>JAZAYU010000286.1:79236-318455 GCA_038501625.1 Corbicula japonica
GCAGTGCTGATGGTGTTGTAGTTCCATAGATTTTCTCATTTCGCATCATAACTCATTCCGCTATAAAACTTATTTGCCATATGATTGGATATTTAGCAGATTTTTGGATTTTTTAGAACTTGTTGGTAGATTGGTCAATCTTCTGTTTTATGGTTTCAGGTCAATAATTCATGAAAGGCGTCATTGACAGATTTATACAAGTTTTGGTACACAGATTTAACATCATAAGATACAGGTCAAATTTGACTTTGAAGCTGATAAATTCAATGTCGAGGTCACTTTTAGTAAAATAGCTTCTGTGAAAGCAACTTTTGTCAAGTATGGGGCAAATGGTGTGATTATTTATTTCACTGTTTCTAAAAATAGAAAAACGGTTTCTGGTCAATAACTTTATATAGGAATAAGTAAAATGAAACTTGCTGTATAGATAGCTTCTGTGAAGACAATGCATGGGATTGAAAATGTGGCTGGTTGGGTCAAGGTCACCATGTTACTAAAAATAGAAAAGAATGGTTCTGCTCAATACTTAGGAATGAGATGCTATGATAAAACTCCCTGCACAGGTAGTTCCGGTGAGACAACACTTGAACTTGAAAAAACAACAACAATATATTTTAACACAGTTACTGTAGTGATTGTAATAATGTACTTGCTGTTAAAATTGCATATATGTGTGAAGGTGAAGCTTGGGATTGATAATGGCACCGATGGGGTCAAGGTCATTGTTACTAAAAATAGAAAAAAATTGTTTCCACAAATAACTTTAGTTAGGATTGAGATTTTGTGATAAATTTGCTGTTGTTGCATGTTTGATGGCAGTGGGGTGGGTTGGATCAAGGTAAGGGTAGCTGCCTTACATGTATCCATGTTTTTTGTGTTGATTATAAGCATTACCAGTTCCAGTGTCAAGCGCCCATGTAGGGCTATTAACCCTTTCCTCCATATATAAGCCTTTTTACACGTGTGCAACCAGTGTAGATCCAGATCAGACGCACATCTGATCAGGATCTGCACTGGTCGCATTTGGTCATAAATAACCCAACAAATCAAAAAGCGAACAGTTTAGATCCTGATCTGACGGCATGGATGTGCTGGCTGATCTGGATCTAAACTGTTCGCCCATGCAATAAAGGTGTACCTATGGAGGAAAGGGATTAAGTGATAGTTTTAGTCTCCGTTAATACATTTACTGATAAATAAGTGTAGTTTCCTTAATGGTTCTAGAAGAGAATTGATTTCTGTAGATTCAGTACATCTTCTTGTTTTATACCATAATTAGATCTAGAAAAATGTCAGCAGCTAAGATTGATGGTTTTAGAGATACATCTAGATTTTTCTGATTTGATTGATGTGTTTACACAGTATGTTTTGTCACATTAGCCCATTACCTTGTTCTATCACCAAGTTTTAGGGTAAGTTTTATCCAGATCTGGTCCCAAGGTTATAAAACTGAGCATAGAAACCAGTCTTTAATCTCAAGCATCTGATTGGCTGAAATGGCAACTGGTCGCCATTTCAGCCAATCAGATGCTTGAGATTTGAGACTGGTTTCCAATATCAGTTTTATAACCTTTAGCCCAGATCTGTCTTGGTTGTTCTGAGGGCATAAAGAAAGTTAACCTGTTCCTAATAAATATAGGCCCTTTATAGCATGTGCAAAAAGTGTAGATCCAGACCAGCTGGCAAATCTGTGCTGTCAGATCAGAATCTGCATGGTTTGTTTTTGGTCAGAAATAACCTAATAAACAAAAAAGACAACAGTGTAGATCTTTATCAAATGGCAAAGATTTGACAGCAGATCTGGATCTACACTGTTTTTCCATGCAATAAAGGTGTATCAGCTTGAAAAAATCATTTTCTCTTTATCCCTTTCCTTCATAGATACACCTTTATTGCATGCACAAACAGTTTAGATCCAGATCAGCCGGCACATCCGTGCCGTCTGATCAGGATCTAAACAGTTTGAGTTCACTTTTTGATTCATTATGTTATTTCTGACAAAAATGTGACCAGTGCAGATCCTAATGAGACGGCACAGATGTGCCAGCTTATCTGGATCTACACTGTTCGCACATGCAAAAAAAGTGTATATATGGAGGAAAGGGTTATATATCTTTAAGAAAAACTATCAGACTCATCATTTGCTATCTCTTTTTATACTGTTGGCACATGTTTTGTCTTGAATGGCGCAGCCATGCGACTGATTTATTTTGTAAATGCTAATTACTAAACACTAACCGACTTATGTGTTTGAAATAATATTGAGTTAATGAATTCACAAGTTGGCTAAATCATTCAGTGATGTGAAAGTAATAATTTATCGAAAATATTTGAAAAAATAATATTACTGCACTTTTGGAAAAAATATAATTTCAACCACTTAGAACAGTTAACCCTTTCCTCCATAGATACACCTTTATTGCGAGGGTGAACAGTTTAGATCCAGATCAGCCGGGAAATCCGTGATCAGGATAAAAAAAGTTTGCTTTTTTAATTCATTAGTTATTTCTGACCAAAATGTGACTAGTGCAGATCCTGATCTGGATCTACACTGGTCGTACATGCGTAAAAATGCGTATTTATGGAGGAGAGGGTTAAATGTCGTGTTTACCCTTAGTGTTGTTTCATTTGAACTCAACACCCTTATCTTTTTTTGGCATGGAACATTGCAATAATCTATTTAACTGATCATGATTATGTTAAATATATGTTAGATGTAGGTTAAAGATTATGTTCAAAGTCATTAATTACACAAGAAACATTTATTTCAATGTAATCATCCCTGCTGATCAAAATTTATCAATAGTCGTTACCTGCATGGAATAAATTGATCAGTTTGTCTTTTATATTGGAAACAGAGTCAAACCGATTTATTGATCTATATCGAATAGCACAGACATTGGGCTTATTTTTAGTTTATATTTTATTTGCATGTAGAACAAGGTTTTTTAATTGTTGAAGTGTTTGAAGTGGTGTTATGATTAAGTGTTTGAAATTATGGTTAATTCAACATTAAATAAAGCAATGCAATATTATATTTTTACACAATCTGATTATAAGAAAAGTTGGAAGATTGCATTTTAGCACATTTTCTTCTGTAGGAACTGTATTATTTTATCGGATTATCAAATTACTGATACATTTCGGAGACCCTGATTTTTCTGGACTTTTCGTAATAAACTCGTAGAGTCAATGAATGTATCCAGTTTCATGTGGGTGAATCCGTGACATGTGGGTGAATCTGTGACAATAGAACTTAAGATGAATTCATCGGGGATAATATAAGAACTGTGTGATTATTTCTCAACTTAAACGTTAAAGGAAAATAGTGCTGCGTTGAAAAGTACATAGTGGAGTAACTTGCGTAAATGATGGGTATTATAGAATTATTATATGCATTTATTGATTAAATTAACTAATTGCACAGTTTGATTTTTAATTTAAAGTTAGTGCTGTGTTGAAAAGTACATTGTAGAGTAACTTATGTAAATGATGGGTATATAGAATTATTTGATATACATTTATTGATCAAATTAACTAATTGCACGGTTCAATTTTTAATCTTTAATTTCTCGCGAGAGTTGTAGTTATTATTTATTCAGGAATGATGGGAAACACCTTGCAGTATATGATATTCGTTAAAACGCTTTACTCCATACGTACATGTTTTTATGCGTCGACAAGTGTAAATCCAGATCTGCTAGAACATCTATGCTGTCTGGTCAGGATTTTCACTGGTTGCATCTTGGTCAGAAATAACCTAAAAAATCAAAAGGCAAACAGTGTTGATCCTGATCAGATTGCACAGAATGTGCCAGCTGATCTGGATCTAAATTCACACAGCCATAAAGGCATTTTCATGGAGGAAATGGTTAATACTCGATTGTATTCATTCTAATAATATAAGCCTTTACTCCATAGATACAACATTATTGCTTGGGCGAACAGTTTAAATCCAGATCAGCTAGCACGTGTGTGCTGTCAGATCAGATTCTAAACTGTTCACTTCTGACCAAAATGTGACCAGTGCAGATCCTGATCAGACTGCATGGATGTGCCAGCTGATCTGGATCTACACTGGTCACACATGCATAAAAATGCATAATATAATAGGAAAGGGAATTTTTTCTGAAGATAAGGTTGATTTCTAAATCTTATTATAATATTATCACATAGATCTTTAGCATGGGTACAGACTGATGCTGGAAGATTATAACTCTTTACTCAATGAGTCAGTTTCAGTGATGGGTCTTGATTAACCCTTTCCTCCATAAATACGCATTTTTACGCATGTGCAACCTGTGTAGATCCAGATCAGCCAGCACATCCGTGCCATTGGATCAGAATCTGCACTAGTCACATTTCAGAAATAACCTAACGAATGATAAAGCAAATAGTGCAGATTCTGATCAGACGGCAAGGATGTGTTTTGATTTGTTAGGTTATTTGTGACCAAAATGCAACCAGTGCAGATCCAGATCAGATGGCACAGATGTGCCAGCTGATCTGGATCTAAACTGTTTGCCCATGCAATAAAGGTGTATCTATGTAGGAAAGGGTTAATGGGCTGACCTACTACCCTAGTTTTTTGACCCACATTTACCCTTCCCAAATTATTTAATATTTTAATGTACATTTCATTGAAAATTAATAATTAAAAATGCAATCATTATTTAATTAGCTTTTTTGAACTGAGCTTTTTTCTTTAAAGGGTTAAAAAATGTTGCTTTGAAATAGTTGTTAATATATAAAGTAATTTGGGAAGGGTAAATGTAGGTCAGAAAACTAGGGCAGTAGGTCAGTCCATTAAAAACGTTTCTTTGAAATAGTTGTTAATAATTATAAAGTAATTTGGGAAAGGTTTATGTGGGTCAGAAAACTAGGGCAGTAGGTCAGTCCATTAAAAACGTTGCTTTGAAATAGTTGTTTTGTTTCGGTTATAGTGGTTTGAATACACATATGAGGATATTAATTATCTATTAGTTTGATGAATTGTTGAATATTGACTTGGGTTTTCGAATCTCCATTGGTGATGTCTGTTGTGCAAAACATTGATTCTGTGCAAAAATTATTTTAACTGACATTTGATCGAAATTCGATTTTGCCATAACTGAGTGACCTTTTTTAAGTTCCTGAATGAAGTTAATTATATTCGACAGATATCTAAGTATGTTCATTATCTGTTTTCATATGATTAGATATTCAGGGGTTTTAATTTTGCTGGGGTTCAATTTCACCCAATTTTCCTAGTTAGAAATACACAAAAATTAAACCATTGTGATAGTTATTCCACAGTTGTGAAATTGCATAATAGGGTTATTTTGAACAAAATGAACTGAACTAACAAGCTGCAGGAAATAGAAACCGCAGCGACATTTCTGTTCTCAGAAATTTTAAGCACTGTCGGAACGTCGCGGAGGTCGTCAATCTTACCTGTCACTGTTTTCTCAAAGAAACCATATTTTCACTGGATAAATTTTCATTTTCTTAACTTAGGATGGGTCATAAAGTAACAATAAAACACTTGTTGGTAATACTGAGGTTTCATTATATTTTGCGTGGATTTAATTTTTGCGTATTTCTCAAAAGGGTAAATATGCAAAATCAAGCCCCTGCCAAAACAACAAAAACTGTATGTTTACATAAGTTCAACTGCAATGTCTTACAATGAAGTTTTATTCATGAAATGAATTTTTGCAATGGATAATATGCGAAAACAAGCTCCCGCAAAAAATAAAACAATTATATTCACACTTCATCTGCATCATTTACAATAAGGTCTAATTCATCAAATGAATAATATTATATGGATGGTGCGCAGTGTGACCTATAAATGAAAAAGATGAGAGTTCTATAAAAGCCACTTACAATTTATTGGACTGTGCAAAATGTTTTGACCTGAGACGTTTACCAGGACTCACCTTTTGCCAGGAGTTGCTGTAAAAGATTGTGCGGTCATTCACTTTGTCTCCAACATGGCTGTTTGAACAGCCATTAAAAAATGATGTTATATTGCAAATTCTTCCCATAATTTTGGTAAAAATGAGAGTATTTATTTGTGTAAATAAAGAAATTGAATCAATATTTGATTTTGTTCATCTGGGTATGAAAATCATTTGGATTTTTTAAATTAAGAATGAAAACAAACTTTTAACAACCCAAATGTTTTTCATACCCAAATGAACACCCTATGGAATATCAAATGAATCCTTAAGTAATAATTATCTAATCACATGAGAATAATACAACAGCACAAAAATGATACCACAATATCAATTTTGGAAATAGAACGAAAGTTGATGGAAAGCTGCCATGCCATGTCCAAGGGAGACCAATTTCCCGCGCTGTCAAGACTAATCAGTAATACAGGCAGTGTTAGATTTTCAATTTTCTTTTCCCCATGTGGACTTGTTGCTTTCTTTAACAGTATAGCGGGAACTTTGTAACCTTGTGATCAAGTCGTCGAAAAATGTTAACTTTAAAAAATACTTTTCCAGTTATTCCCCTATATCTCTAAAAAATATATTTTCACAGCCCCTTTTTAATCAGTATTTAAGTTTTATGTACATGGAATATAATTTATCTTAAAAATTACACAAAATATTGAAATTTAACTTCAAATAAATGTCACTCATGATGACCTGGCTTATTAACAACAAGATCCTACATTTCATCTTAATGACCCTGGAGCATTACTTTTTCTGAAAGATGGGAGTTTACTATTTTAATGAGTTATATTTATTTATAGTAGGTTCTGAATAATATTAGATAATAAATAAAGATGAACTTACTTTTTTTCCCTAAAAATGACATGGGGGCATTTTTTAAGGGAGGGGCATTTAATAGGAGTTTTGCGGTACTTCTAAACCTTTTTTTGCATTTACAGTTTAGCAGTTAGTGTGCCTACAGGAACTGGATGATAAGATGAAATAAAACCAAGTGGGGAGCATTCAGTAAAATTAATGTGTCTTCCGAAAAAAATAATATGGGGGCATTTATTAGGGGAGGCCTAGGAGATGCCTGTCATAGGATTTTTACGGTACTTCTAAACTTTTTTTTAGCAGAAGCAGATGATTAGAAATTAAACCAAGTCATGAGCATACACTGAAATTAATGTGTTCTTGAACTTCTTAGGTAATTTCCAAGAAAAATATCCATGTAAACAATAGTAGAAAATGTCACTTTCTTGACAAAGTTAAGATGAGAGAATTGATTTTGCTAAGTAACCCTTTATTACATGATTTCTGGGAAATACAAGCATTAATTATTAGCGGACGGAAAAGGTTTATATCTTCCAATAACATCATTCTTAAATTACAACAGTGGCAGTATTTGACTAAAAGATGGTATTTCAAATTAATATAACATTGATATAACTTGTATCTTATCTCAAGAGGGCAATTGTAAATGAAAAGAGTCTTTGATCGGATGGTTGTGATTGGTTGATTAGTTTAGCTTGGTCTGTAGATTGACCAATCACAAACAATGTTTCTTTATAATATTATTTGCTTGGCTCCATAGATACATAGATGCCTTTATTGCAGTGGCAAACATTGTAGATCCATATCAGCTGGCACATCCATGCTGTAAGATCAGGATTTGAACTGTTCAGCTTTTTGGTCACTAATACATCAGAAATTGATCAGTATAGATCCAGATCGGATGGCACAGATGTGCAAAGCTTGATCTGGATCGACACTGGTCACACATGTGTTAAAACATGATTATATGGAGTAAAGGGTTAACTTATTAACCAGCGAAGCTGGTTTTACTAATCACAATTCTGAAATCGGTATCAAACCAACTGGCAAACGGCGATTTACGCATTTCAGAGAAATCAGAGTAAGTAAAGTAGTCCCCAAGTTTCCTGTTACGCGTTAAAGTTGGTATTAACTACGTCATGTTGATAGGATAAAACTGGTGCGGTGCATCAATGGTCAAATTCATCTGTACGACAGTTTGATTAAATGTAAAATCGGTGCGGTTCATATTTCTAGGACTTGATCGGTGCGGTGCAACAATGGTCAAACATTGTCCGTGTCCGCGATTTTTCACAATGAAGGAAACAATTATATATTTCTTATTTCAAATAACTGCATAAACTTTCCCATCGATGGGGTCTCACTTTTTATATCATTTTTCGTGTTCATTATGTCTTTGTGATGTCAGTACACAGATTTCACTATCATAATTTTTTGCTTAAAACCCTTTACTCAATATATACGCCTTTCATCAAATAGGTTACCAGTTCAGGTCCCGATCAGCTGGCACAATAGTGCCATCTGATCTGGATCTAAAATTTGTGATTACTGGTCAGAAAAAAATGATCATAAAAGCGAACAGTTCAAATCCTAATCAGATCGCAATGATGTGCCAGCTGATATGGATCTAAACTGTTCGCACAAGCTATGAAGGTATATCTATGGAGTAAAGGGTTAACAGAAGCCTTCATCCAGATAAAACATGGAAACCCTTATTTCCACTATCATTTAGACAAGAGGAAGTTCTTTGCGAGTGAACCAAGTTTTTTTGCTTTTTCGTAAATGGATACATGTATGAGAATCATGGCACTGGTTATTCTCAATAAGCAAAATCGCTTCGCTGGTTTTCTGTACTTTCAGTACTTTGATTTTTGTTAAGTTTCCAGTAAGAAGTCTGGGCGTTTAATCCTTTCCTCCATAGATACACCTAAATTGTATGAGCGAACATTTTAGATCCAGATCAACTGGCACATCCATGCTGTCTCTTCAGGATCTAAACTGTTCTGTTATTGATTTGTTAGGTTACTTTTGACCAGAATGCTACCAATGCAGATTCTGATCAGATGGCACGGATGTGCCGGCTGATCTGGATCTACACTGGTTGCACATGCGTAAAATGCATATATATGGAGAAATGAGTGAAATGCAGTAATAAAAAAACAATGTATGGGGTCTAGTTAACTTGCACATGCTTTGATCACCTTTTAAAGCAGGAACTCTTGTATTGAATTCCTGTCACCAGTGTTGTGAGGTCATGTGACATGCGTTGCCATGTAATTGCTGATCATTAGTAATTATTGATAAGCAGAACTTGTGTGGCTCAATTATTTTTCCTAGGAAAACACAGTAAAGCACTGATATGGTCAAGTGAATGCCTTGTCAAAATTGCTTCAAGTGATTGTCTTCTTGAAAACTGCTTTGAGGCCAAAATAAAATAAAAATCGTTTTACATCAGCGGATAGTGTCATTTTCATTAGTTAGTCTTTATGATGCTTTCTTTTGATGAGGTAAATTTATAATTTTTGACTTTACCCTTTCCTCCATACACACACTTTTATTGTGTGGCCGAACAGTGTAGATCCAGATCAGCCGGCACATCTGTGCTGTCTGATCTGGCATTATTTTGCACCATCCTATTAAATCATGTAAGACACTATCGACAGGTTGAATTTTGAACTTGCTACTGCATATAATAAATGAAATTTAAAGGCATGCAATATCAAATGATACCATGGAATTTATCAGCGCTGATCTCTGCGCAGAGCTCATTTGTGTCCTTTTGTTTGTCATGTTTGTGCAACTTTCATGTTGTTGTCAGCAATTATTGAAGCTGCAGGAAAACAAAATCAATGTCCTTTAAAAGATACCAAAAACTGATAAGCTGGAGTCTCATTCCGTGATAAGCTCGAGTCTCATTCCTTGGAGAAAATTGTCATTTAACCCTTTCCCGGATATATATGCCTTTTTTCGCATATGCGACCAGTGTAGATCCAGATCAGCCGGCACATCCGTGCCGTCTGATCAGGATCTGCACTGGTCGCATTTTGGTCAGAAATGACCTAATAAATCAAAAAGCAAACAGTTTAGATCCTGATCAGATGGCACGGATGTGCCGGCTGATCTGGATCTAAACTGTTCGCCCTAGCAATAAAGGTGTATCTGTACAGGAAAGGGATAGTAACTGTTACTTAGGTGTTCAGACTGATTTTACTTGTATTATTTACAAGTATAGACCCTTAGAGGTCTGAACATTTATGCAGACTGAAGAGGGTCTACACTGAGAAAATTGTTATTTCATAACTTTTATGGTGTTCAAACTGATTTCATGCATTATTTACCAGTGTAGACCCTAACTAGACTGCATGCTTATGCAGACTGAAGAGGGTCTACACTGAGAAAATTGTTATTTCATAACTTTTATGGTGTTCAAACTGACTTCACACATTATTTACCAGTGTAGACCCTAACCAGACTGCATGTTTATGCAGACTGAAGAGGGTCTACACTGAGAAAACTGTTTTAAATAATAACAATTACAGTGCTCAGACTTATATTACTTGTTGTATTTTTCAAGAGTTAAGACCCTTAAATGACTGTTATTCTTGTGGTTACATAATAGATAATATTTATTCCAAGTTTTACTGGCCATAGGACAAGTACCTTCAACAATGTAAGCAACATTAAGTTCCTTGTTGAAAATGGCAGCGCAACCATAGGATCCCTAACTGTCTAGCGCAGGCAACAAAAAAGGCTGATATTTTGTTGTAACCTGCTTTCCGTCAAATAATTGCTTGGAATAGTAATCTTGGTGCTTCAGTTGAGTAATTGTTAAAAAAAATAATCTCTGTGGTTTAGTTTAGTAATTGTTCGAAATAGAAATTTCTCTGCTTCAGTTGAATAATTGTTCAAAAAAGTAATCTCTGTGATTCAGGAGTAATTTAAATAAATAAAAAGAGATTGTGGTTCTTCTATTTAGTTTTAATGTTCTAATCACCATTAACATTGATACTGTGGAGACATCTCAATAAAATGTGAAGTCTTAGAATGTGTTTTATATGTGTATCCGAAGATTGTAAGCAACAACGAACAATAGAAATTCTCAAAAGGATTTCTATGGGTGTGCAATTACAGTAATGAAATCAATGTGTTGCAGTTTTTTATATTGAGTTTATCTTGTCTGAATATTGATGCAAATTTTTTTGTTGAATGCCATCAAATAGCTTTTATAATGATTATCCATTTCCTCCAAATATACGCATTTTTACGCATGTGAGACCAGTGTAGATCCAGATCAGACGGCTGTACTTGCTGATCTTGATCTACACTGGTCGCATATGCGTAATAAAAATGCATATATATGAAGGAAAGGGTTAATTAAGATGGTTAAAGAACTTTTGGTATGTAAGATTCATAATCAGTTAAATTAGGCACAAAACCGAAATTTTCAGTATGCAAAGAATCATCCGATTTTCAAGGTATTAACTGATTTAGGTTGTTTACAATATTTACATAAACTTGCTGTTGTCACATTACAATGCATTCTGGTCTCCTGCCAAAATCAGATTAGATCTTGCTGTTAAATGTCCAAAAATACATATGGGATGTTATTTTCTAATTCACTGCGTTCAAACGAAAATAAATTATTTATCCCATATTCAAGTAATTCATAGGTAGGAAAAGAAATAAAAACACCAAGTACAATAGGAAAGGTCGTATTGCATTGCTATATACTATATTTCAACGACAACATTTCATTAACGTTCATTAGCCCATCTTTCCTGCATCCTCGTCTTGGTTCGTGTCAAGCCGCACAACCGGAATCCTCGAGCCTGCTGCAATGAATGTCTATTATCATCCAGAACCTACTTGAATAGAAAAATAACATCATCTTACACATATGCAAAAGAAAAACAGGAAGTATTGTTTGCTAATAATCTGCGCCCAAAGTTAAAATAATGAAACAGAAAACGCCAAAATTTAACTAAACGTCTTTGTGTAGATTCCTATCATCTTATTCAACTTTTTACATTCGACTTAACTCGCTTACATTAAGAACAATTAAAGTCAGACAATCCAGCGCCAAGTGGCACTCACTTTCAAGCCAGTCAGCTAGTCTTCCACAAAAACAACTTCATTCCATCACAGCGCCAATCGGCACTACAGCGCCAATCGGCACTTCAATTTTACGCCACGTGGCGAGGTTCGTTCCCAGGAGGGGCAATATCTGATAATCAAACTAAACACTACCAATGCAGCGCCAAACGGCACTCACTTTCAAGCCAATCGGCTAGTCTTTCACAAAACAATTCCATTCCAACACAGCGCCAATCGGCACTACAGCGCCAATCGGCACTTCAATTTTACGCCACGTGGCGAGGTTCGTTCCCAGGAGGGGCAATATCTGATAATCAAACTAAACACTACCAATGCAGCGCCAAATGGCATTCACTTTCAAGCCAATCGGCTAGTCTTTCACAAAACAATACAATTCCAACACAGCGCCAATCGGCACTACAGCGCCACTCAGCGCTTCAATTTTACGCCACGTGGCGAGGTTCGCTCCCAGGAGGGGCAATATCATCTGATAATCAAACTGAACACAACCAAAGCTTCACCAAATGACATTCACTTTCAAGCCAATCGGCTAGTCTTCAAAAAACTATTCCATAACACAGCGCCAATCGGCACTACAGCGCCAATCGGCACTTCAATTTCACGCCACATGGCGAGTTATCACTCAAATCGTTAACCTGATAATCGAGTTAAATACAACAAATGCCGCGCCAAGTGGCACTCACTTTCATGCCAATCGGCTAGTCTTCAAAACGCAATTATTCCATTTAAATACAGCGCCAATCGGCACTACTTCGCCAATCGGCATAACAATTTCCCAACACAGCCAAGCGGCTACACAGCGCCAAATGACACCTCAAACTAATTTCAATCGGCTATTCTCTTAGCAAATCAAATTACAAAACAGCACCATGCTACACTTCAATTTTAAGCCAATTTGCGGGTTTAAAGCAACTCCTTATTTAAGTTAATGCAATCAAACACTTCTAAGTCAAATTAACAGCGCCAAGTGGTTAAATGTGCAGTCCAAAAAATCATCATGCTGATCAATTTAATGTTTAGCGTTTTTCGATTATTTTTAAATGAAGTGGCTAATCTTTTCTTTAAATCGAATCGCATATAGCGTTCACATTTTGTCAGGTTATGGGAGGTCAGTCCATTAAAATCAAATATTTTGGCCAAATCAATTAAAATGCTACATTCTCCGCTAAGAAGTTTCTTCGTCCTTATCGTTTTAATCGTAGAAAATATATCCAATTCCACGTGTAAATCGTGTCAAACTATTCTTCCAATAACTACTGATCTTAATCAAGATAAAATTTAAATTATACAATTTCTAATTTTCACGGTAACTTAAAAACAAGACGCATTTAAGCAAATGCAATGAAATATGCTGAAATGTTTGTCAAGTTGCTTTTCTTGTTTCGAACAAATGCCATTCTTGGCAAGTGACACTTAAATTTTAGACTAAGTGGCGATTTCGGAATTCGTTATACACCATGAGAATCGAACCAAACACATCCACGCTAATACAGCGCCAAGTGGAAACGTAATATTGATGCAAATGAATATAATTAAACGCCAAGTGCGCATAAAATTTTACTCCAGTAGCGAGATTAAGGCAACATCAGCCTCTAATGAAAACAAAACACATCCGGTTCAATGCAATGTTATGTTGAACTACTGATTTAGTAAAGTGATTGTTTTGTCTAAACAAACAATAGAATATATCGCACACTTTCGCCAAGAGGCGATTGATCAGAATCGAAGCAAACATACCCAAACACAAAATAACAGAACGCACAATCTAACTTTCAGCCAAGTGGCTTGTTCACATAAAATTGTAGAAAATGTTCTCAGTCCAATGCAGCTTCTGATAAGCGTTTGATATATACGTCAAAAATTACGAACCATTCTAATTGCGAAAAGAATCATTTGAAATTTATCTTTCATAACTTCTAAGTGACTTTTAATGCACACTACCAAATCTTGATAACAATCGTAGAAACAAAATGAGACAAATAAGGTAATTAAGCTGATACCTATCAACTAAAAGTGTACAAAAGTGTTAACGGAGTTCTAACCGTCTTCGCAAATGGTGAAATCAAACACATAAAATGAGGGTGGGTGGGACGGGAAATTAGAAATATTTAATATGTCTGTACAATAGCAATGCGACGACTCGAATGAATTTTATCCAAGGTTTACACCATAAATAATGACACTGCACGAGAATTTCGTGAATCCTCACAACCAATAACCTTGAAGCATACATGAGATGAATTACATAGAAACGTGGATAAATACATTTATTTTCTAATTCACTGCGTTCAAACGAAAATAAATTATTTATCCCATATTCAAGTAATTCATAGGTAGGAAAAGAAATAAAAACACCAAGTACAATAGGAAAGGTCGTATTGCATTGCTATATACTATCGAAAAACACAAAGAACGGGAAAATTCTATTCTTAGACCTATATGAATTGGTAGTATCTCAGAATTAAGTAAAAGTTTGTAAAATTCACTATTAGCGCGAATGTTTTTGTTTTTTCTTTAGATTTTTATTACGTAATTTTTTTAACATTTTAATTTCTATCGACTATATCATAAAACCATATCAATACATGCACGTGCAAATCCAACTCGACAAAACCTTCAAGGAAACACACTTATCAATCTAACGTAGCGTAATACGCAACGACAAGTTATTCTGAGCTAATATTCTAAGGAACTTAGCGTAAGAACTATAAGTTTCTGGTATGAGTAAATGAAATTCATGCATACTGGAATATTTAAAAAATATAGTATTCCTTGTTATTCAGCGCAACTGTGGCAATGTTACCGATAATTTCCCGTAAAATCTACAGATTGATGTCATATTATATGTACAAATTATAATATTAAAACGCAAACAATCATAACTTGGGAACATGGCGATCTTCCCATTGTGCTAATGGGCTAAAGCTCGCACTCAAATCTACATCCCATCATATATGAACATTCTCGTAGAAAACTCAAAAATGACTGAAATTATACGAACCCATAAATGCCAGATTTTAATATACTTTCCACTTGCCTATCCAACCATCGTTTCAGAACACCTGACAAAGCAATCTCTCCGATTCTTGGCTTACGTTGACCAACTGCATTAATGCCGAACTTGCCATAGTAATGATTATGTTGGGCTCAAACCAGCATCCCGTCATAAAAGATCAACAAATTGTTTGTCCTGAAATTACTAAGCATACTCTTTCTTAATTAATTAAAACTGTTAGAATTATAATAAAAACAGTATAAATCATGGAAAAGAAAACAAATATCCACGGATTTCAATAAACATTCTATTTTCTACCGAACCAAACGACAATGCAGTCTCTATGAAGCCAAGTCTACATGTAAAGCAATAGAATTTGCTTGAAATCTTAATTGTATTAAACACTAAAATATTATAATAAATAACTGTTTTAATTATTTCTATACTTCTAAAAGTCTAACTACCGTAAGTAAACTATAGGAAAACACAAGGCTCTTTGATCAGTTTATTCTCTCCAAAACAAGAGCCACTCATTTCATTTGGATAGAAAAGTACAGTTAGCGTCTTATACTGTATAAAATATACACACTTTCCATGTTTTCCACGTGCAAATGTACATACAATGCATAACTTATTATATATGACCTATCTGATTGTTTTGCAGCAAGCCTAAATAAACGCAGTAAAATGATATTATCAACATCACACTCATTGTTACTGCTGTTTGTTTTTTAAAAAAATATGTGTAACAATATTTTTTATCGTTATAAAATTAACTTGTCAAATTATTATCTATTACACAGAGATTAAGCGGCAAGACTTAAATTGCAACACTAATGCAAATGCAATAACAACTGATTAACTTTCTCGTCCCTCTAGCATCACATGAACCTTCAACGAAAATAACCGAAGTCTTTAAATTAGGCCTCAAACTCTAGATTTAAAAAATCAAACATTTATACCATTATCTAGAATTCAATATTTGAAAAACTAAATATTAGAACAAAAATACAAAAGCATTTCCGAAAAATGCAAACCAATCTCAGGACGCTGACTAGATACGCCTTTTATTCATCATCCAGCAATCATCACGAGACTGTCAAATCTGAAAATATTATCGTATAGCATCTCAATAACTATCAAATGGAATGCTGCATGCCCTGAATTAAAATGTTTCTTCAAACATTGCCATAACAAGTGAAATCAATCCAATTTCAAAATTACTCTCTTGTCTGTGATACTGAACAGCATTTCTTCCTCCAGTGAGTTTATCAACAACATTACCGTTACATGCCAACGGAATAATAGTTGGAAAAAATTACTGAGATACATATTACCATTCCAAAGCCTATATTAAAATATGTTATTTAAAATGCACATGCATTTATTGCTTTTAGACAAATCGTAAATTACTGATTACAATTTCATGTCACATTTACCAACAATTCAAGATAAAAACTTTCTAAATATACATTCTCCTTATTCTATTCTTTGATTGCACAAGATATACATATAATATCAAAATGATTTACTTATCGAACACCACGTGCTCTTCCTCAAGTTTCTAAAATCTGAAAAATGTACAAAATAAATACTCATCAGTGACAAAATAATTTGTCAATGGTTCCGACTATCGCTGTTATTGCCGACTCCGAGCTCAAGTTGTATCCATGCCCTAGGATATTTGAAGAAAGTTGCCGAACATGAACTCCATCAGAAAATTTAATTGTCCTTCTCACAGTCAAGTAATGACCTTCTCAAATACGTCCTTAACAATTTATGGATTAGAAATATTTAATATGTCTGTACAATAGCAATGCGACGACTCGAATGAATTTTATCCAAGGTTTACACCATAAATAATGACACTGCACGAGAATTTCGTGAATCCTCACAACCAATAACCTTGAAGCATACATGAGATGAATTACATAGAAACGTGGATAAATACATTTATTGTGGAATCTAATTCATTCTATTGCAAGGTTATAAGATGGTTCATTTGTAGTTGAACCAAGTCATATATTCTTGGTATGTTTACGCCATGAATTCTTTGGTTAAGCTGTGTCCTTAATGTCCTTATTGTCTAAACTCGATGGCTCAAGTTGTTTATCTTTTATTGAAATTTAACTTGCTTTATCACTGTTAAAAATAAAACTGTGATGTCATTTTTTCGTTTGTGATGTCATTAACCACACCATGACATGAAAAGGCTCCAGGGTTGATTTTAATGCAGGGGGAACGGACTAATGCCCTAAAATTTTGGGGAGATGTTGTCTCCAAATTACTGAGAAATAAGCAAAAAATATTCTACCTTAAGCGAGTGATTTTGTGTGTGCACGACATTCTTAAATTCTAGTGTCCAGTCAGGAATGAAACAACCTGATGCAAATGTGATGTAAAGTTATTTTTTGGGGGAAATCTGCTTGATTTTAAAGAAATTTTCCGAGGGGAAAGCGCCCATAAACGACCCATCCTAAAGAAGCAAAAACAATTGAAACAATTTTCACATTTCACAGCTATTTTTACAATTCTAATGCCCCAGGCCCTGTTCACTACTCTGATTGTATGAGTTTTTAAAAAATCTGCCTCAACCCTTTCCTCCATATAAACGCATTTTTACGCATGTCCGACCAGTGTAGATCCAGATCCGCCGGCAAATCAGTGCCGTCTGATCAGGATCTGCACTGGTCGCATTTTGGTCAGAATTAACCTAACGATTCAAAAAAGGGAACAGCTTAGATCCTGATCAGATGGCACAGATCTGGATCTAAACTGTTGGCTCATGCAATAAAGGTGTGTCTATGGAGGAAAGGGTTAAGTTGATGTATGATTTGAACAGGGATAATTATCTGATATAATTAGCAGTACTGTGCTTCCAATTTTCTTTCCTTTGAAGTATATTTTATGGCAAATTAGTGCACAAATCTTCCAAATTTTTATTGGTTACCATCCAAACATTTAGACAGGTTTCCTGAAATATAATTCTGTTACACTGGAGAGATACATAGGAAAGATTCAGTTCCATTTTCAATTTACTGGAACTTAAGCATTTTGTCCGTGAAATTCTAAAAATACCCAATTCTGTAACATCCTACGATAAATTTGTGAAAATGTGTTTTTGCTCTGTTAAGAAGCACTTAAGTAATTCATTTGGGTATGGGAAATAGATGGATTATTTCAAGTGTTTGAGGCCCATGGGCTTCATGCTTACTTTAAACAATCTTAACTGGTTTTTATACCCAGATGAAATACATGGAATATCAATGAAATCCTTATATGTACACACATATGTACACTAATTTATACATTTCTCGAAAGGGTAAAAAGAGGAAATTGTGCCCATGGGGATACTTAAAGTCTTGTTTTTACTGATCAGAGGAAATTAAGAAGACCTATAGCCTTTGAAAGGGAGATCACTGAGTCATACCTATAGTCTTGGAAAGGGAGATCACTGAGTCATACCTTATAGTCTTGGAAAGGGAGATCACTGAATCATACCTTATAGTCTTGGAAAGGGAGATCACTGAGTCATGACATAGAGTCTTCTAAAGGGACATCACTGACTCATGCCCTCAACAAAAATAGCTGTTTGTGCCCTTTGGAGTCTAATTATTTGTTTTTGAACAACTTTCATTTAAAAATTTGCAACTTAATCCAGTCTACATTTTGGCTATATGGAGAGTGTGTATTATGAATGTTGCTATTCCAGAAACGCCTACTTTACTGGTATATATCTAGAAGCTTGTGAAACTACATTACATTGAACAGAAAACTAGCATGTGGTAATTGCATTGGTGACTGGCAGTCAGATCAGGGTTTACACAGCAAGCTTTGTAAGTCAGTAACTTCATGACCCAAAATCATGAAAGTGATTTCAAATCTCAAGCGTCTGATTGGCTGAAATGAAGACTAGTCTGCATTGCAGCCAATCAGATGCTGACTAGTTTCCATTTCAGCCAATCAGATGCTTGAGATTTGAGAGTGGTCTTCTGATTTAGTTTTATGATCTTGGGCCCATGTCAGCACAACACACCGTGCTATCAGATTCAAAGGAAACATTAATGGCAGAAATTGAGCATGTCAAGAACAGAATGTGTTTACAAATAATCAAAGAAAACTGTGTAAAAAACAGCAAAAACTAGAATTCTCACTGAATTGCTTGTTATTTTATCTTGACTGCTTTGGATATGGCTAATATTCCAAGGGCAGACTGTGTAAATTTGTGCTGTCTGATCAGGATCTGCACTGTTTGCCTTTGATTCATTAGGTTATTTTTGACCAAAGAGTGGCTAGTGTAGATACAGTTCAGATGACAGAATAATGTGCCAGCTGATATGGATCTACACTGATTGCCTACGCGATAAAACCTGTATTTATGGATAAAAGGGTTAAATCTACTGAGGATAATAAATCAAAATGTAAATGTAAACATTGAAAATAGAAAACAAATGATTCTTGAAAAATTAATGGAAAAGCGGACAGATTTACATTGAATGTTTCAGAATTGATTTGATTCTTTCCTGTTGTTTACAATATTTTGTTTTATTACACACTTCAGTTTCGTCAATTTGTTGAAAATAAATTAAAAATATCAGCGTGTTTCAATTATTGTAAAAGCTGTTGAAAGTTGATACCGATTGAGATCAAGATTGATTTAGCTGAAATATTAAGTAATGGGAAGTGTTTTGTTTTTATGGTCTGTAATCCTTTTACTCTATAGATAGGACTTTTTTTAACCATTTACTCTATAGATACAACTTTTGTTGCATGGGCTAATAGTGAAGATCTAGGATATACACTGTCAGTGCCATCTGATCAGGATCTACATTGTCATGTCTGATCAGGATCTACAATTATTGCTTTAGATTAATTAAATTATTTCTGACCAAGAAACCAAGGTGTATTATTCAAGATCAGATAGCTGATCTGGATCTACACTGCAGCCCATGTGATTATATCCATCAGCATTTTTAATTGTTTTTTTTTCCATGTCACATTCAGACTGGGACAAAAGTTATAATCGGCGACCTATCACAACTGGACTCCTGAGTTTATTTTACATTCTTTACTTGCTATTTACATTTCTTTGCTATTTTTGTAGAGTTCAACTGTAAAAGAAACTATTTTTGTTATAGAGTGGGATTGTCTTACTTTCTTATTTTAATTTATGCAAATTTGATCGCCCATTTCCTATAAATATTTACGTTTTCATTTTGCTCAGGGTTCAGAAAAAGAGTTTCTTCGATTTGAAGGACATACCGGTAAATTTCAAAGTGAAATTGTTTTACCATTTACCTCATATATTTGGGTCTTGTCTTATGTAAGATCAGTGTAGATCCAGATCAGATTATACTGGTTACCCCTTGGTCAGAAAAAACAACATTAATCTAAAAGTGAACAGTGTAGTTCCTGATCTGAAAGCATCATATGCCAGCTGATCTAGATCTAGATCTGATCTTTTTGGCCAGAAATCACTGAATGAATAAAAACTCCAACAGTGCAGATCCTAATACCTGATCTACACCTTTCATCCATGCCATAAATGCATATATACCGAAGAAAAGTTTATTATGTAGAGACAAGAGAGTTCAACCTTTGAGAACAGACATAGAGCTTATTACTGTCAACAAGATGTGGTTTAAATTTGGATAGGGCATTAGCAGTAGACTAATTAGTAATAGACTGGTATAAACATCTAGAATATAATACAGACACTTGACAGCTTTTATTTTCCATCTCCTCTTGTTATGTAATCAGCACAGTGCACCTAGTGTTATAATAGCAATACCCGTACTCTATGGGATATGGCTGTTATATCATGAGCAAACAGTGTAGATCCAGATCAGCCAGCACATCTGTGCCTTCTGGTCAGGATCTACACTGTTTGCCTTTAGATTCATTTGATAATGTCTGACGAAAAAGCTAACTGATCCAGAAAATACTACATGGATTTCTGACCAAGAAGTAAACAGTGTAGATCCAGATCAGACAGCATAGATGTGCCAGCTGATCTAGATCTACATTAGTTGCACATTCCATAAAATCTTTATATAGAAAGTAAACGGCTAATGCTTTTGCATCACTTTTGAAGATCCAAGTTGGTAACTGGTTCAAAAAAATTTCCTTTGTATATACGCATTTTTACGCATGTGTGATCAGTGTAGATCCAGATCAGCTGGCACATCCGTGCCGTCTGATCAGGATCTGCAATGGTTGCATGTTGTTCAGAAATAACCTAATGACTAAAGAAGCGATCAGATTAGATCCTGATCAGACTGCACGGATGTGCCAGCTGATCTGGATCTACACTGTTGTCTCAAGCATTTAAGGTGTGTCTATGCTTAGGAAAGGGTATATTACAATATCAGGAGGCGTAATAAAGCAGAGATTATGATTCCACATCATCGCAAAACATTCCTTTTGATTTTCTTGATGGTGTCGAAATCATGCTAAAATCTGGCCTCTGACGATCTCACATCATTGTTTGATCTGATACTGACGATTGGTAGCGACTTAATAGTCTTGTTTGTTTTAGCTAAATAGTGAGGTTGGTTCAGGTTTGCGTCAGGAATGTAAATAATGAATAATCTGGATGCACTTTTATTTATTGGCATTAAATTATGTGGTTTTCTGTAAGGCACTTTTTTCTTGTGAATATGTCATTTATAGAGTCTGCACTGCGAATTCTGAGCTGCAAAATTAAATTTTAAGTAGAAGTCCTATTCAGAACTTGAATAAAACAATACCATGACATTCCGTTTAAATGCCCCCGGAGTAACATTTCTGAAAATTGGGCTATTTTATTTATATTAAATATTTTTATTCAAGTGTAAGATTCTGAAGGATTCTGGAATTAACTGATGTCTTTCCCTAAAAACTCACATGATGGGGCTTTTAATAGGAGAGGGGTGTTTAAAAGGAATTTTACGTTATCGTAAGCTTAGTGCATCAACATTATAGGTTTCATTGAAATCAGTAAAAGTTGAAACTTTATTTCACTAGGTTGATAATATCAGGCTGTCAACCGATTCCTATATTCCTATATTTCTCCTATATTTTGGATCAGAATCCTATATTCTGAAAAGCCTCCTATATTCCTATATTTCTCCTATATTTTTATGTGTATTCCTATATTTTTTAGTATTTTTTTGCCGATTAATGAAAAGGTTAAAAATTGCTTTGATACTGCTTTTGCTTTCTTCTTTTTTTTCAAGAACAAAACTCAACTTTTAGATTGGTGAAAACTTGGCAGGTGGCATTTACTTAAGTTTTAATCTGATTCTCTAACAACTTTGTAGCAGGTTTCTGTGTATTAAGGCTTACCTAACAAAAACAAATTTTCACTTCTATGCAGAATTCTTGTTGCAGTTGCAACCAAATGCAAAAAAATGTTAAAGATCATTAAATTTTATTCACCAACTGCCAGGACTAGAGAGCTTATATTTGGTATGGTGTATGTGGTTGTCTAAAACGTCAAGATGGAAAAACCTGGGAAAAACATGCTTGACTGTTGAACAAGCATTCTTCAGCTGACTTTTGTGGTCAGTTTTCCAGTTTGAAAAGACTGTTATCAAACTCTGTTGGAAAAGAGTGTATGCAAAAGAAAGAGTGTATGCAAAAGAAGGTGTCTTTACAAAAGCAATAATTTTCAAAAGGCAAAGTCAAATAAAGGGAGGTAATAAAAACAATATTATTTGATAATTTGCAACAACTGTTTGTTAAATAAATTGAGATAACTTTTTTTTTTAAATTTTTTTTAGGATAATCTGCAAAATATTTGCATAGTTATACCCCCAAAAATGAAGTTTGAGGGGGTATATAGGACTGAGCTTGTCGGTCTGTCGGTTGGTTGGTCTGTCGGTCGGATTCTTCGTTTCCGAATGATAACTCATGAAAGGCTTGACAGATTTAAATTATTTTTGGTACACAGGTGTAACATCATAAGATACAGGTCAAGTTCGATTTTGGGGCTGGTGGGGTCAGTGTCAAGGTCACTGTTATTAAAAATAGAAAAATGCTTTCTGGACGATAACTCCTGAAAGGCATCAAGTATTTATAAAATGTTTAGTACACAGGTGTAACGTCACAAGATACAGGTCAGGTTCGAATTTGGGGCTTGCGGGGTCAATGTCAAGGTCAGTGTTACTTAAAATAGAAAAATGGTTTCCGGATGATAACTCATGAAATACTTCACAGATTAAATCCTTTTTTGGGACAAAGATGTAACATCAGAAGATACAGGTTGAGTTTGACTTTGGGGGCTGTGGGTCAATGTCAAGGTCACTGTTCCTTAAAATAGAAAAACTGTTTCTGGACTATAACTCATGAAATACTTCATAGATTTAATAGATTTAATTATTTTTTGGGACACAGATGTAACATTACAAGATACAGGTTAGGTTTGACTTTGGAACCAGTGGGTTCAAGGTCAAGGTCACTGTTACTTTAACTTCAAAACTTCATTTCCACTCAGTAACTATAGCTTGGAATGAGATTCTTGAATGAAAATTGCTATATAGGTAGTGTCTGTGAAGACGAAACTTGGTATTGAAAATGGGCCTGGTGGGGTCAAGGTCACTGTTCAATGTTACTAAAAATAGAAAAAATGGTTTCTGGATGATTTCTAATGAAAGGCTTCACATATTTTAACATTTTTTTTGGCACGCAATTGTTAGATAAAAGTTAAGTAAAGGTCACTGTTATTAACATATTCATACTATTTCTGCTCAATAAATTTAGAAGGAATGAGATATTGTGATGAACTTGCTGTATATGTGGCTACTTAGAAGACAACACTTTGGATTGAAAGTGGGGCCACTGTGGTAAAGGTCACTGTTACTAAATTTTAGGATAGAAAAACTTGCTAAATTACTTTAGTGAGAAATGAGATATTGTGTTGAAACTTACTGTTTGGGTTGCTTCTTTGAAGACTGCTTGGGATTAAAAGTAGGTGTGTGGTGTCAAGGTCAAGGTCACTACTACATGTGTCCATGTTTCTAGTGTTTGTTACATTATGCCATTGATTCTAAGAATTCCCAGTTCAAGTATCAAGCACACATGTGGGGGTATTTAATCACTTTCAGTGATAATTCTAGTTTTCTAAAATTATTGTTATTTTATGGAACCACTCAATGGATAAAAGTTAAATTACTGTTAAACTTAAATGAACCTGAAAGGAATAATGTCCATCTATTCCCAAGAAGGCTTTTGCTTTTGAAAAATTATTGCTTTTGTATAGAAATTTAATGGCAGTTTGAATTAAAGTTCAGTTACGGTTATAACTTGATAAGATTTTATCATTTCTCTTGAAACTTGTTGCAATATTCTTTGTATTTTGGTTTACTAACTTATTTGACTGCAGTACTGTTCCATGCAGATTAAATAAATAAATGGAATCATATTCCGGAACTTCTAGAGTAGTGAAGGGCATATAATTTTGTATGATGTATTGCCTACAGGTTCTCAATAGAGTTTGACCAAAGTAAGGCCTTGGGGTCAATTTTGACTGAACCGTTTTGGACATTGTAACCCAGATTTTTACACACAAAGCAATATTACTATGAGTGGATGAGTTGATGCTTTGTACAGTACTATATAAAAGACAAACTAAAAATGAAAAATCCGGCTTTGTGAATGCATTTTCTGCATTTCCCCCTTGTTTGAATGGTCATTCAGATGCTGGTGATGTGCTTGATGGTGCTGATGTTAAAGTTAATGGTTTCCATCATTTTTACAGTGGAAATTTTGGACATTGATAATTGTTAAATTGTAGAAACAGTAAATGCACATGTGAAAATCATTTGTATAAGTGCAAGTAAATAAAACTATTATCAGTTCCAAACTCCTATATTTTGCCTGCAAATCAACGAAAAACTCCTATATTTGTTGCAAAAATATTCCTATATTTTTCCTATATTTTGGAGATGACCTGGTTGACAGCCTGTAATATGTAAAAACATCTAATCCATAAAATAAATAAAACTAGTCCATAAATACCTAACACATTAGAAGAAAAATTTGTTTCCAGTAAATTTGATACATTTGATCAGTTTGTATACTGAATGAAGCACAAACAGTGGAAAATTTCCTATTGGAGGTGATTACAAGAGAAAACAGTATTTCTTTGCATGACAACAGCAGTTTCATTTTTTTCTCCGTATAATAACTAAACTTGTATTAATTACACTCGTAGAATATGGTAAATTACCAGAAAAAAGTCCATGGACTAATTAATTCTAAAAGAAATGGACACGTAGGCAGGCTCTGGTTTCTTGAAGAAAACTTTGTTCATTGACCAATTAAAGAACGCAGATGGCAAAATGTAAGATAATTAACTGACTGAGTGTTATTTTAGACTACAGTATAATATATTGTATTTCTGTTTACCCTTGATGGCATAAATATTGGAAAATAATATCATTTTTAATTTGGAAAATTAAGAGGAATTGCTGCCCTTTAATAGCAATTATTTCATGCCTGTTTTTCGGACATGGAATGGATTTTTACAGTCATTATTAACCCTTTATTGCATAGGTACACTTTTATATGAGGCACGCCACGGGAAAAGATACCTTCGGGAATTTGACGTCAATCCTTGAAATGACGTCATAAAGTTGAGCAGACGACATAAATTATTATGCAATTCGCGGTAAAAATACCATTTTATTGTCAAAATATGTAACAAAATCACTGTTTTGTTATGAGCAAATAATAGAAATTTGAAAGTTCTTTCTAAATAAAGTAACAACAAAAATGACACAAAAAATGACCGAAGGTACCTTTTCCCGTGGCGTGCCTCATATGTAGATCCATATCAACACACATTCCTGTTGTCTGATCAGGATCTGTATGTTTGCTACTTGATTTATTAGAGTATTTCTGACCAATTAATGTGACCAGTGCAGATCCTGATCAGATGGCATGGATGTGCCGGCTGATCTGCATCTACACTGGTAGCAAATGCATTAAAATGCTTTTTATAGAGGAAAGGTTTCAGAGGAGTTGCTGCCCTTTAATTGCAATTATTTCATGCCTGTTTTTCAAACTTGGAATGGCTTTAAAAAGTCATCAACATGGTCAGAATGTTTATAAACATGATATCTACAGGCTGTCATCCGATTCCTATATTCCTATATTTCTCCTATATTTTGGATCAGAATCCTATATTCTGATAAAGCTCCTATATTCCTATATTAGTCCTATATTTTTAAGCATATTCCTATATATTTTAGTAATTTTTGCCGATTATTGAAGGGAGTAAAAATTGCTTTGATACTGTTTTTGACTTCTTCATTTTTGCTGGATTTTTCAAGGACAAAACTCAACTTAGAATTTTTTTATTAGAATAATCTGCAAAATATTTGCATAGTTTTCTGAAATCATTAGTTTGTTTTTTTTATATAACCACTTAAAGTGGCATTACTCTTATTTAACCCACTCTTGTTTGAAATATTACATGTATTTGGAACTATAGGCACAAATTTGCAGCATTAGTTCGGGCTAATAAAATTTTAATTTACTAAAATAAATTTGGTCCGCGCGACTAGAAGTGAAAGTAGGATTTACGAAACGTCACAAAATTCGAGATCGCGCATGAAGTGGTCTCTTCGTCGGTGCTAAATATAGCTCCATTATATTTAGCTTCTTAAAAGTTCGTTAACGATAATTTAACAATATCATTGAAAATCCCGTCTATAAGAAAGAATTTGATCGGACCTTTTGTGTTCTGTTAGAGAGTTTAAAAATTGGAGTCTATATGGACAAATATGATTTTTCAATAATATATTCTTACTTAAGTTTAGGGCTGGGGCTTTAATGGATAAAAGTAAAATTACTGTTAAACTTCAATGAACCTGAAAGTTAAGGTATAATGTCCCTCTATTCCCATGAAGGCTTTGGCTTTTAAAAATTATTGCATTTGTATAAAAATTCAATGGCAGTTTGAATTAAAGTTCAGTTATTGTGATAACTTGAAAAGTTATTATCATTTCTCTTGAAACTTGTAGCAATATTCTTTGTATTAAGGTTAACTAACTGATTTGACTGTAGTACTGTTCATGCAGATTAAATAAATAAATGCAATCATGTTAAAAATCATTAATTCCAAACTTCAAGGATAGTGAAGGGCATATAATAGTGTATTTCTTACAGGTTCTCAAAAGAGTTTGTCCAAAGTAAGGCCTTGGGGTCACTTTTGACTGAACCCTTTTGGACATTGTAACCCAGATTTTTACACACAAAGCCATTTGACTATGAGTGGATGTGTTGTTGCTGTGTACAGCATAGAAGACTATCTATATAGTTTATATATCATAGTCTAAGAAGACAAACAAAAACTAAAAAAAAATCTGGCTTTAATGAGGTTTCTGCATTTCCCCCTTGTTTGAATGGTCATTCAGATGCTGGTGATGTGCTTCATGGTGCTGATGTTAAAGTTAATAGATTCCTTCTTTTTACAGTAGACATAATAAGCCGCACCCCCCTAAACCTGATGGAACAGATGAAAATGGCTTAACGCAATGTATAAGCAGCCAAACCTGTGTATTAGCTGCACCCCCAATGTTTTCCTGCCAAATTCTGGAAAAAAAGTGCGGCTTATATTCAGACAATGACGGTATATTTGTTGCAAAAATATTCCTTTATTTCTCCATTATTTGGGAAATGACCTGGTTGACAGCCTGTATCTAGGCCATATTTGGTAAACAACCTGATTTTCCTAGTTGCACTTCATATTTAATTTCATTTAGTGTGGCATAAACATAATTTATTAATTTAAAGAGTTAATTTTAATGACAGGCAAAAACCATTATGTTTTTCAATGTGAATTGTGTTGCAAATAACTGCTTTTAAATAACCGCTTAGAAAATTATTTATGGTGCACAAGGCATGTGTTGTTTTAGTGGAAAGCAATTTAGAATAACAGACAGGAAAACAGGGGAAACCTGAAAACTATAAAATATTAATGAATTCTGTCAGTAGAATTCACTGTACCGCAAAATTCCTTTTAAACAACCCAGGGGGCGTTACATTTCCTGACGGGTATGCTTATTATTTATATTACTTATTTTTAATATATTAATATTTGATTCTTAAGGATATTTATACGTTAATTAGCATAGATTAACTCTTTTTCCTTAACAAATATAAGGGGAGAGGGTTATTAGGGGATGGGCTATTAATAGGAGTTTTACGGTATCTTGGAAGTTGGCATTTTAATTGATTACTTGTATTTTGTTTGATCACCCTTGTTAGTCATAGTTGTTAACCATGTCTGATCGCTGTCTGTGGTAATTTTATTTTAATAACCTGACATTTGTTATCAACCTTCTACTCTTATGTATACAGATTTTATAGCACCTGCAAATGGTGTAGTTCCCTGATGTCTAACCAGGTTCTACATTATGTTTGTAACTTGGTCAGAAATAACCTAATGAATTATAAGGCAAATGGTGTAGATCCTGATCATATGGCACAAACATTCCAGCTGATCTGGATCTACACTGTTCAACCTTTGTATCACATGGGGATCCAATGTAGATCCAGTTCAGTCGGCACATCCTTGCTGTTTGATCAGGATCTGCACTGTTCACTTTTTGATTAATTAGGTTATATTATTTTTTACCAGAAAGTAAACAGTGCAGATCCTGGTAAGACAGCAATGATGTGCACCCTAATCCGGATCTACACAGGTTGTGCAGTCATGTGATAAAATGCTTGTATATTATGAAGTAAAGAGTTAGCCGACTTTCCTTGTTAACAGTCTTTTATATAGGTTTTATAATATATGCAAACAGTGTAGATCTAGATCAGCCAGCACATCCATGTTTTATCAGGATCTACACTTTTCACTTTCTTCTGACCATGAAGTGAACATTTTAGATCCTGATCACAAGGAATGGATGTGAGAGCTGATCTGGATTTACACTGTTTGTAAATGGGGTTCAACCCTTTCCTGTATAGATACATTGTTTTTGCTAGGGCGAACAGTTTAGATCCAGATCAGCCGGCACATCCGTGCCGTCTGATCAGGATCTAAACTGTTCGCTTATTGATTCATTAGGTTATTTCTGACCAAAATGCGACCAGTGCAGATCTTGATCAGACGGCACGGATGTGCCGGCTGATCTGGATCTACACTGGTCGCACATGCGTAAAAATGCGTATCTGTACAGGAAAGGGTTAACAGTCATGTCCCTTTATTCCATGGAGTAAAAGATTAACATTTTAATATATAGATCTAGATCTGCTGACAGTGTAAAAAAAGCAAACTGTGTAAATCCTTATCAGACTGTACGGAAATATTTGTGAAGAAAGAGTTGATTATAAAGGGTTTAAATATATTGAAATAAACGAAGGGAATAGAATTTCAAAAGGAAATCATTCCAGGCATTAATTACTGTCGGAACAATTTTTTTTTTGCCGAACATTTTTTTTATGGCCGCCAATCAGCAGGTTGTTACTTGTTTTTAATATGAGCTGTGTATAATTTGAAATCGGGGTCCAAGATAATAAAACTGAGTTTGGAGACCAGTCTCAAATCTCAAACATCTGATTGGCTGAAATGGTGACCAGTCTGATGCTTGAGATTAGACGCTGGTCCCCAGATTTAATTTTATGATCTTGGGCACTGAAGATCTATTTTCAGTTACCAATTATGCAATGATATATTGTTTCAGTCTCATTATATTGAACATTAAATGTCAATGAGATGATGGATCAGACCTGCGCTGCAAGTTGAAGCCTTCTAATTATTTGATTGGCTTCACATGTCATCACTTACAGGGTTGCTATTCTACATGGCTTTGAGAATGTCGTGCACACACAAAATCACTCACATCAGTTAGGTTTTTTATCCCCCACTGCATTATAAGCGGCTGGGGGATATTGGAATGGTGTTCATCAGTCCGTCCATCTGTCCAAGCGCACCGCTAGGCATTTGTTGGTTACCAAGATAACCAACAAGTGCATAATCAACACACATTCCCATTCATTCCGTTGTGTCTTGTTGGGTACATTTTGTGCTTGTTGGGTAGTTTTAAACAAAAGAAATACCCAACAAATGTCCATCTGTGAGAATGTCCCTCTGTCCGTCCTTCCGTGCGCGCACATTTCATGTCCGGTCCATAACTTTTCAACCCCTAGAAGGACCATTTCAGGAAACTTTAGTCAAATGCTCTCCCCATCAAGATGATGTGCAGAACCCATGTTCCAACATGGCCGGCTCAATGTCAAGGTCACCAGAGGTGTTTGAAGATTTGAACCATGCATTTTGTGTCCAGTTCATATCTTCTGAACCCCTGGAATGAATATCATGAAACTTAAGTGAAAAGAGCTATTGTTTAACCCTGTCCTGTATAGATACACCTTTATTGCTAGGGCGAACAGTTTAGATCCAGGTCAGCCGGCACATCCGTGCCGTCTGATCAGGATCTAAACTGTTCGCTTTTTGATTCATTAGACTATTTCTGACCATAATGCGACCAGTGCAGATCCTGATCAGACGGCACGGATGTGCCAGCTGATCTGGATCTACACTGGTCGCACATGCGTAAAAATGCGTATATATCCAGGAAAGGGTTAATTTGCTCTTAACCATCCATAACCTTTTTCACATTCACATCTGCGGTGGGGGATATTGCAATTGTTCTGACTGCCTTGGTTTGCTTATTTCCCATTATTTTTTGGACCGATTTTGATAAGATAAAGAGCACCGTACTCCTGTTCAAAGCATTTTCATCAATATTTAACCTCCATTATCAAATGACTGCTGTTTTGTCAAATATTCAAAGACAAATTTTGTTGAAATGTGAGTCCAGAAATTACTGAGAAATAAGCAAAAAAAAACTACCTGAAGCAGGTGATTTTTTGCGTGCACAACATTCTTAAAGTCATTTGTCCAGCCACCCTGACTTGTATGCAAAACTATTGTATCACCCTCTTTTTGTGTCTTCTGCGATAGGGATCTTATAGTCTGGGGTCGTTGTCGTTTGATCGGACATAGACTGGTATTTCACCTTTGCCTGGGTTATTATACTCGTTAACACATTAATGCTATTAAATACTTAAAAAGTATTAATAATCCGTTAAAAGGCTGTACGCTTATGGGTTACTTAATGTTATATCAATGTTTGTGTGTTTGCATTTTAATCCTACAAATCAAGGTTGTATCTTGATGTTGAAGAGGAAGAAAACAGAATAATTGTAAATTCCCTAGCCTATTTTAAATAATGGGTTTTTTTGCATCATTTATTATATTATATGCTGCTAAAGAGTTATGGTTCCTGGCATGATCCGTACTAAGGCTTTTAGGACTCGTAAGTCAAGTGCCTGGGGAGCCTTAAATCAGGTAGCTGCAGGCCTGGATATATATCTTCGACTTTTCTAGGATTATATTTTGATGGGATTAGATTCATAAACTAGTGGACTAACTTATGGTTTTTACCTGCTGGTGCCTAAATATTTGTTTATCGCGGAAATTAATCTGTTTTATCGGCTTTGTAAAACATTGACATCTTATTTGATTAAGTGCACCGTTATTGATAGTAAATGAAAAAAATCTCTTTCTATTGATAAGAAAGGTCGGGAAATTAAAACAGTAAATCTTAAAATATTGTATCAAAATCATACATTTTTGTTTAATGGTTGATATAATTTTATGGCGTGTCTTTGAATGTGGAGCAAAGCTTCCAGTGTTGTTAGGATTCTTTTGCGAAAAACTAATTGACTGCCTTATTGAACAGTGTAGACCCTGATAAGACTGGATGTGCGAGCTAATCTGAATCTACACTAGTAGCATATACAATAAAACCTGTATACATGAAAGAAAAGATAAAGTATTCAACACTTAAAATCTTATGCATAATTCATAAATTTTAAGCTTTTTATTAATAGTTCAACCGGATGCATTGTTATTATTTTTAAACATCCCACAGCACTTATTATACCTATTTATTTTGTTAAGCTCACCTGTGCCATAAATCATGATCCTGCGTTAGACTGGACCTATTTTCTAGGAAATAGACATATTTCAGAAAAATAGGTCACTAGGTCAAAAGGAAATGTAGTCAGTTTTAGACTGGACTCATTTTGTAGGAAACAGACATCTTTCAAGAAAAAGTCAATAGGTCAGAAGAATTTTTTCGAACAGTGAGGATGAATTTGATGTGGCTGTGCACTCAATCAAAAATATTAGAAACTGGATCAAATTTAAGATCCTGACATAGAATCTCTGTACTCAAGGTTATAAAACTGAGCATGGAAACCAGTCTCAAATCTCAAGCATCTGATTGGCTGAAATGGCAACTGGTCGCCATTTCAGTCAATCAGGTGCTTGAAATTTGAGACTGGTTTCCAATCTCAGTTTAATAAACTTCAGCCCAGATCTCTAGCTTGCCATTGGCCAGTTCTGAGACTGTCCACAATTTTAACCAATCAGAGACCAAGATCATTAATTGAGATTTGAAACCTGTCTCAATACTAGCTTTTGATTGGTTTGTTTGAAGGCCTGTCTCATAATCATCCAGTCAGATTAGTGACATCTCTTTCATTTCTTAAAACCAAGACAAGACTCCAATCAATTCCAGCTTTGATATTATTGCTGTGTCCATGATCATAAATTCAAATGCTTGAGATTGAGACTGGTCTCCAATCTTAGTTTTTTCATATTAATTTATGCATGAGGTTACTTTTCTGTACAACAGTCCTGTATTTCAATACTTTAATATAATTGAAACAAAGTATATATGTAAGGTGGTTAACGAGGGAGCATATAAATCTTTATGATATTTTTAGAGAGGTTTTTGTCTACAAAGGGTTTTGATAATGGTTGACAATATTCTAGGGGGTTATAGTTGGAGTGAATAAATCTTCATATATCTTTTATGATACTTTTTAGTGAGGTGAGCTATTCAGGATCATCCAGTGCTCTTGTATATTTCAGGAAATCATTTAAGAGCTTTAATTAAAATGATTGCGAGTAGAATGTTGGTCGGCTATTGATAGCTGCACAATATCTCGACATAAACTAATATACACTGCGTTGAGGATTTGAAAATTTTATCCAGATTTCGCATGCTAGGTGATTTAATGGCATAGACATAATACAAAACAAATAATTTGAAGCAAGTGGTTGGACATGAAAATGTTATAAATGCATTTGAAGATGTGCAAACTAGCAATAAAATTCCAGTTTAAGTCAATGTTTGAAATAGAATATGTGCATTATTTGAATTAGTAGACAAATTTAGAGGTCTGAGACTGTCTTAAATACCTATTATCCGTTTTGTGATAATTTATACATATCAGATCAAAGTGGAAATAAAACCGGATGGATATAAGAAATAAGCACTAATTTTATTCTGTAATGGAGTGTTTAAGAATTTTGTTTATACAAAATTATATGTTTGTCTCTATGATTTAATAGAAGTCAGAGAATGGTATTGGAATTAACAGGGAAAGATGGATATTAGAAAAAACACTAATTTTATACCGTAATGGTGTGTTTAAGTATTGTTTTAACCCTTTCCTCCATAGATTCACCTTTATTGCTAGTGCAAATAGTTTAGATCCAGATCAGCCGGCACATCCGTGCCGTCTGATCAGGATCTTAACTGTTCGCTTTTTGATTCATTAGGTTATTTCTGACCAAAATGCGACCAGTGCAGATCCTGATCAGACGGCACGGATGTGCCGGCTGATCTGGATCTACACTGGTCGCACATGCGTAAAAATGTGTATCTATCCAGGAAAGGGTTAAAGGGTTAATAGAAAAATATTATGTATGTGTCAGTACTATTTAAGTCAGACAATCAAAGAGGAATTAACAAGGAAAGATGGGGATTAGATATTTCAATATTGGATGTAAAAATACTGTTTCTGGAACGTTTTATAGTTCTGAATCTTGGCAGAGGAATAATTCCTTGATTCCTAAATAGAACGGTGAACAATGAACGTTGCATGATAAACAATTGTGTTAATCATGAATAGCGAAAATCTGGTAGCTTTGGATACAATAGATGCAAGGTGTTTCCCATCATAGTATCATTACTTGCTTACGCAGTTTCTTGATTCTGTAATTATATTATAATTAAATAATAGCTTTAAATATGTTACTGAGTTTTTGTTAATTCCGTGATGCATTGATAATAGTGTCTAAAGTGTGTAACACAGTTTCTTGATTCAATAATGTAATTAAATAATCATGTTTAATTCGTTTACCAGTGTTCTTAAATCTTGTATCTGTAATACATTGATAAAAGTGTTTTATATTTAGAGTGTAACACAGTTTCTCGATTCTAAAATAAGATAATGATAATAGTGGTTATAATATAGAGGGAATAATGTTAAAAAAATATTTTCTTCCATAGGAATATTATACGGTGGAGTGATGCAAGTACTGTAGTTTGTTTTGACAGAATCTGATATTTTTGAAAGTTGATCTTGAAAAATATAAAAGGAGATAATATTTATACAAGTTAAAGTGATAATGAGAAATATAATATGTGGAATCTAGTGTAAGAAGAACAATTGAGAAGGCAACATGTAACTGTTTAAAAAAATATTTCGGAAAAAAAAATTGATAAACATTGTATCTGCGTGTGATTTTTGCAAACATGTGAACCTCAAAATGAGTATTTTGGAAATAATTTAATAAGTTGTTTGTATGTGATTTAAGCCAACATGTAAATGTTTAAGGAAATATTTCTGAAAGAAAATTGATAAGTAATGCTCGTTTGTGCATGTGATTTTAGCACATACTGTTAGTAAAAAAAAAAAAGAGGAAAAGAAATAAATTCAGAAATGGATTATCTAGGGTCTCAGTTGAACAAGCTGAGGCCGCGACGACGCTCAGTAGGTACGATTATACCTACGTTGCAAGTTATTCCAGATGATGAACAGGTGCAGCATTTTACTCCGGATGATCCGGAGGATGAGAACCGATTAAAGCTTGTCCGGAAATTGAAAAAGCGCAGAGGGTCATGTCCGGCTGGACCAACTCCACAGGTAATGTCAGGTTGATGGATCTTACTTGTAGAAAGTGTGTGTTGCTGTTTCAGGGCTTTTTTTTTACCTTAACACTTTTCCCCATAGAAACACGTGTATGGCACGGTAGAACAGTGTAGATCCAGATCAGCCAGCACCAATGCCATCTGATCAGGATCTTCATTCTCTTTTTGATTTACTAGGTTCTTTCTGACTTAAATGTGGACATTGCAGATCCTGATCAGATGGATGCACCTTTAATAACCTGGTTAGACTTACCTTTTACATCAACAGACAAAATTAAGAATAACTGACAAATAGCAATGACATTTGTATAACTATCTGGAATTAATTCTTTAGTATTATTCCAAATAATATCACATAAATCTGCATTTTATATTAAATCTTTACTACCTGGTCTTAATTATATAAATTGCATTAATAATAATTATTTGCGTTTTATGTGTATTTAGTAGAGTTTGGTATGTCAGATTTTGACATTATCCTAGACACCGCATTGCATTTCCGGCATGCGTTGTATAATGTTGATTATGTTTATTATTTCTGATGAAGGTTAATAGAAATAAATGTTGAATAAATAAAACGTAAACATCCTGATGTGCTGTCTGATCTGGATCTACACCCACCAGGTCAGCCTTGTGATAAAAGTCATATCCGAGGAGAAAACGGTCAGAAGCATGTTATAGTTTAAACATAATTGTTGATATGCCAGTTTATGTAACCAGTGTAGATCCAGATCAACTGGCACAAATGTGCCATCTGGCACAAATGTGCCATCAGATTAGGATCTAAACAGTTAACTTCTTGGTCAGAAATTCTCAATGAATCTTACAAATAAATGGTGTAGATCCTGATCTGACAGCATGAATGAACAGGCTGATCTGGATCTACACTGGTCCCACATGGAATAAAAGGATTATCCATTGAGCAAAGGGATAAATGAATTTAATCAACAAATTGCCGTAAAGTATGGTATTCAGTAAATGGCTTAATTTAACCCTTTCCTCCAAAGACACATCTTTATTGCGTGGACGAACAATTTAGATCCAGATCAGCCGGCACATCCATGCTGTCTGATCAGGATCTAAACTGTTCGCTTTTTGATTCATTAGGTTATATCTGACCAAAGTGCAACCAGTGCAGATCCTGATCAGACGGCACGAATGTGCTGGCTGATCTGGATCTACACTGGTTGTCCATGCGTAAAAATGGAGGAAAGGGTTTACTAACTGTTCCTGCACAATTTACAATATGCATCATGTTTTTTGTCATTCTGAGTTCCCTTTTCGATTTTTAAATCTTTACTTTTTTGGTTCATAAAGCTGTGATATATTCTCTGCGGGCTTAACATTTCTATAGGAAGTTAATAACCCAAATGATGTAATGCTCACAAAGCATGGCTCATTAAATTTTACAGTTTGGTAAATTTTACACAAAATATTGTATTTTATTAACAAAATGTAAGGCTTTATTAGTATATAATTTGGAAGCGGATGCATACATTCAGTAGCTTTTAATATTATGAAGACACACATATATTCAGTGTTTTTTAAATCAGGAAAACGTGTCCTTTTAGTTTAAGACATTCATTGAAACATTTTTATCTACCCCAAGCCTCATTGTTGCTAGAACATTAATTATAATTTCACCCGTCTGATCAGGATCTAAACTGTTCGCTTTTTGATTCATTAGGTTATTTCTGACCAAAATAATCTGGACGGATGTGCCAGCTGATCTGGATCTACACTGGTCGCACATGCGTTAAAATGCGTATATATGGAAGAAAGGGTTAATAGCATTTTAAATTACCACAAACCTCAAAACTTAGGACATATCAGTAGACTGTAAGTCTTTAATTGCCCCCCCCCCCCCCCCCCCAGTGACAATGTTAATCTGGGCTAATGCAGTATCAACACCAAGTGCATAAGTACATTGCTTGAGCGGTCTATCTCTTTTTCCTGAATTAAATAACTTGAAAAACCAAGTGGTTTAAAATATTGGCACTGGATTTTATAGCAAAGTGTTTGCTACACTGCAGAAACAATTTTGGCACATCAGCATTGAAACTCTGGCAGTGTAACAAATAAAATGCATTGAATTATTTATAGAGATTTGTGTCATAAACTTGGGTTTTCCACCATTTTGTTTTAATTAATTAAATATCCAGTGAAGTATTAAAAAAATTAGTTACACCTGTGCCCAAGACCAAAAACCAAAACTTGAGATTCTCAAATCTTAAGCATCTGATAGGCTAACATGGTGACTGGTCTCCATTTCAGCCAATCAGATACTTTTGATATGAGACTTGTCTCCAGTCTGGTTTATGATCTCGAGCTCTGGATAATGCATTCTAAGTTAATTCATGCCATATTTCATAACATATGCCTTTAAATGCATGAGCAGTTAAAATAGATCCAGATCAGCTGGCACATCTATGCCATCTTATCTGGATCTACACTAGTGGCATCTTGGTCAGAAATATCCATTTTAAATATGAAAGCAAACTGTGAAGATCCTGATCAGGTGGCAAAAATGTGTCAACTGATCTGGATCTACACTGTTTGAACATGCAATAAAGGTGTATGTATGGAGGGTTAAAAATAGTCTAATCTTCCGTTCAATATATTTTCATATAATCTATGCCACAATTTGTTGATTGCACCTTTCAATAATAGCACATTTTGCAATCCATCCAAGATTGTTTTGGCTTATCTAGAAGTTAACCATGATAAATTGTTTCACAAAAACAGGTAACTCTTGGATGATTGGAAATAGTAAGCTCAGTTTAACCTCCGAGCTAACATGAACATGTGGTGCCAGATTCAGTGTTTGTAACTTGCAGTTTATGTTGAATGAAAGACTGTAAAATTTGTTAATAAATCAAAAGTAAACTTTTTATCTATTTAATTTCTATTAGACCCTACTTCCATATATAAGAATTTTTCGGCATGTGCAACCAGTGTTCTGGATCTACTCTGGTTGATTCTTGATATAATTAACCTGATGAATAAAAAAATAAACAGTATAGATCCTGATTTATCAGCACTTATAAACGTGACATCATCATATCAAATTTTAGAACATTTAATTTAACTCTAATCCAGGGATATGACTGTTATGCATGGGCAAACAGTGTAGATCCTGATCAGATGGCCCATTTAGTGCATGTACGATATTAAACTTGTATATATAGAGAAAGGTTAAACACAAATTCCAGCACTAAAGACTTGGATTATGATAATTAACAGAGTCTGTTGGTAACCCTTTTCTCCTTATGTACACCTTTTACTGCATGAGCAAACAGTGTAGATCCAGATCAGCTGGCATATCCATGCTGTCTGATCAGGATCTGTACTGTTTGCATTTTGGTCAGAAATAACCTAATAAATCAGAAGCAAACAGTGCAGATCCTGATCAGATGGCACAGATGTGCCCACTGATCTGGATCTATACTGATGGCCCATGTCATATTGTCATACATATGGAGTAAATGGTTAATACCACACCCAGCATCTCCCCTGGGCACGGGCTTCATCAGAAGCGAGCAACGGTTGAGCGAGAAGTAGAATGCACTTCATTGTAATTGAAGATAAATAAAGTTATCTTATCCCTAACCAAATTTACATACAGTTTAAAAAGCTGTAAGACATTTTCAAATCTTAAAATTATTAAGAAAGTTGGAAACTTTTGAAGTTTCTAAATTTATGCTCATGCAAGTGGCATTGAATCTTTAATTTAGTTAATAAGGTCATCATCACATTAATTATATATTCATATCCAGTTATTCGGTGGTATACACAGGAAATGACTAAGTATTTATCTTAGGTATTATTTGTTATGTAACATAAGAGTTATGAAGACAAAATTTTAGATGATTTGCATATGTTTGCTTAAATTATCAAATGTTTTCAAACAAATTCCAAACTAAGCAGAATTTGTCAAAGCTCTTTCAAACATTAAACCATTTGAAGAGATTGTTTATTGAAGAGTTGTATTTTGTTTTTAAAATAGCAGTTTGCAGAAACTTAGCATACTCCTAATAATAATTAGTAATTACAACACTGCATGAAAGTATGGGGTGACTTTTTACAGGGATTTAAGTTTTAAATTAATGTCTTAATGGACTTGTCTGTCAGTCATTTTTGTAAAACACTCTAAAACTCCTTTTAAATGCCCCAGGGGCATTACATTTTCTGATAGGGGGGTGTGGATTAATAATTGCTTTACCCTACAAAATAACATGGGTGCCTTTATTAAGGAAGGGACATTTAAAAAGAATTTTATGGCATACCACTGCATTCCTTGATGCGACTTTAGTTATATATATTAAATATATTATGTATTGTTATTACTATTTGGTTAATAAGTGTAACCACCAGCCCGGTTAGCTCAGTAGGTAGAGCGTCCGCTTTCGGACTGGGAGGTCGTGGGTTCGATCCCCGGCCGGGTCATACCAAAGACTTTAAAAATGGTAGTAATGGCTTCCCTCCTTGGCGCTCAGGGTTTAAGGGTAGGCATTACGACCGATTCGGCAGTGTCGGTATAGGAGGACCCGCAAGGAGATCCGAAGTCGGAGGTGCTGAGCCTGCAATATGGCGGTCTCCTATCCAAAAAAAAAGCGCAGCACCACGCTTACACGCCGAAAAGGTGAACGCCAAAAAAAAAATAAATAAAAAAAAAAAATAAGTGTAACCTTTGTAATGTAATACTACATAACAAAGTCAAGAATCCGATTTCAACCCAGAGTTACTTTTTTGGCAGCAACAAATTTCTCAAGTTTCCTTTATGGTAATTTATAAAAATTTATTCCATTTTACGTTTTTTACTCTGTTTACAAGAATTTGACCTTAATTTTGTTCAAGTAGAATTCTTTAACTTATAAAAATGTTCAAAAGAGACTTGAAGCAAATTTAAATAGTAATAAATGGTTTGTAAAAATCAATTTGTTTTGTATATTTAACTGCAAAGTAAATATATACTTTATTTATCTTTTGAGTTGCAAAGGAATAAGCATTTAATTTATTTTGTATTTGAAATAGAAATATCGGTGAACACTGGCCATTGAAAAAACTGAATTAATGTTTGCATTGAGTGTGCAGAATTCAGGGTTAAGATTTTTGTTATAGTACTGCCACAATTGTGTATTATAATAATGAATTGTGTATTTTAGTAAAATTATGTGTTAAAGAATATTTAAATTTAAAACCCCTGGTCCCATTTATAGCACAACCCCAACTGTGTTTTATAATTAAATAACGAATTGTGTATTACTCTAAAATTATGTATTAGGGAATATTTAATTTTAAAACCATCGGTCCCATTTTATAGCACAGCCCTTACTCTGTTATTATAATACTACATTGTGTATCACTTTAAAATGATGCTTTATGGAATACATTAGTTTAAAACCTGGCCCATTTTTCTTATTTAAGTTCATATGCAGGCCAATTTTCTGTTTGAAAAGTCAAATTGTTCACTGTTTAAGTACAACTAAATTAATTCAGTTGGCAATTTTCAAAGCTGTCAATGAATCTTATTAATTAAATGCGGTTAGTATATTCTAAAATAAAGCCTATCTGTTAACCCTTCCTCCATAAATACACATTTTTACGCATGTGTGACCTGTGTAGATCCAGATCAGCCGGCACATCCGTGCAGTCTGATCAGGATCTGCACTGGTCACATTTTGGTCAGACATAACCTAACGAATGAAAAAGCGAACAGTTTAGATCCTGATCAGACAGCGTAGATGGGCCAATACAATAAAGGTGTATCTGCGGAGGAAAGGGTTAACCCAAAATGCAGTTAGGTATAATATTCAACAATAAAGGCGTTGAATATTATACCTATCTGTAATCCCTTTACGCCCTGTACACGCGTTTTCATGCCTGTGTGACCACGGTGTAGATCCAGATCACCCAATGTACACTGTTTGCTATATTTTTGTGTGATTTTGTGAATGTGGAAGGAGAGAGAAAGCATGAATTGTCACTGACAAAGTGAAAGCCCACGTATTTCTGCAATTACTCGGCACTGAAATTTTTTTTTAGATTTCTTTAAAAAGTTATATGATATTATTTGCTTATACAGTACATTACTATTGATATTTGCCGTGTTTGGTATAAGTTTCCGGTATCTTAAAAGCATTGTAATACATTGCGCTTTGCTGAGCACGATTAAAAGGATATAATCTTTATCACATTTAATCATATCACCACTAGGTAATATTGTCTAATGTAGAATCTGCATCAGACTTGCACAAGAGTTGTATATATTATGTAATATGACATTTCCTAAGTGCAATATTGGTATATCTCCTTCATAGACGATTGATATTAAAAACAATGTCATATTTTGATTTTCAAATGAAAAGTTTTGTGAACGCTGCACTTCAGTTCACAGAGGCTGACCAGTCTTATTATTCTATTCGATGTTTTAAACTTAACCCTTTCCTCCATAGATATACCTTTATTGCATGGGCGAACAGTTTAGATCCAGATCAGCTGGCACATCCGTGCCATCTGATCAGGATCTAAACTGTTCGCTTTTTGATTTGTAAGGTTATTTCGGTCCAATTTAATACAACCATTGGAGATCCTGATCAGACAGCAGGGATGTGCCGGCTAATCTGGATCTACACTGGTCGCACATGCATAAAAATGCGTATTTATGGAGGAAAGGGTTAAAGGGTGTGGTAGATACAGTAACCTACATTACCGCATAAATATGTGACACAGCATGACAAATCGGGGCTTGACATTGTGTGACTCGTGTAGACCAAGACCGGCCTGCCAATCTGTTATTCTTACTGAGCATGTCACTAAGTTAACATACTTAATAATTTCTAGAAATCGGGGCCAGATCATAGTCTGGTGACCCAGTCGTAGTTTAATTATACAATGACGCCAGTTAAATGTTTAATGATGAAAGCTCCGTTTAAAGTGACATTATGGTGTGTTAAATGTTTAATGATGCAACTGCTTTTTAAAGTGACATAAAATGACGCTGCACTGTTCACTATCACAAAAGTAGATATTTGATTACGTAAACCTAGAACATCAAGAGACAATTGCAGTGATGTAAATGAGGTGTACCATATTATGCCATCATCTAGAAAATTACTTCATTTTTATACCCCCGCATACGAAGTATAGGAAGTATATAGGAGTAATCATCCGGTTGGTTGGTTGGTTGGTTGGTCGGTTGGGCGGTCTGTCTGTGGCACTTACAGCGCCAACAGTTTTCAAGATATCGACTTGAAACTTTAACCATATGTTTGTGAGGACATTTGCGCGAACTATTTTTTTTCTCATGTGGATCAGTCCATTATTTTTCGGAGGGGAGCACGATTTAACAAAATCTTGTTACGCGAACTACTTCTACAGTTTTTAAGATATTGACTTGAAACTTGATACATATGTTCGGCATGAAGTGTAGATGTGTGTGACATATTTTTCGTGTGGATTAGTCCATTATTTTTTGCAGGGGACATGATTTAACGGTGTTATGCAAACTTCTAAATCTTGTGATGCGAACTACTTCTTCAGTTTTTAAGATATTTACTTGAAACTTGATACATTTGTTCGGCATGAAGTGTAGATGTGCGTGACATATTTTTCATGTGGATCAGTCCATTACTTTTTGCAGGGGACATGATTTAACAAAATCATGTTATGCAAACTTCTACAGTTTTCAAGATATCGACTTGAAACTGAAATCATATGTTCTGCATGAAGTGTGCATGTTAGTGACATGTTTTTTATGGATCAGTCCATTTTGGTTGGAGGGGAGCATTATTTAACAAAATCTTATGACACGAACTACTTCTCCAGTTTTCAAACTTTTAACATACGTTCGTGATTAGATTTGCATGACATATTTTTTTACATTTCAATCAGTCCATTATTTTTTGGAAGGGGAGCACGATTCAACAAAACCTTGTGACGTCAACTACTTTTACAGTTTTGTTTACATCCGATGAAAACCCAAGTCGCTATTTTTAAACACAACTTTTGCTTTACATGCAGTCGTGGCGATAGCATTAGCTCACCAAATGACATCATTATTCTTATCCCTCTCGGAAGAATAACAACATGTGCCCAGGTGAAGGTCGAGTAGCTGTGTGCTTATCAACAGATTGTAAAAAAAATACTCAGAAGATGCTCGATTGTTTTTTTTTTCTGACACAGAGACAGCGTAGTATGTAATTATCATGCAACTGAAATGGACTTGTATTGGTAGCCGCGCGGATATAGTCCTATGTTTGGTTTCGTTAGCATTAGCTCTCCAAATGACGTCATTATTCTTATCCCTCTGGGAAAAATAACAACATGTGCCCGGGTGAAGGTCGTGTAGCTGTGTGCGTAAAATTAAATACAGATTGTAAAACAATACTCAGAAGATGCTCGATTGTTTTTTTTCTTACGCAGAGCCTGCGTAGTAAGTAATATGTATGTAATTATTATGCAACTGAAATGGCCTTGTATCGGTAGGCCAATATAGTCCTATGTTTTATTTTCTAAAATTGTTATGCCGCGAGAAAATTTAATCTCGGACTACACAAAATGAAAGTAGGTCTACATCAGAATATGCCGTCCAATGATGTACTTTGGAAACTAAAATGCGCACAAATTATGTACATACTTTGTATTGGAGATATTTATTATAAAAAAAAAAACAAAAACAAAAAACCCAGCAGAAATAAACAACTACCGTCAATTTCATAATTATTGAAAATATTCATGCAGTTCTATAATTTTTGTTTATGGAGAATTTTCACTGAATTGAGAGGCATTGTTGATTAAGATAAATGACAATAAATGATAAACCCATGCCTCCAGATGACTTAATTTTGTGTTTCAAAAAAAGCTCAAATGCACTTAAGCAATGGCTTCCCAATGGTATATAAATTGCTATCTTCCAGAAGCTTCCCCCACCAGGGCTTTGCCCTGGACCTACCGGAGCCCTAGCGGCCCCCTAGCAAATTTTCAGGATTTCAATTGTTTTTCAATTTTCACCCATGGAAGATGCAAACATCATTTCTGTATACTCTGACAAAGCAGCATTGCGTGGGTATTAATCACCTTCAGTGATAGCTTTAGTCTTTCCTTAAATACAGCAGTGTTTATTGTGTTTTGTACATTTGCATGGACCGCAATCAGGATATAGTTGTTTTTCATGCCAGAAAATTCCAGGAAATATTTGCCAAAAGCAGATAATGATTTCTATTGTTTTGGCCCAACATATTATTTGTGTAGGACAGTAGATTATTAGAGCCACAGTGCCCAAAATCATAAAACTAAATCTGGAGATCAGTCTCGAATCTCAAGCATCTGATTGGCTGAAATGGCGACCAGTCGCCATTTCAGCCAATGAGATTCTTGAGATTTGTGACTGATCTCAAATCTTAGTTTTATGATCTTGGGCCCTGGAATCTCGGACAAAATGACCCTTATTACATTCTTTAAATTGTTGGGTGTATAATCCCCACTATCCTATTTTTCATTAAATACTTGTTCATTTTAGTATGAATGATACCTGTTGTGTTTTTTTAAATAAATATTTATCTTAATGAGAAGTTAGCAAGTTCCATTTTCAGCAATAAATACCGTAAAATTCCTTTTAAATGTCCCTCCCTTAATAAATGCCCCCGATGTTATTTTTTTATGGGAAAAAATGAGTTAATCCATATTTATTATCCAATATCCTTCAAAATCTAAGAATATAAATAATTAATATAAATAATCAGTGCCCCCTTTCAGAAATAGCACTTCCCCCAGGGGTGTTTAAAAGGTGTTTTACAGTAATTAAATATTAACAGTTAAGGGTATATAAAAAAAACAATGAGGCAAAACTCAAACTTAACATATTTACTTGATGTGTGGGAATTCAAATTCAGCATATTTATTTGATGTGTCAGAACTCAAATTCAGCATATTTACTTGATGTTTGACAGTGAAGTGGGGTTTTTGCTTAAATAGCAGTAAATCCAGAGATGCTTTTTGGTTTAAATTATTCACATAAATAGTGTTTTCATCACTTGTGTTGAATAACATGCTCACTTCTGTCGATAGATTGACTGATATTGTTTATCCTTTCCTCCATATATACGCATTTTTACCCATGTGCGACCAGTGTAGATCCAGATTAGTCGGCACATAGTTTACGTGCCATCTGATTAGGATCTGCACTGGTCGCATTTTGGTCAGAAATAACCTAACAAATCAAAAAAGCGAACAGTTTAGATCCTGATCAGACAGCATGGATGTGCTGGCTGATCTGGATCTACACTGTTCACCCATGCCATAAAGGCATGTATATGGAGGAAAGGATTAAATTATTTGCATCAACTAAGTGTTTTCATCACTGGTGTTGCTTTGTTGTAGGCAAACACTTCGGCATTAGATTGACTGATATTGTTAATGTCGTCACCTGCAATGTAGACAGGAAAAACATGAGTGATGCAGCAGCAATAAATCATATCCAATCTGTGTGACAGGCATGCTCTTTTCATCTGTAATGTTAAATATGATTGCAGTTGTCTGCTACAAGATTCCATGCTACCATACTTAACCTCATTTATTCTTTTATTGTCTCTCTTAATATCTTTTTTTTATTCTCTCTCTAAGTATAGTTTAAACTTATTCATTTAACATCAATTGTGAACAAGTTATTTCAACTTTTATTTATCAAGCTTGATAACTGTTTCCTGGGTTTCAAACCCGTACTTGTGTCGACTGTGAATTGGAGAAACTGCAGGCGAATCTTGCCCTTGATTGGATTTGAACCCAAAGTCTCTGGATCTGGAGTCTGACGCTTGACCCTAGCTCTTCCAAAACAAGACAAATGTTTCTAATGACAATCCGGTTTCAACTCTCAGCATGCAAATTTTATCAATATGATTGGAAATTATATAAACATGATTGTAATTGGAATTCAAATGGAACTTGTGGAAATTTAGAATTGACTCACGACAGTCAGTTTTCTCACACAACTGAACCATCCAACAAATTACACCTATTGAAAATTTATTGAGCATTTAAGTCGACTTAAGTGCAGAATCCATAAGAAAACAGATTTTGCTAAATTCTCAACTTTGTTAAATCCTATCATGTGTTACACATTACATTGATATTTTATATTATGCAACTTACATAAACTAACATGAATAAATAAAAAAAGACAATGCATAACCCTTTACTCCATGTATACATTTTTTTTGGCATGTAGATCCTGTTGAAGTTGAGACTAGTCTCTATTAATTTAAAATCTCAAGAATGTGATCGGTTGAAGTTGAGACCAGTTGGCAAATGGACCAAGAGTTTTTAAATTGGTTTGCATTCTCAGTTTGATCTTTCACTGAGCACTGACAAAGTTTATGAACTTCAATTTGCGCTCAGTGTGTGATAGGGCTTAGAAATAACCTTGCATTAGTTCTGGTAGAGCATGATTATATGGGGGGGGCAACACAGGAAAAGGTGTCTTCTGACAGTAAATGTCAATTCTTGGATTCTGACGTCATAAATTTGAGCAGACGACATCGCTTATTATGCCTATCACGGTAAAAACAACATTATCTCGTCAATTTATGTAATAAAATCACTAAGTAGTTATGAGAACATTTATTTTATTGATAACTGTAAATTCTGTAAAAAAGTAACATCTAAAATGTCAAAAAACTATTATGGAAGACACCTTTTCCCGTAACGGGCCCCCGCATGGAGGTTTAGAACGATAAATTCAGTGTGCCTGATTGATTATTAGATTGCAGCGAAACCCAGCTAATTACATGGGATTATGTGATATTACAGCGGCAGGTTGACCCGAAATAGCTTCAAGTGTTGTCAAGAAGCTTGTTTATGTCTGATAAAATACTGAAAAGAGATTGCTTTAAAAAAAATTGATGCTGAATCGGAAACATGTTTAGCTCACCTAGCTGATGGCTGCACTGGTAGCATTTTGTGATCAGTTTTTGTTCTGCATTCTGAAAAGATATTGCTTAAAAATGTTGCTGCTCGGAAGCATGTTTAGCTCACCTGAGCTGATGGCTTGATGAGGTTTTGTGATCAGTTTTTGTCTTGTGACGTGATCAGTTTTTGTCCTTTGGCCTAGAATTTAATGTGTCCGTCCTGTTGTCATTAGCCTGTTTGTTAAAGCAATAGAGGCCAAATATTTTTATACAATTATCATGAATCTTGATCCAAATGTTATATAACATAACATGTGACAGCTTTAAAATTAGGTCATTAAGGGTCAAGAACATGATCACTGGGTCAAATCATAGAAAAACCTTTGAAAACGCAATGGAATCCACATTATTCCTACGATTATTATCAAACTTGCTTAGAATACTGGGTATTTGTCCAAATGGTGGCTTGAAAGAGTGAAACTGAATGTTCTGGGTTCTGAAAAAGTCAAAAGGTCAAATCAAAGCAAACTTTGTTAACAAAATAATTGTCACAGCTTTTGTCTTTATGGTGTTTGCTTACAGTTTGCTCAGAAAATTGTGAAACTGTCAAAAAACAACACAACACAACAAACGAGGTCATAATTTTGGTAAAATTCAAGAATACTCCTGTTCTCACAGCATAGGCCACATGTTTGATTTAATTATTATCAAACTTGTTAAGAACGGAAGTCTGGATAGTATCCAGGACAGGTCCAAAATGGGTCATCTGGGGTCAAAAACAAGGTCATAAATTATTTTTGTAATGTGGAGAGTTTTTGGAATTTATAAAAATTTTATATGTATTTATCGGCCAATTAAGGTTTAAGGTTGGATCCTGGTTCTTATGAGACTGGTAGATGGAAGAATTTTTGATTTGTCAGGAGAAAGCATAAAAAAACGTAAACCAATAAGTCTTCTAAAGTCAAATCTATTCTGCGCAGAAAAAAAGTATTTTGCAATACCCATTAAATTTTAAGGATGTAGCTATAGTATTTCAATTAACATTTAGAAATTAATGCAGTAGATAATGAAATGGTGGCCTTTGCACATCTGATAGCTGTGGTAATATAATACTGTTAATGTTAGGAATCGCAGCCCGTTTAGATGGCTTATTGATTCTTATTAAAATCTTAAAGTGCCTGTAAGTGGTTTATTAATCTCCGGCATCGTTTTTCAGATCAGTTTACTTAAAGAATTTAATTTCCTGTTAACGCTTCAGTTAAAGCTTCAGCAAATATAATTTAACCATTTCCTCCATATAATTATATGTCTGTTATTGCATGAGCAAACAGTGTAGATCCAGATCAGGATCTGCACTTTTCAGTAATTGGTCAGAAATAACCTAATAAATCAAAAAGCAAAGTCTGATCAGATGACACAGATGTGATGGCTGATCTGGATCTACACTATTGCCCCATGCTATATAGCATATAAATGGAAGAAAGGGTTTAAATGTATTTCGTATTTCATACTGTCAAATCTGCCTAGTGTTTTCTGCATCCATTTGTGTAGTTGGCATCCACAGCACCGCAAAGACGATTAACTTACTCTATGTATACAGGTTTTATCACATGTGCAAAAAGTGAAAATCTAGATCAGATGGCAGGATCTGAAGTTCACTTCTTGGTCAGAAATAACCCAAAATATCTATAGCATCTGATCAGGTTCTACAGTTGTTTGTTTTTTTATTCATTGGGTTATATCTGACAAAGTTGTGAACAGCTTAGATCCTGATCAGACATTACAGATTTTCAGTGTGATCTCAATTACACTTTTTGCTAATGCAAAAAAACCCCAACAATTTATTATATTTAATTACTGGGGTTGATACAGCACTGTAAAGAAACCTCAGCTTGCAGCTTTATAACATAAATTTTACTACCTATAAAGAAGATACTGTATCCCCATAATTAGACGCTGACTTCAGAACCTCTATATTTGCTGAGAGAAAGCTATTAAATTTTGTTGTTATCTGTGTGCTTAGAAATAATAACTGCAATTATTAGAATCTTCAATCAAAAACAGGAGGCGGCTTCAAAAACACTGATACTTTGATGAAGCACTTACTGCTTTATAAAGAGCGTACTTTTTCCGGCAATCTCGTTGAGTTCCTGTAATAGCTTTATTTGGTGAAAAAAAAGTAATTGAAATTGAGTGTTCTTTTTAAAATATTCGATAACTTTGTCTAAGCATTTTTAATGCGTCACGAAGAGGGAGGCATATAGAGTTGATCTTGTCCGTATGTCTGTCTGGTCCCCCATATCTTGTGGAATCCACTCCTCATTAACTATTCGCTGGATTTCTTGTAAATGTGCACAGATGATAAAGCAGGATGTGTAGATGATCGTACAGAAAAGATTTTTTTTTCTATAACCATTTTACCAGAGCTATTGCCCTTTGTTACAAATGTTGTAGCAGTGGCAGCATCAGCGTTCGAGGATGCATTTTAGTTTCCAAAACCAGGTTTTCTTTGGAAACCCTGGTGGTTAGATTGGGGTATGTTGTTGGGCAGACAGGCGTGCTTCAACATTTTGTTAAGGTTTTTGTTTACTTTTTCTATTGGTTGTTATAATAACCATTGTAACTCCTTGGCATATGGCTGTTATCCATGGGCAAACAGTGTAGATCCAAATCTGCTGGCTGATTGGTTTTGTCGGATCAGGATCTTCACTGCTGTTTGCTCACCAATCAGAAACTGGTGAAGATCCTGATCTGATGGCACAGATGTGCCAGCTGATCTGGATCTACTCCAATTGCACATGCAATAGAACCCATAAATGAAAAACAATTGCCTGACTGTAAAACAAGACTCCCAATTAGTAGTTATGAAAATTGAAATAAACTTAATTAGTGCACTCTTGACTTTTATTAATAAAATGTTTTTATCTATTTTCAGGTAAGTCACTTTGCTGCATACAGATGAATTTTTGTGGTAAATGTACAGCTGTATATACCTAGACCCGCAACACAACAGTTAAGTCTTTATTAGAACAATAGTTAAGTTCTAACTTTTTACTCCAGGGATACACATTTTATCACATGGGTGAACTGAGTGTAGATCCAGATCTGCCAGCACATTCCTGCCTTCTTATCTGGATCTACTCTGCTTCTATGTCAGAAATACCCTATTGAATCTAAAACTGAACAGTGCAGATCCTGATCCAATGGAACCGATGTGGTGACTGATCTGGATCTACACTGTTAACCCATGGGATAAAGTATTATCTAAGGAGTAAAGGTTTAATTGTTTGAAACAAAATTAATGATACACTATGCAGTAGTGAGAAGTAAGCATTTCAATGCCATCTTTGGTTGGTGTTGATGATGATGAATTATGCAGTTTTCTGCTACTGACCCTGAAATAGCAATATCCTAGATAGCAGTGTGTATTCTGTTAACCCTTTCCTCCGTAGAGACACATTAATTGCATTGGCGAACATTTTGGATCCAGATCAGCCGGCACATTTGTGCCATCTGATCAGGATGTAAACTGTTCGCTTTTTGATTCGTTAGGTTATTTCTGACCAAAATGTGACCAGTGCAGATCCTGATCAGATGGCACGGATGTGCCGGCTGATCTGGATCTACCCTGGTCGAACATGTGTAAAAATGCGTATATATGGAGGGAAGGCTTAAGCTCATACAGAGATCTGAGAACTAAAAGCTCCCCAGCCCCTGAATAATGATACCCTATTGAGCAGTAACTTGATTAGCTATCATATTCCAAAGGTCTTTAGGTCAAGGTCACATTTGACTGAGTTATTGCCCTTTTTTGTCCTTGGAATTTTTCACCAAATCTTTAAAAATATATGTTGATTCTGTCAAAGACCTGAGAGTGAGACAAATGTACAACTGAACACCCACTTAGTTTGTTTTTATGGCCAAACAATTTTGATCAAATCCTCTTCAAATCAAAGTAAAAGGATGATTTAGAAATTTAACAGCACCTGCTTTGCTTCACAGTATTTGGTTATTTCATATACCTGACAATTTCTTTTAGGATTTGAATGTCATTCACCGGTTGACAATAGTAATGTCTATTCCTAGACTTTCAAGGTCAATTGCCAATTCAACTGTTGCCAATTTTATCTTGAAATTGCAAAATAAAAGGAACTGGAAATTTTAGAACACACCTGAGGCAGTTTTTATCTATTTGACTATATTCTGATAAAACCATAACATTAATAACCATAAATAATTCTGCGATTCTCTGAGAAATTTGTAAAGTTGTCACGTTGATCATTTTCCTCCATTTTATTTCATGTGCATTCAATGTAGATCCAAATCAGCCAGCAAATAATTATGAGTCTTCTGATCAGGATCTTATTTGCCTTGTTTACAGGTGGGCGTCAACATTCACTTGTTGGTCTGAAATAACCTAATAAATCGAAAAGCGAACAGAGCAAATCCTACTCAGACAGCACGGATTTGTCGGCTGATTTGGATATACACTGTGCACCCAATCCAAAAGATTCAAACCAGCAGACTGCACAACTGTCATTATGTTCCATTCTTTATATACATGTAGCATTCAAAATAATTTTGAATATCCTGAATAGCAAAATTTCAATCAACATTATAGTACTATTAACAATAGTAACACATTAGTATATTTATGGATGGTGTAAGAATATCATAATGGTTATAAATAAAACAGCAATAGGATTTTCCAGTACTGTTTTGGAGTGACACTTGAGCTGTAGAATAATGAACTGAACACACAAAGTAACTCAGCATTTGCAAAGAACACTGTTACAGGCAAATGTACCCAAACTATGCCAGATTCATGCATGGGTAAATAATAAATCACATAACATTGATACAAGCAATGTCATGTCTTCTAAGCTTTTATTTTGGTAGGTTTATGAAAACTTATCATAATAGATTTCCACCAAATTTGTTTTGAAATATAGCGGAATTGGCTACTTTCTGAGATAAAATTCCTGTTCCAACTTCAAAGTTATTTATCCTACCATTTATTTGCATTATATAAAGCTTTCCAAGCTATCCTGTTTTGAAAAATTGGGTCATTGTTCGTTCCATATTTGTAATGTTTAGCTTTTAAGGTGTACTGCCAACAAGTTTATACTGGTTAGTTTTAAATGTCAGTGGATCTAAATCTTCTATAAACTGTGTTATTAATTAGATGTGACAACTCGTAATGTATTTACTTTTCCCAAAAGGATCGGAAATTAAGCCTGAATATCTATTTTAATTTTCCACATTAACAAAATGTGACCAGATAAGACTCTGCAGGGAAAATTCCCGAGCTTTGAATGTTCCAGTGTCATGCCCAAATGACAAGAAAACTCGCATTTGGCAAGATAAATGTTCCCTTGTCTGATTCAGAAGCAATTTGGTTTTATAGATTTCCAAGTTACAGTTGAGAGAACCTTGCAAAATATGTCAATCAAAAATGGATTTATGAAGGAGATAGCATGGTTTTGAGCTTAAATGTCGTATAATGTTTGTTTACCCTCTAAATTGCTGTATTGGATTCATTATCCTATTTCTAATAATAATAATAAAAAAAATAATGATGATAATAATAATGATTATCGTCTGTTTTCACAAGGGTACACACATTATCCCTTAACCCCTAATGATTCAAAAAGCGAACAGTTCAGATTCTGATGAGATGGCATGGATGTGCCAGCTGATCTGGATCTACACTGTTTTCCCATGTGATAAAGTTGTATCTATCAAAGGAAGGATAAAATCTGTGTAGTCATCCCCATCTCCAACATACACAACACCATCGCCACCTTTTACTCCATAATCATTATTACAGATAACTCTTGACAGTGTCTTGGTGAAATTTCATTTAAGGTAGGAAGAGTTGCACTTCTTGTTATGTTTTTATCCTTGTGAAATATGAATAGTGGTTGTAGAATTCTCTCCCTTACTTAACTAACATGGAATATGTTGACAAAAAACTGTCCCATCTCTGAACGTATTATACATGTTAAAATGTCCATTGTGTTCTGTAAACAAGAAGGGCTTGACAGGGTTGGATCCAGAGGGGGTTTCAGTAGGGTTGCTGAAACTCCCATGTTTAATTTTTATGGGGATTTTGGCACCCTAAGACGTCCCAAACAAACTACTTTCTGAAAATCATATATCACATTGCATTATGTATTTTGACCAAAAATTTAGAAATGACAAACTACCCTAAGACGCCCAAAATGAGCCCCTTTCTGAAAATCTTGCATCCCTTCCTGTACGTGTGACAGAATAGTTCCTAATTGTTCATGTGTTCTTTAAACAAGCTGGGCTTGATAGTATACAGTCATACATTAATGGATGGTATTTAAGGGCACAGTGTCCAAAAACACATATTATCCGCAGAAAAATGACACAAAACTGTATGTGAATTATACCAATCATATATAATTATGCTTTTATGGCGTGGACAAACAGTGTAGACTCCAGATTAACTGGCACATCCATGCCATCTGATCTACACAGGATCTACACTAATTGCCTTTTAATTTATGAGATATTTCTGACCGAACAGCAACCTGTGCAGATCCTGATCAGACGGCACAGATGATCCAGCTGATCTGAATCAACACTTGTCGCACATGCGTTAAAATGTGTGTATATGAAGGAAAGCGTTATGAAAAAATCTAAATTTAATGTCTTGTGACATTGATCGAGGATGATTAGTTCTTGTATGTTAATCTGTCACTAGTTTAAATAGTAATAAATAATAATTACAGTATGGTAATAGACCATCTGATCTTCTATTATAATAATGACATACTGTAATTGATGAGTTTGCTTGTAGTATTATGTTTTGTAATTGAGCTGGGATCTGGTTTGTTTCTACAATGTAGTTTTAACCATTTTCTTCCTAGGTAAGCCTTTAGTAGATGGGCGAAACAGTGTAGATCCAGATTAGCTGGCACTTCAATGCTGACTGATCCAGATTATAGATCATATATAATATTTATTAGGTTATATTTGATTAAGAAGCAAAAAGATCAGGTGGCACAGATGTGCTGGCTGATCTGGATCCACACTGGTCTTCCGTGTGATAAAATTTGTATAATTATGTAGAGTAAAGGGTTGTAAATAAATAATAACTCCATAGATTTCTATTTAGTGGATGGGCAAACAATGTAGATCAAGATTAGCCAGCACTTCAAGGCGGACAGATCAGGATCATAGATCATAGATTCATTCGGTTATATCCGGCTAGAACCAAACAGTGTAGATCTAGATCATACATCACCGGCATCACCGGCTTGGCTCTATCTACACAGTGGTCGCCCTTATTATAAAAGGTGTTATATGTGGAGATAAGGTTTAAAAGCAAGGAATATTTCTAACAGGGTGACAGTAAAAGCAATAAATAATAATTATGGTCTTTTAATATGCTATTTGATTCTGTAGTATAATAAAGCTGTAGTTCACAGACATACTGTAGGCTAATTGATGCATTTGCTTTTAGTGCTATGTTTCTGTAATTGAGCTTTTGTCAATAGCCCTCTGACAGCAATTTGGGACCTGGTTATTTCTCCCATTTTGTTTTAAATCGTCAGTTTTGACCTTTTCTTATAGATTGTTCGTCTTTGATGGAACTCCAAAGCTTTTAGTGTTTTTTTCTGTTTCTGTCAGCTAAATCAAATCAATCGTGTTCAGCAAATATTCCTTAAAATCTTTTAACTACTTTATTTCTGAGACTTTAATGGATTTGTTAATTGATACCTAAAACAAAGTCAGCTCGTTTTTGAAATTATTTTTGACAGCTGCTTTGATAATGCTAGAAAATGCTTAAATGTTCACAGAAAAATTTTGTAAAAGCCTACGAGTACAAAGGAGAGTGTGCACAGAGCCCAAAATCACAAAACTGTGATCGGAGACCCATCTCAAATGTCAAGCATCTGATTGGTTGAAATGGCGATTTTAACGTACCATTAGACGGTACATTATGTGCCAGCTTATTTGGATCCACACTGTTCGTCCACGCCATAAAGACATTATATACTAAAAGAAACTAGAAACGCAACTTCTTTAATCATGAAATGTATTTCATGTTTAAAAAGTTGTGTTTCTTATTTCTTGAAGTAATTTATATATAGTTAACCATATTAGAAATGCAACTGATTTAAACCCAAAATATATTTCTTATTTAACGAAATTGTGTTTCTAATTTCTTTAAGTATATATGAAGGAAAGGGTTAAAAGTACTTTCCAGTTGGAAGATATTCTGTTATATCGTCATAGTTGTTTCCGGACATGGTTTCTGGAAGTTATTTGTAGATTGTTTATAGAAGACCTTCCTTGTTTTGAGTACTTTGTTGATCGTTAATTGTAAAAGAAATGATGATTAATGGGACTGGACATGACATATTGTTGACTGATTTTTCTATAAATGGATGTTTTCTTCTTTTTTTTCTTTAATGATCAGCTCATATACTTGACGTAAACACTTTTGTCATGTAGCTAACTCCGTCTTACCTTGCTGCATTTATTCCTAGGAAAAGATTAACCCTTTCCTCCATATAAACGCGTTTATGGCATGGGCAAACAGTGTAGATCCAGATCAGCCAGCACATCTGTGCTATCTGATCAGTATCTGCAATGTTTGCTTTTTGATTTATTAGGTTATTACTGACCAAAAAGCGAACAGTGCAGATCCTAATCAGACGGCACGGATGTCCTGGCTGATCTGGATCTATACTGGTTGCGCATGCGTAAAAATGGCTTATTTTTGGATAAAAGGGTTAAAGAAAGACTGAAGATATCAGACAGTTTTTAGGTGTGGTTTATAATGCTGCTCTTTAACTTCTGTTAACTTTGTAACCCAATTTACAAACTACTGGGCCAAAATTGTCTTTTCCTCCTTGCACCTAAAATTATTTTGCACCTTCAAATTCATTTGTTTGATGTAAAAATACTTAAGATGCAATATTCGTGGGCATAAAATTTCATGTTTTTTTTTGTTTTTAGACATCATTTTCATTCATGTGTTCTTAATTTCCTGGAACTCAGTTTTCTAAACTACATTTTTTTATATTTAATTCTTTAATTTGTGGTGGTTGTAAATTTATTGATTGATCTGCCCACGAAAATAGGTGCTCCACGAATATTAATTATTTTCCAGTATACTGGTCTAAAGTATTTTGAGCCTTTTTGTGCAACATACTTCTCATCTCTAATCAAAGATTCAGCACAGAACATTTCTGTCTTGTACTGAATTATTGAAAGAAGCAAAACCGTTTTAGTACCAAACCTTTGAAATGCAGTTCTGGAATTAGTTTTTGTCTGCTGATTTCCGAAACCTTGTAATATCCAATCTTAACTCACTTGTCATTCGTTTCCCTCATAGGCAATATTATTTTTGATATTCTTGTTATTTTTCGAGGACATCTCTTCCAGGACACTGGTGCAGTTGATTAAATTGAGTCTATGTTGTTCCTTAAGGCCTCCATGTTTTCATAATTTGAGGAAATCATGCAAGATATCTCAGAAAAATTTCCAATTTTCTCTTTTCTCTTTTCTGCAGAGACTTTGTGGGAATAATAATCTGAAAACTAAAGACCAGTCTCAAATCACAAGCATAGATCTGATTCATTGAAATGAAGATAAGTACCCAATATTTACACTTCAACTTCGTCCTCTACGATGAAGTCTTATTCATTTAAGGAATCATAATTTCCAATGGTAAACAGTGTGACGTAATTATTTAAAAGGCGTGGCTATAGTAGAACCGTTCACAATTTATTGGACATTGCACAATGTTTTGACGTTTTGCCACGAGAAGCTACGAAAAAGCATGCCGTCATTCACTTTGTCATCAACGTAGCCATTCAAAAAAGCCGTAATATCACGAATTATTCTAGTTATTTCTGTATTAATGAGATTATGAGAGTGTAAATATAATGATTGAATCAATATTTGATAGTTTCCATTTTGGTATGAAAAACAGTTGGATTGTTTAAAGTACGCGTGAAGCCCTTTGGGCTTCACACACTTTAAACAACCCAACTGTTTTCCATACCCAAATGGAAACCATCAACTATCGATTCAATCCTTAAATAAACCAATGAAAAGCTTAGCTAAGAGTATTGAGACTGGTCTCCAATCTCTATTTTATGTTAACAGTAATTACATGACATATTTTTTTAATTAAACAACTCCATTCATTTAGATGAAAAAGAAAAACAAATAGTCTCCCTTGATTTCAGATTGTTGATGGTCACAAACAATTTGAAATAACCTCCCTCACAGATTTTCAGATACAGTTGGTCATGAATGCTTGAGCCATGTGCCCGGATTGAGTAGCAGCTGTGAGTTTGAGTCATTGCAATAGAACCCTTTGCTGTTCTAAAACTTTGGGTTTTACATTGTATACTTGAATTTTTGAGATCTATATTTTTGCTGCCAGGTTAGAAAAAAAATATTTATAGTTACCTATGGAATCGAGAAGTGATCACCATAGATCCTGATCAGACTGCAGAGATCTTTCAGGATCTACGCTGGTTGTCCATGAAATAAAAGCAATATTTCATACAGTAATGGATGACATCGTTGATAAACAATTCCCCAGGTCTTACTTTGAGTATAATATTATCTGTCTAATTTTGAGAGTGAATAAAATCTCAATTTTAACTTGATCTCCCATTAGGGTCATTCTGTGATTTTGATGAAATAAGGACATTTTAAGTTAGCTGTAATCTGCACTGATGTTAAGTGACAAATATTCTCAGAATTTAGTACTATATGGCATCCCTTGGTTTTGAGTGTTTTTCTCAATTGTTAATCGTGAAAGGTGATTTCAAGAGAGGTATTATCATTATTGAGTTTTTTTGGTGTGAGTTTCACTAATCAATTTGCATGTCTCTTCAAATTTGTTTGTCCTCAAATTGAGATCTACATGTACATGTACATACTTTATCACAAATAATCTCCCCTAATTATCTAATTGTCTCCCTTGAACCAATCGACTGTAATTAAAAAAAAAAATAATTATTTTACATGTTTGACAGCAGGTTTTTATAATTTTGATTTGCAATTCTCTTCATATTTGTGTGTTCTGTTACAAAGATCTACACTTCTACTTCTATTTAATCACAAATGATCTCCCCTGATTTTTCTGACAAATTGTCTCCCTTGAATCAAGAGAAAGTTGTCTCCCTTAAAACAAGAGACAATGATTAAAAATCTTGATGAACTTCTTTGATTTTCACAGAATCTCAAATGATCATTTTAAACAGGTTAAATTCTTTGGAAAGCCATTGTTACTAGATTGGGGTATGTTGTTGGGCAGGCGGGCGGGCATTTTTCACATAAAATTTAAGAAGAAAACCTGATTTTGTCACATTGCGGCGTCTTCTTGTCTCCCTTATGGTTCCAAGTCCGAGACAATTCCAGAATATGTTACAGCAATAAGATTACACTGCCCCTGATGATAGTTTGAGATTGTCACAAAGTTATAATTGCTATTATGAATTCCTAACCATAGTCCTGCTGAGAAATTTAATTTATCTTATATTTGATTACACGATTTATATCTTCTAAATCTTGTGAACTTAGGGAAGGGACAGTGTGCAATAGACTAATTTGTAGGTCTGCTTGTAATGGTAATGGACATAAAATTTTAACTTCTTCCTCCATATGCCTTTTTGGCATGGGAGAACAGTGTAGATCCAGATCAGCCAGTACATTGGTATAGTCTGATCTCAATCTGCACTGTTTACTTTTGATTAGGTTATTTGTGGGTGAAAAACGAACATTGTAGATCCTGATCAAATGGATGCGCTGGCTAATCTGAATTTACAATTGTTGCACATGCAATAAAATGTGTATAAATGGAGTAAACATTTGATTAAACCAAGTCACTGCTGTATCCAAAGATAAGTGCTCATATTACATAGGCTAACAGTGTAGATCCAGATCAGCTTGCACATCTGTACCATCTGATCAGGATCTACACTTTTCACTAATAGATAATTTCGTAATTAGGCTTTTTCTGACTAAGAAGAGTGTAGGTTCAGATCAGACAGCACAGATGTGCCGGCTGATCTGGATCTACACTGGTTACCCGTGTAATAAAAGATGTATCTCTATGGATATCATGAGCTCAATGTTAAAATTTCTTTCATGCAGTCAATGTTAGGTGATGAGTTTTTGTGTCGCCCTTTCGAAGAAATGGCGATACACTAAGGTATCACTTTGTCCGTCGGTCCGTCTGTCTGTCCGTCACGAAAACTTCAAGTTAGCTATAACTTTGCCATTTCTTAATATTTCTTTATCAAACTTTCAAATTATACTGCTTATGACAACACGGTCATGATTATGCCAAATTCTTTAGGTCAAGGTCACATTTGATGGAGTTATGCCCCTTTTTTTGTCATGAAAACTTAACGTTGGCTATAACTTTGCCATTTCTTAATATTTCTTCATCAAACTTCCAAATTATATTGCTTATGACAACACGGTCATTATGATGCCTAATTCTTTAGGTCAAGGTCACATTTGATGGAGTTATGCCCCTTTTTTGTCACGAAAACTTAACGTTGGCTATAACTTTGCCATTTCTTAATATTTCTTCATCAAACTTTCAAATCATACTGCTTATGACAACACGGTCATGATTATGCCAAATTCTTTAGGTCAAGGTCACATTTGATGGAGTTATGCCCCTTTTTCGTCACGAAAACTTAACGTTGGCTATAACTTTGCCATTTCTTATAACATTTCTTCATCAAACTTTCAAAGTATATTGCTTACAACAACACGGTCTTCATGTTACCAAAATCTTTAGGTCAAGGTCACATGCCACAAAGTTATGCCCCTTTTCATTCTTATATTTTGTCATGAAAACTTAATCTTGGCTATAACTTTGCCATTTCTCAATATTTCTTCATGAAACTTTCAAATTATATTGCTTATGACAACACTCTCATGATGATGCCAAAATCTTTAGGTCAAGGTCATATTTGTTGGAGTTATGCCCCTTTTTTGTACTTGGATTTTTACACGTAAACTTAATGTTGGCTATAACTTTGCCATTTCTCAATATTTCTTCATGAAACTTCCAAATTATATTGCTCAAGACAACACACTCGTGATGATGAGATGTTGTTTTGGTCAAGATGGAGTCATGCCCCTTTTTGAACTTGCATTTTTTTCCGACATTGTACCAAGGGCGACACAAGTGTTCAACTGAACACCCATCAAGTTATGAATTATTAGTGTTGCAGAAAAATCTTTTATCAATTTATAATAATTAAAAATTAAATTTGAATAAATGTTTAACCCTTTTCTCCATAGATACACCTTTATTGCCTGGGCGAACAGTGAAGATGATCCAGATCAGCCGGCACATCAGTGCCGTCTGATCTAGATCTGCACTGTTCGCTTTATCATTTGTTAGGTTATTTCTGACCAAATTGCAACCAGTGAAGATACTGATCAGACGGCACGGATGTGCCGGCTGATCTGGATCTACACTGGTTGCACATGTGTAAAAATGCTCAAAGGGTTAACAATCAAATAATATATAAAAATGATCTTTGACTAAATGCTTAATAATTATACATAAAAATTGCCATGATTTCACTCAGTCAAATACAATGATGGATTCTTTGGCGTTACATAAATTGCATGTTTTGAAATAATAATAATACTGTGTGTTTAGAATTTTGCTTGTTTTGTCTTCATTAATGTGCATTTATGTCTTCTTTTTGTCTGTTTTGATTTAATAATATTTCTTTGGAAGAAATTATTCTAAGAAAGAATGCAAAGATCTGCACAACAGTGCAAGGATGGTGTAACTTGTACATATTTCTACCATTTTTATGTCACTTTTGCTCTGAGGGTTGAAAATGTTCTCATAGTTTCCTGAGCAAAATTTAATAGAGATCTTGATGATAGTGCAAGAATGGTGTATCTTGTACATATTTCTATAGATTTTACTTCACTCCTGCACTGAAGATTGAAAGATGTTCCACTGGGGCCGATGTCCTTTTAAGAATTCCAGTTTCAAGCCAAATGCAACCAAATCAAATTAGGCCATTTTTTGGCATGCTCTGAGTTATTTTTTCTTAAAATGTCATTGCGAAAACATCAGACATAATTGTCTTAGCTCGGCTGATGCACTCTTTAGTTTTCTGTTACAAAAAAACAAAACAAAAACAAAAAACAAAAAAACATAGGCAGATTTAAAGGTGTAAATATGGGGAATGTCCTTTCTGAAATAAGAATTGGATATCACCATTTGCTCTGTTTAAAGAGCTTTAATATCCCTTGTATGTGTAAACTGGGTTGTTGGGGTGGTTGTGTGTGAAGGGGGGGGTGGGGGGGAGGGGGGGGGGGGTGAAAGTGAGACGATTCTATTCGTCCAGATATGCATGCACATTTATTCAGTTTTCATCAGGATCTGCACTGTTTGTTTTTGCATTTATTGAAATAACATAATAAATAAAATTAAAAAAAAAACAGTGAAGATCCTGATCAGATGGAATGGATGTTCTGGCTGATCTGGATCTACACTCTTTGCCATGGGGTAACTACCATATCCCATGGAGTAAAGGGTTTATCATTTTTCTTAGAAGAATTTATAACAGTAGCTGTTTGGTTGAGAATGAATATTTGGCTTATTTCCGGACTTGAGTTCTAAAATATTTATAAGAAAACATTAACAATTTGCAGTTCCTTCATCTTTATTATGGTTACAGAACATGTTACATGCAAAATGCTGCAATATGAACTGCTAATGCAGGGAAAATGTTTTACAGTTAAACAGTATAATATTTGCCTTACAGTTGTTTTATGTTGATTTGTTAACACTGTATAGATATGTTAACATGTTGTTTATAATATTCCATAATAACATAAAAATAAAAACCTTTAGTCTGTTGCACAAATTGGGCATCAAATTTGCTGTTATCTTGATGGTTGATTACATACTTTGCAAAGTAGCTGATGAATTATGCACAATAATTTGGAGAGGAGGAGGTTGTTTTACAATTAATTAGCTTTCATTAAATGTAGCATACACGTTTTTGCCTAATTAGTGCACGAAGCAGTTTTGTCTTGACAGTAATTATTGTGGGGTATGATATTATGATGTAAGTCTCTGCAGGAAATAGATTGGCTGTAGGTTAAGGTGATCTTCGAATATAAATCCTATGTTCTGAGAGCCAAGAAAAGGTTAAAAAACAGAAAAATAAAGTACCTGTCAGAGTTAACTTTCTTTTAGATGACATGGGAACATTAATGGAGCCTGACAAGTAGGAATTTGCAATGTTGAAATTTATAGTCACTATGTGGACACGAAAAATAATAAAAATCGCTTATGAAACAATTACGTCAAAAGGGGTCATACGAATTCAGTGGAATGGCCTTTGGATTAAAATCCTCTCCAATCCTCTCCAATTGTTGTCAGAATAAAATTGATCTATTTTTAGAACTTAGACTCTTGCACTGCATAGTTTTGGTACAACTATTTATGAACTTAGACTCTTGCACTGTATAATTTTGGTAAAACATTCAGCCTTCCATTTGTACTGAAGGTTACCAGCAATCGTCACCCTTCATTGAGAAAGAAAATTTCTCAGCAAAAGAACAATTCCTTTCAGATTTAGCCTGAAGGGCATTTCAAATATTATATCTTCAATATTTACAAGTTAAAATAAAAATCACATTACTATACCAACAAAGACAGACAAACAAATGTTAAAAATGACGGTCTAAAATTTCACTACTTATTGAAAATTTGCATATTGATAATTGCAAGATTTAAAAAAAATCATACATTTTTATGAGTGACTTTGAAATCCTGCAAAAAATGAGGCCTTGTAGATTGTGCTTTTAACACAAGTTCCCGACTTTTAAGCAAGGGTTCTAACCCTTTTTCCAAGAAAAAATCCCTTTTTTATATCCGAGTATTTATGGTAACCTGTTAATTGCCATAAATGGAGTACATCTTCAGGACCATGTCTTTGTTTCTGTTGTTGTAATTGGTGATGATCATTAACAACATATTGAATGATAAAATGACGATGATTAAGGGCAAAGGATAAGAATGCCAATAGTGGATTAGTCATGAATGATGTTGACAAGATAAAGAAGTGATTTACGTCTTCTGTCATTAAAGGTCCTGTATAATTACAGGTTTTTCAAGAAAAGCAATAATTCACAAATTCCATTGTAAAAATAATTGATCTTTAATCCTTTCCCTCATATATACGCCTTTTATCACATAAGGAAACAGTGTAGATCCAGTGTAGATCCAGATCAGGTGGCTCATTTAAAAGGAATTTTACGGTATATAATCCTTTTATCATGTTGCTTAAAAAAATATTTATCAATATTGTAATCACGCCAGTTTAATAATATCAGATAATAACTGATAAGAAAAAAGACTACAGATAGTAAAGCTAATGTTTTCTATACTTTTTATGATGCAGATAAAAAGCTGAGCTTCATGTAGTCAAAATTTATATGAATTTTATGATCATTTCAGAGCTTATTTACCAAGGTTAGGGGCTTCAGTTAATTAATTCACAGACATTTATCATCTCTTAATTATCATTACAAGATATAAATAACATTGATTTTATTCTTATTGAGGTAATTTAGTCGGATCCTGCTTTTATTTTGTTGTTGCAAAATTAACCCTTTCCTCCATATACAATAAACCTTAATTGCGTGAGCAAACAGTGTAGATCCGGATCAGCTGGCACATCTGTGACGTCAGATCAGGATCTGCACTGTTTGCTATTTGATTTATTAGGTTATTTCTGACCAAATAAGTGACCAGTGCAGATCCTGATCAGTTGGCAGGGATGTTCCAACTGATCTGGATCTAAACTGGTCAAACATGAGTAAATTACTCAATAATACCCATGAATGTTCCAGCAGATCTGGATCTTCATTTTTTGCCCATGTGAAACAGCCATATGGGTTAACAAACTCAGTGCAACTATTTTTCTCTACATTTTCACAGACTCATCAATTTAGTCAATTGAATAAATGTTGTGACATTTTTTGTCTTGTGGCTGTCTCAGAGGTGTCAGTTTCTTCAATTGGCACCCATATTTTCAGTAGACAAATCACTGTTCTTTTCTCCAATTTTTCCCAATTCCTGTAATTACCATAACAACATGACAGACTATGTTTGCTGGGATTCTTATATGGGGCACGCCACAGGAAAAGATACCTTCAGTCATATTTTGTGATATTTTAGTTGCTACTGTATTTAAAAAAATTAGAAAGAACTTGCAACTACCTATAATTTTCCGATAGGTAAAAAGTGATTTTGTTACACATGTTGATAATGAAATGGTATTTTTACCGTGAAATGCGTAATAATTAATATCGTGTGCTTAACTTCATGACATCATTTCAAGGGTTGACGTAAACTGTCTGAAGGTACCTTTTCCTGTGATCCGCCCATATTACTTTGTTATCATTTAACTTAACCCTTTCCTCCATAGATACACCTTTATGGAATGGGTGAACAGTGTAGATCTAGTTGAGGCTGCAGTGTGCAGTCTGGGCTGAAGGTTATAAAACTGAGATTGTAAACCAGTCTCAAATCTCAAGCATCTGATTGGCTGAAATGGCGACTGGTCGCCATTTCAGCCAATCAGATGCTTGAGATTTGAGACTGGTTTCCATGCTCAGTTTTATAACCTTGGGCACTGATTAAGATCTACACTGTTCCCTTTTTGAATTATAAGGTTATTTCTGACCAAAAAGCAAACAGTGCAGATCCTGATCAGTTGGCACGGATGTTCCAGCTGATCTGGATCAACACAGATGTGTAAAAACACAGTAAAGAGTTAACAGGGATCAAATTTTTTGCAAAAGGAGTTTTTGACTTTTTCATGCAGTCATAAATTTGCAACTTGTATTATTAACAATAGATTAGATATTCAATGGTTTGATTTTGCTAAGGTGCTAGGGGTTGATTTCCATTGTGCAAACTGCGCAGCAATTAAACATCTGCAAAATAAAATGATATCACCGTATCTTATAAGACAATGATCTCAGTAATAATGTTTGCTGTCAAATTATAGTCTTGCTTGTCTTGAATTATTAGCGCTGGTAAATTATTGCATTTAGTAAAATTTAAATTGTCTTTAACAACTTAGACAAATGCACACCAATCTGAATCTGTGAAAGGAAGACATTTTTATTTTTTATAAATGCAAGGTAAATGCATTATTTTATATTGTTGTGGTCTTTTTTTAAATCAGCATTTTTGTGAGCTCTTAAATTTGTAATTTTTCAATCCCCCCCCCCAAAAAAAATAAATTACATACAATTCTGTAATCAGTTCACCACACAATCTTGAATGGGCTTAGCTGAGGATCCATTCAGTATGAAGTAGTAGACAATGACAATAGGTCCAAGCCAAGATTCAAATCCATCAGTTTCCCCATGCAATAATTTTATTGGCTGTGAAGGAAAGGGTTAAAATAATAATCAGGAAAGGTTTAAAGGTTAACAAATGATAGCTCATTAAGAATGGTTGAACAATTCGTATCTGTTACAGAGCATTTGAGCTTTCTAATTGGAATGGCATTACCCCTTTCCTCAATATATATGCCTTAATTGCATGGACGAATATTAATGATCCAGATCAGCAGGCACATGCATGCCATCTGATTAGGATCATTCTGTACTGTTCATTTTTTTATTTTTGATGAAGATGCAACCTGTTCAGATCAAGATCAGATGGCATAAATGTACTAGATGATCTGGATCTTCACTGGTGGCACACATGTTAAAAGGCATATCTATTGAGTAAAGGTTTAAAGGTTCACAAATAAAAGCCCATTTAGAATGGTTGAACAATTCATATCTATTACAGTGCATTTGAGCGTTTTATTGGAATTGCATTAAGCCGCGTCATTCAGGACATCCTCAGAAACTGACGAGACCATAATTGGTGTTTGTGAAAGATAAATGAAAAGCAATATCGTTGGTCCTTGAAATGTTTGCTTACGGTAAAATGTTATCGTGATAGGCACTGATAATGATCATTTTCAAAGCAAATTACAAAACAATAAAGTGATTGAGGATTTATTTATCAGTGCTATCAAGTTTAGTGATATGTGATATGCGCAAGACATGGACATGGCGTGCAAAATGGATGATCGTCGGAGGATTTTAAATTATCAGTTCGATGTGTTATTTAATTATTGAGTTTTTGTTGTTTCATGGTATCACTTTATTTCGCACTGATTTAACACTTTCCTCCATAGATACACTTTAGATCCAGATTAAATCTGTGCCATCTGATCAGGATCTTAACTGTTTGCTTTTTAATTTGTTAGGTTATTTCAGACCAAAATGCGATCAGTGAAGATCTAAAAGCAAAAATAATGTAGATCCTGATCAGACATTAAATATGTGTTGGCTGATCTGGATCTACACTGTTTGGCCATGTGATAAAAGCAGTAACCATGCATTTGGAGTAAGGAAATTAACCTTTCACTTCATATATACCATCTATACTCCATAAAATTGTTTTATCGCATGTGCAACAAGTGTAGATCTAGATCAGCTGGCACTTTCTTGCTGTCTGATCAGGATCTGCACTGTTCACCTTAATCAGAAAGTGAACAGTGCAGATCCTGATAAGATGGCACAGATATGCTGGCTGATCTGGATCTAAAGGGTTTGCCCATGCCATAAAGGCTTAAATAAGGAGGAAGGGGTTAAATAAAATTTGCAATGTCCCTCCCCAGTAAGAAGGAAGCTTATTTAGCTTAGGCAATAGAAAATTAATTCCTTAATTCTCATCCCCACCCACCCCTCGAAAATCACTCCGACCAAACGTTTTTTATTTTGAAAAAAAAAGGCATACATCAAAATTTACCTGAAGAGTACGAATCAGAGAGTATGAAAATGCAGTAGAAAAATGGAAGTGCGAATTCTGCAATTCAAAGTCGGCTGGTTGCTTTTTAGCTCACCTGAGCTGGCTCAGGGTGAGCTATTAGGATCGATGAATGTCCGTCGTCCGTCCACACTTAGTTCGTTAACACTCTAGCAGTCACATTTTTGCTCCGATTGTCATGAAACTTGGTCAGGATGTTTGTCCCAATGATTTCTTGGACGAGTTCGAATATGGGTCATCTGGGTCTAAAAACTGGGTCACTGTTACTAAAAATAGAATTTTCTTGTTAACACTCTAGCGGTCACATTTTTGCTCCGATTGTCATGAAACTTGGTCAGGATGTTTGTCTTAATGATTTCTCTGACGAGTTCAAATATGGGTCATCTGGGTTCAAAAACTAGGTCACTGTTACTAAAAATAGAATTTTCTTGTTAACACTCTAGCGGTCACATTTTTGCTCCGATTGTCATGAAACTTGGTCAGGATGTTTGTCCCAATGATTTCTCGGACGAGTTCGAATATGGGTCATCTGGGTCCAAAAACTAGGTCACTGTTACTAAAAATAGAATTTTCTTGTTCACACTCTAGCGGTCACATTTTTGCTCCGATTGTCATGAAACTTGGTCAGGATGTTTGTCCCAATGATTTCTCTGACGATTTCAAATATGGGTCATCTGGGTTCAAAAACTAGGTCACTGTTACTAAAAATAGAATTTTCTTGTTAACACTCTAGCGGTCACATTTTTGCTCCGATTGTCATGAAACTTGGTCAGGATGTTTGTCCCAATGATTTCTTGGACGAGTTCGAATATGGGTCAACTGGGTCCAAAAACTAGGTCACTGTTACTAAAAATAGAATTTTCTTGTTAACACTCTAGCGGTCACATTTTTGCTCCGATTGACATGAAACTTGGTCAGGATGTTTGTCCCAATGATTTCTCGGACGAGTTTGAATATGGGTCAACTGGGTCCAAAAACTAGGTCACTGTTACTAAAAATAGAATTATCTTGTTTACACTCTAGCGGTCACATTTTTGCTCCGATTGTCATGAAACTTGGTCAGGATGTTTGTCCCAATGATTTCTCAGACGAGTTCGAATATGGGTCATCTGGGTCTAAAAACTAGGTAACCATTACTATAAATAGAATTTTCTTGTTAACACTCTAGCGGTCACAATTTTGCTCTGGTTGTCATGAAACTTGGTCAGGATGTTTGTCCTAATGATTTCTCAGACGATTTTGAATATGGGTCATCTGGGTCCAAAAACTAGGTCACAGTTACTAAAAATAGAATTTTCTTGTTAACACTCTAGCGGTCACAATTTTGCTCCGATTGTCATGAAACTTGGTCAGGATGTTTGTCCCAATGCTTTCTCAGACAAGTTCGAATATGGGTAATTTGGGTCCAAAAACTAAGTCACTGTTACTAAAAAAAAATTTTCTTGTTAAAACTCTAGCAGTCACAATTTTGCTCTGATTGTCATGAAACTTGGTCAGGATGTTTGTCCCAGGATGTTTGTCCCAATGATTTCTCGGACGAGTTCGAATATGGGTCATCTGGGTCCAAAAACTAGGTCACTGTTACTAAAAATAGAATTTTCTTGTTAACACTCTAGCGGTCACATTTTTGCTCCGATTGTCATGAAACTTGGTCAGGATGTTTGTCCCAATGATTTCTCTGACGAGTTCAAATATGGGTCATCTGGGTCTAAAAACTAAGTCACTGTTACTTAAAATAGAATTCTCTTGTTAACACTCTAGCGATCACATTTTTGCTCCGATTGTCATGAAACTTGGTCAGGATGTTTGTCCCAATGATTTCTCGGACGAGTTCCAATATGGGTCCAAAAACTAGGTCACTGTTACTAAAAATAGAATTTTCTTGTTGATACTCTAGTGGTCACATTTTTGCCTCGATTGTCATGAAACATGGTCAGGATGTTTGTCCCAATGATTTCTTGGACGAGTTCAAATATGGGTCATCTGGGTCCAAAAACTAGGTCACTGTTACTAAAAATAGAATTTTCTTGTTCACACTCTAGCGGTCACATTTTTGCTCCGATTGACATGAAACTTGGTCAGGATGTTTGTCCCAATGATTTCTTGGATGAGTTCAAATATGGGTCATCTGGGTCTTGGTCACTGTTACTAAAAATAACTTTGTTGTACTCAGGTGAGCGATAAAGGGCCATCATGGCCCTCTTGTTTTTCTTTGCACCACAAAAGCCTTGTTAGAAACAGTGAGAATGATAAATAAAAAAAAAATAAAACCCACCCACCGCTCCATGTTTTCCCAAAATTTGGATGAGAATTTAGGAATTAATTTTCTATTGCCTTTGTATAACTTAAGACGAATTATGCCAAGTACATGATGCCAGTTTTGGGAAAGTTTCTGAATAATTCAATTGCATGATGGACAAATACCAACATAATCAGGGTGTAATTCATCTCCTTATGGGTTTTTGACAGCTCTCAGAACAGAGCAAATGAAGGGAATGTCTAGACGATTTTTGCATAATACAATTTCAGTGCTAATTTTGAGTTTTTATGGACTACCTTAGAATATGACATCTCCAGTAAATGTCTATAACTGACATCATTTTTCAGTAGTACAGCAAGAAAAAACCCATTGAAATCTTTGAAGCTGTGTGGGGAGGCTGGGAGTGTGGGGATTCGTGATGAATCACAGACAAAAGTAGACACAAGGCCACAAATGTACTAACAATCTTGTGTAGTGTTCAACTTTGTCCTTAAAATGTGTTAAATTTCGCCGTAAATGGTGAACTATTAAAATACTAACATTTTAGGTTTCAAAGATTTGAATCAATGGGTTTTTTCTTGTGGTAATACCGAAAGAAATCACAAACCAGTGTCGTGGTTCAACTGGAGATAACTAATTGGTCGTCGTATTATCGCTGTAATACGTAAATGCTTCTGTTTCAATGATATTTTAAAATAACAAAAATATATGACTGCCATTACATTTCTCATGTCAATAAACAAACTTAACGAGTTTACATTAGCCAGTCCCAATATGTTGTTTGCATGTTTAACAAATATTTCTACAGAAAATTTTCTTGATTGCGTTCCAAAACCAAGATGTTTTTGATGTTGTATATATTGACATATTGACTGGAGGCGAGTTTTGGAGCATTTTTAGCATGAGTCTGCATGTTACTGCATACAATGTGCACATCGCATACATTACTGATTCTATTAACCCTTTCTGCATATACACACCTTTATGGCATGGGCTAACAGTGTAAATCCAGATCATCCGGCACATCCGTGCCATCTGATCAGGATCTGCACTGTTTGCTTTGTGATTTGTTAGGTTACCAAAATGACCAAAATACAACCAGTGCAGATCCTGATCAGACAGCATGGATGTTCCGGCTGATCTGGATCTTAACTCTGGTCGCACATGCGTAAAAATGCATATATATGGAGGACAGGGTTAAGTGCCACCTCTTCCAACCTGGCACATTTATCCCTCAGTAAACCCAGATTTTGTGTTGCCCTTTTAAAGAATCTGGGATCTACACTTTTTGCATATGCAATGAAATTTGTATACATGGTGTAAAGAGTAAAAACTGCATGTAAAAGGTATTTGCATAAAAGCAGCTTCTCTTTTCGAAGAATCAAAAGATTTTAACCCTTTACTCCATATATGCATTTGGTGTGCTACAAGTGTAGCTCCAGATCATCTTGCACATCCATGCTGTCTAATCAGGATCTGCACTGTTCACGTTTTGGTCAGAAATAAAGTTAACAGTGCTGTCAGAAAGTGAACAGTGCAGATTCTAATCAGATGGTACACAGATTTGCCAACTGATTGGATTTACACTGTTTGTCCATGCCTTAACCCTTTCCTGTACAGACACACCTTTATTGCTAGGGCGAACAGTTTAGATCCAGATCAGCCGGCACATCCGTGCCGTCTGATCAGGATCTAAACTGTTCGCTTTTTGATTTATTAGGTTATTTCTGACCAAAATGCGACCAGTGCAGATCCTGATCAGACGGCATGGATGTGCCGGCTGATCTGGATCTACACTGGTCGCACATGCGTAAAAATGCGTATCTATACAGGAAAGGGTTAAAGGGGAATATATGGAGGAATGTGATAAGTTCTTGTTTCCCCAGTGTTGTGTATGTTACTGCACCTGTTTCGGATTGCAAGGTTCTAAATATTTTTTGCAAGAAGAGAGGAAATAGATTTGTCTTAAAATGTTTATTTTATTTAGCCAATAAAAAGGCTTTAGGTTGTTGAGTCTCATTATTAAAGGAATGCAAAATCCTCTGCTTCAGTTGCAATTTAACCAATTTCTCATGGAATATGGCAGTTATCCATTGGTGAACATTGTAGATCCAAATCAGCTGACACATTTCCACCATTAGATCACAATCTATACAGTTCACTTTAAATATATAAGTTTTTTTCTGGCCCAGTGATGCAACCAGTGTAGATTCACAGATGTGCCAGCTGATCTGGATCTACACTGGTTTACTGATGTCACATGCAATAAAACCCATATATATGGAGCAAATCCTCCAACACACCAAAGTTGTGTTTAAGGCATTGCTCCATTTTGTCGTGGCTTTGTCATCGACAAAAAAGAAAAATATCAAAATCTCTCAAAGGTCACAATGCAGTTTGACCTTGAATTTCTTGGTCATGAAAATGGATGACCAAAAACGAAAATTGTTGATTTCTCTGTTCATAATTGAAAGTTCTTTTCAAGGACCTTTAGATAATGTTTTCAGTATCATTTCACTCATGTTAGCATTTGCATTGTTGTTTTTTGTTGCTTCGTTTTGGTGATAAATTGCTTTTTCTGTACTGTTCTAACTTAATTTAGCATACGTATATTAATAACATTGGTTTGTGCAGAATTTTATTGAGCTGCATTTTGCCATTATAATTTTGATATTTTTCATTTTTGTCTATGACAAATCAATTAAGAATGGTCCACAGCAATGCCTCAATATCTGTTCCTGTCCATATTTTTGCAGTAAAATACTCATCGAATAAGAATTGTCATTCAATGTTTTAATAAATTTTTAATTTAACCCTTAGAGATATGAATGTAATCTTTGGGCAAACAGTGTAGATCAAGATCAGCTGGTACATCAATGCTGTCAGATATGAATTTACACTGAACTTACTTCCTGGTCCGAAATAATCTAATGAATCGAAAAGGTTTGTGTACAATGTAGATGCTAACATATTAGATAACATCCAAGAATCCCCACTCTGCCATTACTGTGGTATTTTGTGTGGGTTTAAACTTGTGTAGTTTGTGCTAGAGAATGTGTGAAAAATTAAACCCCAATGAAATTCAACCCAAAATAGCTTACTTTACGATGATGTTACAACTGCTTAAATTGATGCGAACACGAAAATGTCATTTGGTATGCATATGGCTAAAGGTAGCTTTTCCTGTATAGCTTTAGGATGAAAATATGACCCTGCGAAATTAGATGATACTACAGTAATGTGCACCCCAACTATATTATAAATGCTGCATTAGATGTATTGTATTGCCGATTTTGTTTGTGCAGTACAACATCTCAAGGTCTATGAAACGCTGATAGTTCTGTAGATAACTGAACATTCTATAGTTCTGTGATGATATATTAGAAGTGCTGTTCCAGAATCTGCAGGAAATTTGTTCTCAGGAATTTGATTGAATGGGAAATTGTAAATAAAAAAGTGAATAAAAAGTAACATGGAATATTTAAGGATGATGCAAAGATTTTTAGAAAAAAAATTTAATGTTAGAGGAATGATTAACCAAGCTGGGTGATTTTTTTTGTAAAACTGCTTTGACTTTAGTAATTTTGAATTTAGATCACTCTTTTAGTAAGTGCTTTAAATTTAGTTAAATCTTTCCTCCATATATACACATTTTTACGCATGTTGGACCAGTGTAGATCCAGGATTTGCACTGGTCGCTTTTCAGCCAGAAATATCCTAATAAACCAAAAAGCGAACAGTTTAGATCCTGACAGATGGCATGGATGTGCTGGATGATTCTTATTTACACTGTTGACACACTGGTCACCAATGTGATAAAAACGCCGATCAATGTAGTAAACTGTTTATCAGCAAAATTAAATTGTTTATCAGCAAAATTTGATCTGCATTGTTTGCTAAGTATAACTATGATCAATGTGTCAGCAGGCTTTAAACTTGTCTTATTTTCCTTCTGTGTGAATAATTGTTTTAATGATATGGCTATCCAATTTCAGTAGACTGAACTATTTGCACTTTTCTTACTTTGAGTGGCACTTGTTAAATCAATATTTGTGATAAAAGAAGTTATCTCAATTAATTAATCTTGAATATGATTGATGTGTCAGAACTGAAATTTAGCATATTAACTTGTTGTGTTGGAAATCAAATTGAGCATATTTACTTGATGTGGCAGAACTCAAATTTAGCATATTTACTTGATGTGGCAGAACTCAAATTTAGCATATTTTTATAATTTTATGTGTCAGAATTAAAATTTACCTTATTTACTTGATTTGTTGGAATTCAAAATTTGCTTACTTGATGTACTCAAATTTATCATATTTGCCATCTTAATGTGGAGATTTTTTATTGATGCAAATTAAATTAAATTGATAGAATTGATAAGATATCTGTTAAAATCCCAAGCTGGGAGAAGTTATTTCCTGGTATGGTTCCGTAAATCAAATAATACTCCTTATCTGAAAGAAAAACAATAATCTGATGGAATAAGAACACTGTTGTTTATAGCCCAAAAGGCATGTGTGGAACTAGAAAATTGAATTTTATAGTTGGAAAATAATATAGTATTACTCTATTCAAAAAAAAAATTGCGCTTGTTTGTTTTTGGTGATTTGTCATTGACCGGCCTTTGTTTAATGCTTAAATATTTAGTATTGATAATTATCAAAATGGCGATTAGATCATAGATACTTTTACTGTAGGATTTAAATGATCTAATCTCAGTTTTGATACCAAATATTTAGGATTAAGCAGTTATTGAAAAAAAATCACCAGAAACAAAGAGCACATTTTCTTTTGGAATAGAGTATATAAATAAGCATACAATTTCAAGGAAAACAATTTAATAAAAGAGAATAAATAGATTATAAAATAATGCTGTGTGCAGTAGCCAAATTGTAATTTTTTAGTGCATTGAACTTAAAATATAGCGACATGAACATCTAATTAAAACAGATTGAAATTCCTATTTCGATCTTGTTTGTCTGATTCTGAGGGTAAAATAGAAGTGTTTCTGTGAAATAGATGAGAATAAAAAAAGGAATATTTACACCATTTATTAGACGGTGAAAAATCCAATTAATGGAATGTGGTGGATCTTCACTTTATTGCTGATAAATTTCAAGAAACAGTTCAATTAAACAAAAAAGTGTTATTGGATGTAGATAGAACTTGGAAAGGATCAATTGATGATGTTATTGTGTAGCAGCATGAACATAATGTTGTGAAAGAATTATAAATATAATATTGTAAAGCGTCATGAACATAATGTTGTGATGGCATTATAAACATTATGTTGTGAAAAGATTATAAATCGTCACCTTAGTGCAATAACGGTATAAGTACCGTTAAAATATGAAGGAGATAAACCGTTATTGCACCAAGGTGACGAAATATAATATTGTAAAGCGTCATGAACATAATGTTTTGAGAGCATTTTAAACATAATTTCATGAAAGCAAGATAAATATAATATTCTTGGGCGTCATAAACATAATGTTATGATAGCATTATTAACATAATGTTGTGAATGCATCATTAATATAATATTGTGAAGGGTCATGAACATAATGTTGTGAGAGCATTTTAAACATAATGTTGTGAAAGCATTATAAATTGGGGAATATTATAAATATAACATTTTGTGGACAATTATAGCATTACAAACATAATATTTTGTGGAGAATTGTTAAAAATAATATTGGAGCATTATGAACATAATGGAAAAAAGGAAGAAAATTCGGCGGATTGAACTGTGCTCATGTATGCACAGCCCCACCATGTCCTTCAAGGACACCAAGGTGAGTGTTTTGTGTGATACAAATTAATTAACCCTTTCCTCCATATACACACCTTTATTGAATGGGAGAACAGTGTAGATCCAGATCAGCCCGCACATCCATGCCATCTGATCAGGATCTGCACTGTTCGCTATTTGATTTATTAGGCTATTTCTGACCAAAAAATCGACCAGTGCAGATCCTGATCCAACAGCACGGATGAGCCAGTGCAGATTCTGATCCAACAGCACGGATGAGCCAGCTGATCTGGATCTACACTGGTTGCAAATGCATAAAAATGCGTATTTATGGAGGAAAGGGTTAAGGATCATACATTTTTCAGCCAAAGGTTAATGATGGGTCCACATTTAAAATATATTTAAAGGTTTGTGAAGGATAAGTTGTTGAAAATTATGCAGAAGCATATCTGAGCATTCTGTCTCTTTGTGAAGGGGACAGGGGTCACTTTATCAGTATTACTTGTCATGCTTGTGCATTTTTTTATGTCCTTGACCTTGAATGGGCGGTCTTTCACAAATTGGTCCTCAGGATTCCATTTTGCATAGAAAACAATGGGGTAGCACCTTCATTGCTTATGTTTAGTTCATATGTTCAACAATACTTGCAATTTCTAAGATACAAACTAGGAAAAATAATATTTTTTAAAGCATAGAAGTTTAAAAATGTTAATTTCTAAGATTATTTATTTATTAAAGAAATCTTTTGTGGGGGTGAGGTAGGGGTAGGGTGGTCGTTTAGCTACTTTAGGATGGAGGTTCAACCTGTTCCTCCATATATATGCAGTTTTACACATGTGCAACCATTGTAGATCTAGATCAGCTGGCACATCAGTGTTCATACCTGCCATATTTCTGGAAAGCATTCCAGGGGATTTGATTCAAAATTCCAGGGGATTCCGATATAATTCCAGGGGATTTTTTAACGCGGCTAATCAAGCGGAATTTACTAGAAACTAAACTAAGATGCAATATTAAATATATTTATCCTCATTTATTTAAACAATATTTTTATTATGTTTTTTTTTGTAACAGGGTGTCAGCACATAATAAAACTATATAAAACAAACACCATATGAACAGTCCGACAAACTCTGATGTGCATAGCACAGACTAACATCAGTTAGAACAATTATTTAAGTTAACTAACATGGACTTGGATGTTATTAACTTGCTGCAGATGCTGAGTTCGAACGCTCAACATATGGTCTCTGCAGTCAAACCAGACCAGGAGTCAGTCTGGATCTCTCTAAGTATGCTAAGGGGGTTTATTTAGGAAAGTCTTTGTGTATTTACATTATAATTTCTATTTTCTGTTCACAATCCCCATGAAAATTAAATATTGCTGCCCAAAAATTGTGTTCGAGCAACACTACTGAAGTCCATCTGGATCCGTCCCTGAATATATCAAATGTTGCAGCTTGGCTACTATATTTTTATTCCAAGGATGCAAGAATCAGCTTGACTGGTCATTTATTCCTACTTTGTAATTAAAATAAATATTTGCAAACGTGCCAAAACGTTAATTGTTGGTCAAAAGACGGATAATTTGTATCCAAAAGTGTCCCATTATCCGGATACACACATATTTTGGACAGCATAAAAAAACCTTCAATCCTTAAAAAAGTCCGCAAATTGTACATAAAACAGACGGTATACTTGTGATTTCATTCACACCTATGCAAACAATCAATTATCCAAGAAACAATCCTGTTAAGTGTCAATTCTCACTAAATAATTGATAATCCTCTCGGTGACACTAATTAGACGAATTCGGAACGTTTTGACATAACCGTTAGGAGTCCGAGATACGTAACGGTGTATTCGGCGTTATGTCTGATGAGAACGACAAAAATGCATTTTTATAACTATTGATGAGAACGACAAAAATGCATTTTTATAACTATTTTCTTAACTTTTGTTAATTCCGGGGGATTTTCGTCTCCCGCCGGGGGGCCAGGGGATGGCTCTAAATTCCGGGGGATTTTTCCCCCCGCCGGGGGATATGGCAGGTATGAGTGTTTTAAGTGAAAGTGAACAGTGTAGATCCTGATCAGACAGCACTGATGTGGCTTTTATGGATGAAAGGGTTATCGTTGCATTTTCGGAATCATATTGTTACAAAGGCTGCATTGTTATGAAATATATCAGAATGGTGATATCATATCTTTGTCAGTCGTTGTCCCTAGAGTGTATAATTACATGGTAAAAATCAATGTCACTGTCCAGATCGCATCACTAAAAAGAAAGGATTGTACTTAGAGTTTGAACTGGCTGATCACAATGTAAAGAGAACAGGAATAACAATGTAAGAGAACATGACCGGTGGAGGACCTTTATTGATAAAACCACAAGGGGTGTAGAATTACGTTTGCGAGTTAGTTTATTTTGATTTTTAGCCTGTCAATAGAATAACAAATAAGAGTATAGTACGTTATCGATAACTTGAAAAACAGTTAATATGGTTTACCAGCAAACTGTTTTGCAAATTTGATATTTCTGTGTTTTCTATACCAGGGCCCAATGTAGTAAAACTAAGATTGGAGACCAGTCTCAAATCTCAAGCATCTGATTGGCTGAAATGGTGACTAGTCGCCGTTTCAGGCAATCAGATGCTTGAGATTTGAGACTGGTTTTAAAACTCAGTTTTATAATCGTCAGCCTTGATCACTGGAGAAGATTTCAGAATTGGGAGCAGCTATTAGGGAAATGATGGTAATCAGAAATATTACTGTAATAACTTAGTTTGATCCATGGCAATTCTATTCACATTTAACTAAATCAGTTCTTAGGTGAAAAAAGCTCCAAGGATTTGATTATTTAGCCTGAACACTCCTGAAGGAAATCATGACCGGTTATACACCTGTATCCAGGTAGCCTTGATTGTAAGGTTTCAGATTGGCTGTTTACTTTGAACTTCCTGTCACTGACTCCAGATTTCTGTGATTTTGTTGACATTCTCATTGTTTGTTTGTCTGAAGTCTATATTAACTCTACTCCATTTATAAGTTTTGTTTATGGCATGGGGAAACACTGTAGAACCAGTTCAGCTGGCACATCCATGACGTCTGATCTTGATCTGCTCTGGTGCATCTTTTTCAGAAATTACCTAACCCTTAACTCCATATATACGCCTTTTTACGCGTGCCCAACCAGTCTAGATTCAGATCAGCCGGCACATCTGTGCAGTCTGATCAGGATCTGCACTGTTTGCTTTTTGGTCAGTAATAACCTTATAAATCAAAAAGCGAACAGTGCAGATTCTGATCAGATAGCACAGATTTGCCAGCTGATCTTGATCTACACTGTTCGCCCATAATATAAAGGCATGTATATGGAGGAAAGGGTTAATGAATCTGATAGCAAATATTATAGATCCGGATCAGAACACACCTCTAGTTACTCTTTGTTCAGTTTTTATGCCCCCACACAGTGGGAGGCATATAGAGTTGACTGTCTGTCCTAACGTCCGTCCGTACTTCCCCAAATCTTGCATCAACTCCTAAACTCTAAGGCTGATTTCTTTCAAACTTGCACAGATGATCAAGCAGGATGTGTAGATGATCGTAAAGAAAGGATTTTTTCCTTTGATCATTTTTGCCAGAGTTATGGCCCTTTGTTATTAAAAATTATGTTGCAGCAGTGGGGACATCAGTGTCTAAGGACACATTCAAGTTGTTTATCCATATGTTACATAACTCACAGGGTCCCTACAAGATTTTTAATGATGTCACTGAGGGAGTAAATAATTCAGACTTTCCTTGACTTAAGGATATCGTAAAACAGCTCAGATACTGAAATTCCATTAATAGTTAAGTAAGTTTTATTTGTTTTCCCATTTATGTGACTGGTAGTGTATCAGAAATCACGAGATTACTGCCGTCATGTCTCAAAGTTTTAGTCCTAGTTAATTACGTTTAATGCCCTACTAAATAAGTATTTTGCTCGGAGTTAGCATTTGTAGAATTTCATTCTTTGCGATAATGGCAGTGAATTTTATGCGGGGGAAAAAATGTTAAACAGGATTGATGAGAAAATTTTTCAAATAATTACAACATTGTTACCCTGTTCAAAATAGCACATTATCTCGTTGGCTTATTTAGGTCATGTGACTACGTTTCATTTCTGAGTGAAGCAGCTCCGTATTTGGGTGGAGGTATTCCTATTAAACACCCCCGGGGCGTTACATTTTCTAAAAGGAGGGTTGCTTATTATAGATGGTTATCACTACATCCTAACCCTAACCCTAACAGTCTAACCCTTGCCCTCCCTAAGTTGACTGGTAACGTCAAATAAAGAGGTTTTTTTTTTCAAGTTAGTTAATGTTTATATCCCTTAGGATATTGAGAAGATGAATTTATTCGGTTGTTTTTATATAAAAAAAAACAACAAAAAACAGGGGTGTTTGTTAGGGATGGGACGTTAAATAGAAGTTTTACGGTATTACATGCGAATCATTACAATAAAATCAATACATTGTCATCTCAGTGCAAAAATGGTAAAGTACCATGAAAACAAGGAGTTATAATATTTTTGTACAAGAAGGGATTGTCAAAGGTTGAAATTATAAAATTTTATTTCGCTTTTCTGCATTTTATCAGTGTATGAACTGTGAGAACATTAACAGCTAATTTTGAGATAAAAACCTTTTCTCCATGGATATGCACGATATCCCATGGTTGATCAGTCTAGATCCAGATCTGGGAGTGTGTCTATACCATCTGATCTGGATCTAATCTAACTGTTCCGTTGGTCAGAAATAACCTATTGAATTAAAAAAGCAAACAAGTTTATACCCTGATCAGGCAAAGATGGGTTTAATAATTAAAATCATATAGATGGAATAATGATTTATTTTTTGAAAAACCATATTGGAACTTGGGGTCCCCAGGCCACACATTTTTCACACCCTGTACTTCAACATCAGCTTAGTTACCAACTACCATCACCAATATTTTATCAAACTTGATGAACTTGCTGGGATATTTTATAGTGCCAGGGAGGAAATAAATTTGCCTTAGCTAATATAGTGTTATTACTTGTTAAAGTAGAGTTTCAGGGAGAAAGGCTAATTGAAGTAGCATTACATTGCATTGAAGGACCACTTTATGGTAATCTAGAGATCTGATGTGATTGCAATTTGTACCGTAATTACCCTACACCTTGGGACAGCGTTAACCCTTTCCTCCATGTATACACATTTTCATGCATTTGCGACCAGTGTAGATCCAGATCAGCCGGCACATCCATGTTATATATAAAGGGTTAAGTGCTGATGACTTTATCCAGATTCATTAAATAACATTGTTACAGCATCATTAGGGCTCATGTCTTATCTGTTGTTGCCATTAATTAAAGGGACTACAGAGAACAGTGCAGATCCTGATTAGATGGCACATATGTGTCAGCTAATCTGGATCTACAATGTTCACCCATGCTATAACAGTCATATCCAATGGTTAAAACACAGTTACAGCATCATTATTGGCCATGTCTTATCAGTCTGTTTTTTCCTCACAGAATTTTTAAGTGAGCTTGATCTAGTTGTGATAAATGACCCCATCTCAGAATCTTAAGAGCTCATGACATAATTGATTTTGTGTTTAAGGATAAGGCAGAAACTTAAGTGCTCATGTCCTTATTTTTTGCTGTGATAAATTAGAATCTTTAGTGCTTATGTCCTAAATTTTGGCTGCGATAAATTAGAATCTTTAGTGCTCATGTCCTTAATTTTTGCTGTGATAATTAAGAAACTTTAGTGCTAATGACATTATGTTGCTGTTACAAATTCTCTATATTTAACAAGAACAAGATAAGAGAACTCTGTTGGGAATGGATACAAGAGTTTCAGTTAGAGTTGTCAAACTTGGGCCAACAAAAGCGAAGAAATTTATTAACTGGTTAACTGATTAGCAAAGTAGATCCTGATCAAAGTGTGATAACCCTTTACTCCATAAACTTATTGCTTGGGCGAACAGTGCAGATCCAGATCAGTCAGCACATCCATGCTGTCTGATCAGAATCTGCACTGTTCACTTTTTGATTCATTAGTCTGTTTCTGACAAAAAAGCCAAAAGTGCAGATCCTGATCAGATGGCAAGGGTTTGCTTATCTGGATCAACACCGGTGCACATGCGATAAAATGCCTATATATAGAGAGTCAAGGGTTAAAGTGCATATGCACTTATATTTTTTGGGACCAATCCAACTTACAGCAGATGGACATTATGTTACATTTTTCTGAAAAAAAGGGTTAACTGCTTAAAAGCACGTAGTATCTATGTTTGTCAGATTGTCACGTCATATTTAATTTGGCTTAACAATACGATGGATATGTTGCAATAAGGAGTACGAAAAAGTCATTGATTACATTTCCATTATATCACAAGTTTGAAAAGGTAGCTATTTATACACGTGATCATGGTTTGTGGTTTTGTTAACTGTTTACCACTAATAATAGGGAATTTGAAATTTGACATAATCTTCCTTGAACCCCAGAGAGAGCCTGTATACCATACTTACTATTACATAATCTCCTTGGTGCAAAAATGGTTTAAGTTCTTCTTATTTCAATAGTACTTGTACTGTTTTTGCACTTAGGTGACAACTGTTTTGTTGTTGTTTTTTTTCTTCAAAATTTTATTTAACAGATGGTAAACAGAGTCAAATAAGTAAACAACAATTTCTAAAAGCAGAATTTTCTCAAATATATGCAAAATGTAAAATTTATGATTTTGTTTGCATATGAATGGCACTAAGTGAAATCATTAATAAGTTAGATATTTAACTAACTGTGCACTTTTAGATTCATTAGGTTATTTCTGACCAAGATGGGACCAGTGCAGATCCAGATCAGACAATCTGGATCTACACTGTTTGCCCATGCAATGAAAGTCCTACCTATAATGAAAAGGGTTAAGCTGTAATCCAAAGAGTCAAATGTTATCTCAGTGATTCCATACAGAAGAAGACTGTTGTTTATATAGGCTTTTTATGCATGTGCAACCAGTGTAGATCCAGATCAGCTGGCACATCCGTGCCATCTGATCTGGATCTGCACTGGTCACATCTTGGTCAGAAATAATCTAAATGAATATTTAAAAGCAAACAGTTTAGAACAGATGGAACAGATGTGCCAGCTGATCTGGATCTACACTGTTTTCCCATGAAAAACAGCTGTGGAGAAAAGGATTCAGGTGTTTCCACTTCTGTTGTTATTGGTTATTTTTGTAATCAGTGGATATCGTAGTTCATAATCTGCTATCATCTTCTGTATTGTATATTTGATACGGAAATTTTTTCAACAACTGATGCATGTATATTGATCCCTTTAAACTGAATATCAACTAGATAAATAAATTTTAATAACGCTATTTCTTCTCTTCACGTTTGTCGACCCCTTTAAGCAGCTTAACATTTGTTTACAGTTTTAAAATAGCTAAGAGTTCACCGCTTATTGATATTTATTTCAATTCGGAATGTATGGCTTACATATTGCCATTTTTTCATGTATTCAAAACGGAGAGTTTTTAAATGTAGTGGTTTAAATATTAATTATTGGAAGATGATAAAATGATGTGATATTTTGTGAAGAAAATGAGAAATATTTTGTGTTGAAGTTTGTGAAAAATGAGAGATATTGAAGACTTAATTGAATGGTTATAATGTAGAAATGGAAATAATGTAGAAATGGAACTTGGACTATCTGGAATTTGTCATCCATAAAAGGAACTGTTATATTTATAACGCTGTGAATGTTACAAGTGTAATAATTCACCCCTTGTGATATGGCTTCTAATATGGCTTTTATATTGATGACCAGTTTAGATCCAGATCAGATTGCACATCTGTGCTGTCTGATCAGGATCTACACAGTGTTTGCATTTCGATTCATTATGTTAGATCTGTCTAAGAAGCAAACATTGACCCATGATCAAATTGACAGATGTGCTGGCTGATCTGGACCTTCACTGGTCATCAATGTTTTAAAAGGCATATCCATCAAGGAAAAGAGTGTGAACAAAATATGGAGATGTGTACTGAATTAAGGGGTGGGGGCGGTCTGGGTCTTCATTGATTGATATAGATATCTTGTTGAATTACATCTAGAGATGTATAGTGAGTTGAAGATGGGAGGAGGGAGTAGGGGTTAGGAATAGATCTTCATTGGTTGCACTGCTCTTTAGTTTTATAGACTACTTTGGCTGAATAAGATACCTATGTTGTTGTTAGTCAATCAGATGGGCTAACATTGTAGGTCAGTTTTGAAGATCAGTCATTTGGAACATCCATACGATTTGATCAGAATCAACTGTTTGCTTTATCATTCATTTTGTCATTTATGATCCTGATCAGACAGCATGGATATACCAGCTTACCTGGATCAACTCTGTTCACATTTGAGATAAAACCTGTGTATTCAAGTAAAGGCTAATCCCTTTCCTCCACAGATAAACCTTTATTGCATGGACGAACAGTGTAGATCCAGATCAGTCCACACATGCCTGCTGTCTGGTCAGGATGTGCACTGTTCGCTTTTTGATTAGTTAGGTTATTTCTGACCAAAATGCGACCAGTGTAGATCCTGATCAGATGGCACGGATGAGCCGGCTGATCTGGATCTACACTGGTCACAAATGCATATATATATAGAGGAAAGGGTTAACCTTGAAAACAAAATTTAAATGGGACAAATGTAGATCCAGATCAGCCTGGATCTTTGATCAGGGTCTACACAATAATTTTACAGTTGCACTAAATTTTACTATAAATTGAATGACTGTATTGAAGATATTATGGGAGCAGAAAATTGGTTCCAAAATTCTAAGAAAATAATTGAACAATAAATAGCATCCCTAATTCACCTATGGAATATTCCATTTTAATGATGTACTTTTAAATTTTCTGAGAGCGAAAAAACAGAATTAATAATAGATGATGTTTTTTTGCACAACAGAAAAACAACAACAACAACAGCTAAATTGGCAAGGTTCAGAAACGGAGAAGTTGTATACGTTTATCAGAAGTATTGATGAAATATAAAATTGTGCTCGTTTATCATTAGCATGAACGTGCACGCTGCGTCAAGCCTGATATAGGTTATTATATCGGGCTATATAGGATTTAGTGCTTTAATTATGTATTATCAACTTGGGATAAAATACCGATATATCATAGTAAAGAATCAATTTGTAAATTGTTTGGATTATTGAAAAGGCTTTTTAGTACGAGGAATGTTTTCTGTTCAATAGCTGAAAAATAACTATAGTGATAAAAACTTGAGTGTACATGATGTGTAGATTTGGTGTAGATGTAGCTATAGGACGGTCTAAGCAGTGATTTTGGTCACTCTGTTGGCTATAATTGGTGATTTATTCGTTGCAACACCAGTGATGTGTGTAGAGTTTGAATTGGAAAATAGTTTGGCCAGAATGCATTCCAATAAAGTTAACCCTTTTTATGCCCCCGAAGGGAGGCATATAGTAATCGCACTGTCCGTCCGTCCGTCCGTCCGTCTGTCCGTGCTTACGCCACGCCATTTATGTGGCTATGAGAACAATGGTAACGGTAAATTCTATTCATTCCGTTCTGTTACGTGGCTATTTTTTCTTTTATGTGGCTAAAAGAACAATAGAGAGGACAATAGAGTAGCCACATAAATGACGTTCGTAAGAACGTCCGTCCGTCCGTCCGTCTTTCCGTCCGTCCGAAATAATCTTGTCCTCGCTTCTCCTCATAAACCGCTTGAGGGATTTCTTTGAAACTTCACAGGAATGTTTGTCACCAAGCCTAGTTGTGCATATCGTCAGTAATTTCTGCTCGGATTATTTTTGGCTGAGTTATGGCCCTTTTAAGCAAAATCTTGTCCTCGCTTCTTCTCCCAAACCGCTTGAGGGATTTCATTGAAACTTCACAGGAATGTTTGTCACCAAGTGTAGATGTGCATATCCGAAGGAATTTCTGATCGGATTATTTTTGGCGGAGTTATGGACCTTTTTACCTAACCCTAACCCTAAACCCTAACCCTAACGTAAACTGAAACCGCTTGAGGGATTTCATTGAAACTTCACAGGAGTGTTTGTCACCAAGACTTATTGTGCATATCGAAAGGAATTTCTGATCAGATTATTTTTGGCTGAGTTATGGGCCTTTTTACCTAACCCTAAACCCTAACCCTAACCCTAAGGTAAATTTTGTTAACGCAGTAGAGGTTACATTTTTTGTCCGATTGTCATGAAATTTGGTCAGGATGTTTGTCCCAATGATTTCTCGGACGAGTTCCAATATGGGTCATCAGGGTTCAAAAACTAGGTCACTGTTACTAAAAATAGAATTTTCTTGTTAACACTCTAGCGGTCACATTTTTGTTCTGATTGTCATGAAACTTGGTCAGGATGTTTGTCCAAATGATTTGTCAGAAGAATTCGAATACGGGTCATCTACGTCCAAAAACTAGGTCACTGTTACTTAAAATAGAATTTTCTTGTTAACACTCTAGCGGTCACATTTTTGCTCCGATTGTCATGAAACTTGGTCAGGATGTTTGTCCCAATGAATTCTAGGACGAGTTCGTATAAGGGTCATCTGGGTCCAAAAACTAGGTCACTGTTACTATAAATAGAATTTTCTTGTTAACACTCTAGCAGTCACATTTTTGCTCCAATTATTATGAAACTTTGTCAGGATATTTGTCCCAATTATTTCTAGGCTGAGTTTGAATATGGGTCATCTGGGTCCAAAAACTAGGTCACTGTTACTATAAATAGAATTTTCTTGTTAACACTGTAGCAGTCACATTTTTGCTCCAGTTATCATGAAACTTGGTCAGGATGTTTGTCCCAATGATTTCTAGGATGAGTTTGAATATGGATCATCTGGGTCCAAAAACTAGGTCACTGTAACTAAAAATAGAATTTTCTTGTTAACACTCTAGCGGTCACATTTTTGTTCTGATTGTCATGACACTTGGTCAGGATGTTTGTCCCTATGATTTCTGGGACAATTTTGAATATGGGTCGTCTGGGTCCAAAAACTAGGTCACTGTTACTAAAAATACAATTTTCTTGTTAACACTTTAGAGGTCACATTTTTGCTCCGATTGTCATGAAACTTGGTCAGGATGTTTGTCCCAATGATTTCTCAGACAAGTTCGAATATGGGTCATCTGGGTCCAAAAACTAGGTCACTGTTACTAAAAATAGAATTTTCTTGTTTACACTATAGTGGTCACACTTTACTCTGATTATCAGATTGTAAAGAAACTTGGTCAGGACATATGTCCCAGTTATTAATTGGACGAGTTTGAATATGGGTCACCTGGGGTCAAAAACTAGGTCACTGTTACTATAAATAGAAAAATCTTGTCCAGGCTGTAAATTTGTTATTTCTCATTGGATTTTAAAATAACTTGGCTCAAATGTTTACCATGACAAGGTGTACTTTCGCGTACAGTACCCATGCCTGTTGGTCCAAGGTCAAGGTCACCTTTACAAAAAATAACATTTTCTTGTCTGGGCTGTTAATTCCTAATGAATGAAGTGATTTCAAAATAACTTTACATAAATGTTCACCATGACAAAGGCATGTGTTGCTTACAATACCCATGCCGGTAGGTCAAAGGTCAAGGTCACTGTTACGAAAAATAGCATTTTCTTTTCCAAGCCGTAGATTTGTTGTTTCTTATTGGATTTTAAAATAACTTGGTGTAAATGTTCACCATATGGAGACGTTGGGTCTTGTACAACACAACTTTGTTGTACTCTGGTGAGTGATAAAGGGCCATCATGGCCCTCTGGTTCATATTACCCACATCACATGTAGTAAGGTTCATAACTCAAATAATCATTTTCCAGGATAATTTCCCCAATAATCTTCGAATTTTCTAAAAAAAAATGTCATATTTAACTTTATTTAACTATATATTTACTACAGACTTAAAACATATGATCCTTTCATCGTTCACATTATATGCATGCAGTATGCTTTGTCTTCCACAAGCATATTTTTCATTACATATGTTTATTTATTACATATGTATACCTATTCGATTTCAAAGCTGCATTTCGGGGGCATATGTCAATTTCAAGTGACAGCTCTTGTTTCCGGGGAATATTGCTAAATACCCAACAGGGGACCAATGTAGATCAGTGTCTTATTAGGGTCTACACTTTTAAAAAAAGTAAAACCTCAAACATTCAAATTGCTTTGAAATTGAGAATCTCTCAGTTAAATGAGCTTTTTGCAAAAAGGTTAAATTACACTGAACACTTCATTCTTAAGTAAAAAATTGAGAAAGTAATACAACTAATAAATATTGCTTATCCTAAATTGAGGCATTTCTTTTCTGAAGTGAATTGTACAAAATATGCTTGAACTTATTTTACTCCTTAAATGGAAGATATTTCAGAATAGGCAAAAAACGAAGATCCAGATCAGATGGCACCTGCATGAGATTTGATCAGGATCTAGTACACCTGTTCACTTTTAGATTCATAAGGTTATTTCTGACTGGGAAGCGAACTATTTAGATCCAGATCAGATAGCATAGGTGTGCTGGTGATCTGGATACGCACTAGTTGTCCATGTCATAAAAAGGTATCTATGGTGTGATTTTGTGAGTCCTGACCTAAAGAAATAAATAATACACCCATACAGATTTTATCACATATGCGATCATTGTCGATCCAGATCAACATGTAATTTGGTGCTGTCTGATTTTATATAAACCAGTCACATCTTGTTCAGAAAAAACCTAATGAATTTAAAAGCAAACAGTGTACATCCTGATCAGATGGCACAGATGTGCCAGCTGATCTGGATTTACAATGTTCATCTACACAATAAAGATATATATGGAGTAAGCAGTGCAGGTTGCTCATTATATCACAGGATAATTGTAAGTGTTTAACCCTTTCCTGTATAGATACACCTTTATTGCTAGGGCGAACAGTTTAGATCCAGATCAGCCGGCACATCCGTGCTGTCGGATCAGGATCTAAACTGTTCGCTTTTTGATTCATTAGGATATTTCTGACCAAAATGCAACCAGTGCAGATCCTGATCAGACGTCACGGATGTTCCAGCTGATCTGGATCTACACTGTTTGCTCTTGCAATAAAAGGTGTATACATGGAGGATCCAGGATCTAAACTGTTCGCTTTTTGATTCATTAGGATATTTCTGACCAAAATGCGACCAGTGCAGATTTTGATCAGATGGCATGAATGTGCTGGCTGATCTGGATCTACACTGGTAGCACATGCGTAAAAATGCGTATATATCAAGGATAGGGTTAACAATCTGCAGAAACTATGTGTTAAAGCTTGTATATATATTGAAGTGTTTGATCAAAAACTGGCTGCCAGTTGGCTTATCAGCAAGGAACAAAGTTACCAAGAACTCATTGTCAATCAGATTATGGAAAAAAACAACACTTACCGATAATTACCATGGTACTGAAGGCATGTGATGAATTTAATTAGCCAAGAAATTGCTTTCACCTGCTGTAATGCTTTGCATTGCAAGTAGTAATACAAAATGATACCGTAATCACTCTAATTCTTGGGATAGTTAAAAATAATTAAACGATTGTGTGTCCCAATTATTTAGGGTCCCAAAAAATTTGTTGTTATAACAACATAGGGACACCGAAAAATACTGATCCTAAAAAGTGTCTCAATAAATGAGGACACAAAGAATAATTAATTTCTTGCAAAATAAGGGTCTTCCAATATTTACAGTGTCCCAAGACTTAAGGTAATTACGGTAAATCAGTTTATTTAGGGATGGAGAGTCCTAATATTGAACATTACTTAGCTTAGTTACAAATTCTCACTGACAAAACACAAAAAAATCCACTTTTTTTGCTATCACTCCTTACTCAATAATATTTGAAATTTTAATGTGTTCATTTTAATTCAAATATTCACTGTGTTGATTACAGTCACTGGCTGCTAGGGAGATTTTAATAAATGCCTCTGGTATGTAAAGTGCTATAATACATAACTTAGCAAAGTGCAATGAATTAGTTGGTCAGATAATTATTAACCCTTTCCCGTACAGATACACCTTTATTGCTCGGGCGACCAGTTTAGATCCAGATCAGCCGGCACATCCATGCTGTCTGATCAGGATCTAAACTGTTCGCTTTTTGATTCATTAGGTTATTTCTGACCAAAATGCGACTAGTGCAGATCCTGATCAGACGGCACTGATGTGCCGGCTGATCTGGATCTACACTGGTCGCACATGCGTAAAAATGCGTATCTATCCAGGCATGGGTTAACTTTACTGTATGGATGTGATGTGTATGCAACTAATATAGATCCTGGTCATACTGCACATCCATGTTGGCTTCTTGCTGAACAAGAAAGAATATGATTATTATTTTATCATATGGGGCACGTCACGGGAAAAGGTACCATCGGTCATTTTTGTGATATTTTAGTTTAAACTAAATTTAAAAAGAACTTACATCTATATATCAATTTCTTATAACTAAAATATGATTTTGTTACACATTATGACAATAAAACGGTATTTTTACCGCGAAGTACATAATAAGTAATGTCGTCTTCTTGAATTTATGACGTCATATCAAAGAATGACGTCATCTGTCCGAAGGTACCTTTTCCCGTGACGCGCCCCATATAACAGATTTCTAAATATTATAATGTTTTTTTTTAAAGAAATAAATATTTCCCAGCTGATCCGGATCTACACAGGTCACCCATGTGGTAAAAGTCATACATTGATTTATAACCTTTGATGACAAAAAAATCTTGAGAAAAATGGCATATTATATATAGATGTTATTTATGGTAGTAATGTCTTCTTAAGACGCAAATTAACAAAGAATATATGAATAAAAATGACGCACAATTCAGAATATTGACTGCGGCATATTGTTATGGTTTAGGTGGCTAAAGAATCAGTTAATGTACCATATGCTGGTAATAAAATTCTTGCCGACTGGTTTCGTCAAGATGTCGATTTTTTTGCAGATTTTACATCGATTCAGGTGAAACGGCTGTTTGTCTTTGAACCAAAGCTTCATAATTTTAGTGCTGTTCTGCCTTTCTGTCAACAGTAAGGTATTGTGGAAAGGATATTTCAGGCTGATTCTAAGTGTCAGAATGTTTTCGAAATATTGATATTGCAAGTGCAAATATTGATAATACTTTGGCGATAGTTACTTAATCAATTAAAATGTGCTGCAGTGAGCTTGATCTTCAAGTTTGCATTTAAACTTAAACTTGTATTTTAAGTATTTGGATAAAATAGTTATGTTGGAACAAACAGAATATGTGTGTTTTTGGCTACCATTATCAAACTTAGACTAAAAATTTTTCATTGTGATTTGGTAATTAGGTCAAATTATAAAGTTTTTAAAACTGTTTAGAAATTTTGAACTTACTGATTACCTCATGATGTCCAGTTGAGATTTGTTTCTTTTGATCTTAACAAAACTTGGTCATTAGCATAAAAAAGATAGAGATTATCTCAAAAGGATGAAAGTTGGTAAACAATTATTGAACATCTATCTACGATACCAGCTGAAGATGATATCCAGCATCAAAGTTGACATTGATTATAGTTGACATTCATTGTCAGTTGATGAAGAAAATCAGTGTAAAAGTTAACATTGAATATCAGCTGATGATGAAAATCAGTGTCAGAGTTGACGTTTGTTGTCAGCTGATGATGAAAATCATTGTCAGTTGATGATGAAAATCAGTGTCAGAGTTGACATTCATTGTCAGTTGATGATTCAGTGTCTTAGGTGACATTGATTGTCAGTTGATGATTCAGTGTCAAAGTTGACATTCATTGTCAGTTGATGATTCAGTGTCAGAGTTGACATTCATTGTCAGTTGATGATTCAATGTCAGAGTTGGCATTCATTGTCAGTTAATGATGAAAATCAGTGACAGAATTAGCTTTCATTGTCAGTTGCAATGAAAATCAGTGTCTGAAGTGGCATTCATTGTCAGGTGCAATGAAAATCACCATCAGAGTTGAAATTCATTGTCAGTTGCAATGCAAATCAGTGTCAGAGTTGACATTCATTGTCAGTTGGTGATGAAAATCAGTGTCAGAGTTGACATTCATTGTAAGTTGCAATGAAAATCAGTGTCCGAAGTGACATTCATTGTCGGTTGCAATGAAAATCACCATCAGAGTTGAAATTCATTGTCAGTTGCAAAGAAAATCAGTGTCAGAGTTGACATGCATAGTCAGTTGCAATAAAAAAAACAGTGTCAGAGTTGACATTCATTGTCAGTTGATGATGAAAATCGGTGTCAAAGTTGACATTCATTGTCAGTAAATGATGAAGATCAGTGTCAGAGTTGACTTTCATTGTCAGTTGATGACAAAAATCAGTGATAAAGTTGACATTGTCAGTTGATGATGAAAATCAGTGACGAAGTTAATCGTCAGTTGAAAATCTGTGTCAGAGTTGACATTCAATGCCAGCTGATGATGATATTTAATTCATTGTCAGTTGATGATGAAAATCAGTGTCAGAGTTGATATATTAATTGTCGGCTTAGATCAAAATCAGTGTCAGATAGCTTGTGTACACATGGGATCTTAACAGTTGACATGCATGCTCCGGCTTAAAGTGTTTGACATCATTTATTCATTAAATAATTAATGTGTGCATGATGGAAGAAAGTTGTTACTGGAGTAAAATACATGTTTTGCCAACATATTCAGCGAGAGGCTTCATTTTACTGGAATTATTTGTTTTAACTAGGAAATTAGCCTTAATTGAGTTACTAATCTCATTGAAACATTATTACTGGAATTTATTAGTCAGTGATAACAGGTTTAGATAGTGAAATATTGCTGGATTATTTACCTTTTACACCATATATATGCATTTTTGTGCATGTGCAACCAGTGTAGATCCAGATCAGCCAGCACATTCATGTTGCCTGATCAGGATCTGCAGTGGTTGTGTTTAGGTCAGAAATAACCTAATGTATCAAAAAGCAAACAGTGCAGATCCTGTGATCAGATGGCACAGATGTGACAGCTGATCTGGATCTACACTTAGCCCATGCAATAAAGGTGTTTCAATGGAGGAAAGGGTTAAAAGTTTTAAAACTTTTTAGGATTAGCTCACATTTTTGTGGATTATATCAACAGGAACAATAAATTTCTTTTCTATTCCCTGGCAGCTGCAGCCCAGACAGATCTGTGTTGTTTTTTTCTTTTCTTTTATTCATAAAATATCTAGCAAGTATGATCACTTGTGCCTATTGATTTCCTTGAAATGGGTAAACAAGTCTGTATAGCACTCTCCAAATTTTCTGGAACAAAAAACTCTGAACAGTTGTCACTGTAATTTTAAAGGAATGGTGTCATTGATTTTTTTCTGGATGATAGATCTGTAGTAATGCTGGAAATCTGGAATGGAGGGTAGAGCACAGTTTGAAGGATTTCTAGGCATTTTTATTTGTTGGGTGCAGTTAGCAGTTTTGACCTAGTTTTCCAAACAATAAAATGTTGATTCAATCAATGCTAGTGTGTCCTGGCTTTACTGGAAAAATTGATTGATTGCTTGGTTACAAAAGGTTTCGTAGGCATTCCAAATTGTATGTATTCTTGTTTTTCTGGAAAGGTCCAGACATTGCCATTCTTTAAGAAGTCTGAAGTCGCATGGTGTGTTAACCCTTCACTTCATGTATACAGGTATTGTCCCATGTGTGACCAGTGTAGATCCAGATCAGCCGGCACATCTGTGCAATCTGAACAGGATCTAAAGTGTTGGCCTTTTAATTAGATAGGTTATTTCTGACCAAAATGCAACCAGTGCAGATCCTGATCAGAAGGCCGGAATTTGCCGGTTGATCTGGATCAACACTGGTCGCACTTGTGTAAAAATTAGGGATGGGAACGAGTAGCAAAATCGGTACTCGGGTACTCGGATCTTGTTCCGATTGAGTACTCGAGTACTTGAAACCTTTCTCTAACGTAAGAGAAAATATCAGCTTCGATAAGTTTTAACGATCGTACCAATTATGATCATGCCAGACTGCCTGTCATTATCGATCATTCAAGAAGATACACATTTAAAGAAAACAAAAATACCTTAATGATATTTAATAATATTTAATGCATTTCGATTATCAACGTTGAAAAAATTTAACTAAACAATTATTAATTAGCCCGTGTCACAAACTAGAACATCACCGTAAAATGTACACATCGTAAAAAAGTGTATGTTCTCCAATCAGATTTTATTTCAGTTTTGCAAACTTACAATCAACAATCGCATTTGAATATAATTACTCAATAAACAAAATCAAATAAAAAGCCGATGAGGGAAGCGTCATGGTTAAAATATTCAGGTACTAATTTTCATGATTGCAAATTGTCTGTGTTACGACATCAAACAATAACATCAATTAGGCGCCAATTATCGGATATTTGTGCCCCTAAGTGTCATCTTGTTTATTTGAAACCAGGTGCGAGGTGTTGACAATTAACTGTCAGTCGGCGATTTGTAAGATTCCATAAAGACAACTTTTATAAAAATTGGTTGATTTTTTTTTTGTTTACCTTTTTAATCGGGTACTCGAATACTTTATGAACAACTCGGGTACTCGGACGTTAATCGAGTACCCGAGTACTCGATTACTCGTTCCCATCCCTAGTAAAAATGCATTCTTATGGAGGAGAGGGTTAAACTTGCTAGAAAAGCTGTTGATATAAGCCAGCTTTAGTGTAAGAACACATCAATATTTATTTTGGGGAGGGAAGATTCCACTTGAGAAATCAATCAGCAAAATTGCATGCAATAGAGTTTTCTGCTTTTTGTAGTAGATATTACAAGGTCATTGACTGAATATCTTTGAATATCTTGGATGTTGATTTTTTTCGTGAAACTCATTCTATGCAGCTGTTATTGTGAATTTAAACCATTAAGTGTTTTGTCGGAATATTAAACTGCACATGTGCACCTGATACAACAGGTTTTATTATCGACGTTCAGTTTCAGAAAGCAGTTGTAAAGAGTTGTTATACTGTAAGACTTTGTGTTTATGTCAGGATATTAAATTACTTGTCTTCATCGAAAAAAAACTTCTGCAAAGATCTTGAGATTTTCATCCTGTTTGTTGACATTTAGTCGGAACTTTGCAGATTAGAAAGATCTATTGAAATTCACTTGTTAGTTGGAACTTCTGAGAATCAAAAGATATATCAAAATACTGTAGTTAAAAAAATTAAACTACCTTACTTCAAAAAATCTTTAGAAGACTAAGTCTGATTTTGCGAGAATCATAAGATCTCTTGAAATATGGTAGTTAGTCGGAACTTCTAAAAATCTAAAGATTTTTTGAAGTAAGGTAGTTTAATTTTTTTTTAGTCAGAACTTCTCAGAATCAAAAGATCTATTGAAATTCACTTGTAATTCCAAACTTCAGAGAACCAAAAGATACTTTGAACTAAGGTAGTTAGTCTGAATTTGCAAGAATCAAAAGATCTCTTGAAATACAGTAGTTAGTCAGAACTTCCGAGAATCAAAGGTTTTCTTGAAGTAGGGTAGTTAGTCGGAACTTCCGAGAATCAGAAGTTCTCTTGAAGTACGGTAGTTAGTCAGAACTTCAGAGAATCAAAAGATCTCTTGAAGTACAGTAGTTAGTCGGAATTTGTGAGAATCAAAAGATCTCTTGAAATATGGTAGTTTGTCATAAACTTCCCAGAATCAAAAGATCTCTTCAATTTATTAATCACGAGATTATTATGCTAGGAAATATCATCATTGCATACACGAACAAAATATAATTCAGGGAAATCTGATTAAATAAATCTTTAGGGAATTGTCCGGGCACGTATTGGGATGTAAGCGGCCTAATTTGTCAATTTGCATCAAGAACTAATCTGTATGTTCGTAAGCTTGTTTTGTCTTTTTTGACAAGATAGTCTGATGTCATTGGAAAATTATTTCGGCGACGGTTTATTTGAACTGCAATTAAATAACGGCTCAGTATTTGAAACTTTGTTATTTCTTAGAAACACTAGAACACACTGCAATTTTGGAGAAATACTTATTCTAATTGAATGTTCATGTAACAAGTGCAAACGATGCAATTAGTCACAGTTTCCATATAAAAAGATAAAACTTGAAGAACAAAAAAATGGACAAAAAAAGTAAAGTGGCTGATGATAAAAAGAGCAAAGTTATGGATGATAAAAAGAGTAAATCGGTGGAGGATAAAAAGAGCAAAATAATGGATGACAAAATGAGGAAAATAATGGATGACAAAAAGAGTAAATCCGTGGATGATAAAAAAAGTAAATCTATGGAAGACAAAAAAAGTAAAGTAACTGATGATAAAAAGAGTAAACTTGTGGATGATGTAACAAGAAGGAGAAGTTTGAAGTCAAAGCGTGGATTATTTCAGAGAATGAAGGGATTTCGTTCTATGGATGACCATAAACTTGATGAGGTAATGCCACAAGGTTATATAACAGAGAATGGAAACCAGTCTCAAATCTCAAAAATCACATTGGCTGAAATGGCGACTGGTTGCCATTTCAGCAAGTCATGTGCTTGAGAATTGAGACTGGTTTCCATTTTCAGTTTTACAATCTTCAGCAAATGTTTTTAGGACTTAACCTTTATTTAATTTCCAAGGGTTTTTCTTTTTATTGCATGTGCAACGAGTGTAGATCCAGATCAGCTGGCACATCCCGTGTTGTCTTATTTGGATCTACACTGGTCGAATTTTTGTCCAAAATAACCTAATGAATCTAAAAGTGAACAGATTCTGATCAGATGGCACAGATTTGTCAGCTGATCTGGATCTACACTGTTTGTCTACACAGTAAGGGTTTATTTTTGGAGTACAGCGTTAAATGATTATTGACAGAATATAATGTAATCGTGAAATTGATAAATAATTGGCTAAGCCCAGAATTGCTTAACATGCAGACGTTGAACAGTCAAGGGATTTGAGCAAAACCAACTAAATTTTATTGATCCCACAAGTTGTTACTTAATCAGCTTAACCGAATTGCATTAGGCTAATGTTGTTTATGCATTTAATACTATTTATTACATGATCAGAAGGTTGCGGCAAAACAGGCTGTTATCATGTAGGCTGCCAGTGCCAAATGATCAGGATCTACACTGATTTGATTGATTAGGTTATTATACCCCCACAAACGAAGTTTGAGGGGGTATATAGGAGTGAGCTTGTCGGTCGGTCGGTCTGTCGGTCGGTCGGTCGGATTCTTCGTTTCCAGATGATAACTCATGAAAGGCTTGACAGAATTAAATAATTTTTGGTACACAGGTATATCGTCATAAGATACAGGTCAAGTTCGATTTTGGGGCTGGTGGGATCAGTGTCAAGGTCACTGTTACTAAAAATAGAAAAATGGTTTCCGGATGATAACTCATGAAACACTTCACAGATTTAATCCTTGTTTGGTAAATAGATGTAACATCACAAGATACAGGTCAAGTTCGACTTTGGGGCTGGTGGGGTCAATGTCAAGGTCAGTATTACTAAAAATAGAAAAAGGGTTTCCAGATAATAACTCATGAAAAACTTCACAGATTAAATCCTTTTTTGGTACATATATGTAATATCAGAAGATACAGGTTGAGTTCGACTTTGGGGCCTGAGGGGTCAGTGTCAAGGTCACTGTAACTTAAAAAAGAAAAATTGTTTCTGGACTATAACTCATGAAATACTTCATAGATTTAATTATTTTTTGGGACACAGATGTAACATAACAAGATAAAGATTAGGTTTGACTTCGGGGCCTGTGGGTTCAAGGTCAAGGTCACTGTTATTTAAACTTCAAAACTTCGTTTCCACTCAGTAACTATAGCTTGGAATGAGATTCTTAAATGAAATTTTGTGTATTGATGGTTTTTGTGAAGATGACTTTTGGGATTCAAGGCCTGTGGGGTCAAGGTCACTGTTACTAAAAATAGAAAATAAACTGTATGCTCAATAACTTTGGTTCAGAATGAGATATTGTGATGAAAATTGCTATATAGGTAGTGTCTGTGAAGACGAAACTTGGTATTGAAATTGGGCCTGATGGGGTCAATGTCACTGTTACTAAAAATAGAAAAAATGGTTTCTGGATGATTTCTCATAAACAATGTTTGGCACACAGTTCTTAGATAAAAGTTAGATAAAGGCCACTGTTACTAACATATTTAAACCATTTCTGCTCAATAAATTTAGAAGGAATGAGATATTGTGATGAAACTTGCTGAATATGTGGCTACTGTGAAGACGACACTTTGGATTGAAAGTGGGGCACATTATGCCATTGATTCGAAGCATTCCCAGTTCAATTATCAAGCATACATGTGGGGGTATTTAATCACTTTCAGTGATAATTCTAGTTTCCGACTGGTTATGTCACCAGTGTAGATCCAGATCAGACAGCATTGATGTGCTGGCTGATCTGGATCCACACTGGTCCCACACAGTCATGTTAAAACACATATTTATGGAGTAAAGGGTTAATAAAAGACCATAAAAGTCTGTTATATATGCTCAGAGTCTTAGCTTCTCTTGGCCAGAAATAACCCAATGTCTGGAAAAGCTAAAAGTATAGATCAAATCAGCTGGCACATCCCTGCCATCTGATCAGGATCTTCACAGTTCACTTCTTGGTTAGAAATACCTAATGACTCTTAAAGCTAACAATGTAGATACCAATCAGATGGCCTTCTATCATGTCACAAAAATGTCCCCATTCATTTCTCAACAGGCAAACCAAACAACAAAAGATGAATAATGAACCACCTTAATCAACAATATCAATCAGTAATTAATCAGTAATGCATTACAGGAATGAACAAATAAATAATGTATAATGGTATAAGAATTGTATGACATCATATTTTTTGGGGTAACAATGCACTGCGGCTGATGAGCAGGGGATAGAACAAAACAGCAGTATTACATGCACATTGTCAATGATCTTGACACCAAAATGTGTCAATAAAAATACAAATAACTCTCATTTGTCAAAATACAAATATCTATCATTTCTTGCAACGTTTAACCCTTTACTCCATATATACAGGTTTTTATCACATTTGCAAATTGTTTAGATCTAGATCAGCCAGCACATCCAAGCCAACTAATCAGGATCTACAGTTTGGGATTCTTGGTCACAAATGACTTAATGAATCAAAAAGCAAACAGTAAAGATCCTGATCAGTGATCAGGCAGCACAAATATGGAATCTGATCTAGATTATCACTCTTCGCCCATGCCATTCTTGTTGCAAGTTGAATAATATTATGACGTAAAGGCTTCAACAGTGCATATAAGTGCAGGAAGGTAAAGGTTAAAGCTGTTTGGATTATGTGGCATATGTTACGCTTATAAAGCAGATATAAAGCTTAATGCTTTAACCCTTTCCTGTATAGATACACCTTTATTGCTAGGGCGAACAGTTTAGCTCGAGATCAGCCAGCACATCCGTGCCGTCTGATCAGGATCTATACTGTTCGCTTTTTGATTCATTAGGTTATTTCTGACCAAAATGCGACCAGTGCAGATCCTGATCAGACGGCACGGATGTGCCGGCTGATCTGGATCTACACTGGTCGCACATGAGTAAAAATGCGTATATATCAAGGAACGGGTTAAATGTATGACACATCATGAGAAAACCAAAGACTTATTGATTTTGCGATATGTAATTAATAAATAGTGAAGATCCTGATCAAATGGCAGGGATGTGCCAGCTGATCTGGATCTGCACTGTTAGCTTTTAGAGTCATTAGGTTATTTCTGAACAAGAAGTGAAGTTATGCCCCTTTTTGTACATGCATTTTCATTCCAACTTAGTACCGAAGCGCGACACATGTTCAACTGAACACCTATCTAGTTGTTATGCCAGGTAAATATCCTCAAAAATGATTTTTTTTTAAATACTTGGGACTTAGCATGTAGCAATTTTCTAGAAAGATTATTATTTTCGAAACAAAACATGTTCCCTATGTTTCATGTTTCAGTCTGTAGATGTTTTATGGGTATGCTCAAAGCATCAGGTTTTGTATGGCTGATTACAAAATCTTCTTTCTGGTATTTTCAAGCTTGATTACAAGTTTTAATAGAAGTATCGGAGTAAACAGCTCTCCAGTGATGAAGTCTTCTGTAAAAAAAAAAAAGGCTTCAGTTTTTACCTGGAAACAAAGCTGTAAACATTTGATGCTTACTGATTTGTATCAGAACTCATCCAGTTTCCAAGTAATATGATATAAAATGTATAAAGCTGCGGTATAGTGTAAACCACTCAACAAAGAAGTATTATATTATACAATATGGAAAAAAGTTCATTATAGAATCAGTTCTTTTGTGTCGCCATTTCAAAGAAATGCTGCAATTCATAGGGACGGCTTAATGTCTGTCTGCCATGAAAATTTAACATTTCTTAATATTTCTTCATCAAACTTTCAAGTTATATTGCTTAAGACATCATCATCACAAGGAAACCAAAATCATTTTCTTATTTGACAGAGTTGTGCCCCATTTTGTACTTTGATTTTGTCATGAAAATTTAACTTTGGCAATAACTGCCAAATCTTAATGTTGCTTCATTAAACTTTCAAATTATATTGCAGCTGACAACAGAGTCAGGACAAAGCCAAACTTTTTATTTTTGTGTCACATTTGACTGAGTTATGCCCCCTTTGTACTTGATGACATGGATGCATTAATTTGGTAATAACTTTGCAATTTCTTTATATTCATCAAACTTTTCAGTTATTTTGCTAAGGACAACAGGGTAGCAATGAGGCCCAAATCATTTGGTTAAGTTCACATGTGATGGAGTTATGCCACTTTTGTACCTTGATTTTGTCATGAAAAACTTCACATGGTGTATAACTTGGCCATTTTTTAAATAGTTTTTCATCAAACTTTCCTATTAAATTTATTACAAAAACAGGTTTGTGATGTCTCCAAAATTTATTGGTCAAGGTCACATTTGTTAAGAGTTAAATCCCTTTTGTAGTCAGACTTTGTCATGAAAACTTACATCAATTTGATGTGATAGTGCCAAATGCTGAAGCCTAAGGCAGAATTGGCATGCACTAGTTGTTGCCACTGGTACTGGTAAACATCATCACCAATTGGTCATCAATGCTCAAAGTCCCAAAACACCTGGTGTTGTTTCTTCAAAGGTCAGAAATAAGCTGATGATTCCAAAAACCATTATTTAACACTGATGGCACGGGTGCAGGAATAGTCGTACCACTACAATCTCGTACCGGGAATACTCGTACCATTTTGGGAATAGTCGTACCATATATGAATAAGGAGTTAGGTAGTGGGTTAAACAGATGTGATAATTAGGTGTTTCCATATAAGTGATGGTATTTACAATTGTCTATTTATGAGATAATTGAATGACAAACTGATATAAACGATGAATGGAAGCATACAAATGTAGTTATTATTTCCTCTAAATAAGTTAAGATTTTTATTGAAATAATCTTAATATCAAATTTTTGCAGTGGTCTTTTCATGACATAATTGAATGACAAACTGATATAAAAGATGAATGAAAGCACACAAATGAAGAAATTATTTCCTCTAAATAAATTCAGATTTTTATTGAAATAATCTTAATTTCAAACAAATACGAAATAAATCACTCTTTTTTTGTATCATTTCCTATTGATTTCAGAATGAAAAATCATTCCTAATTGAAATATGATTTTTTTCAATAATTTTGTTATTTTTTATATCAAACAAATTCATATATATATAAAATAAAAACATTCTTTTTTAATTTAGTTTATAATTTACGCTACCTGTCAATATCCTGAATGATGCATTTTGAGCATGGAATTTGTTACACAGAGTTCCATATAAAATGTGTGAAATTCCGCATAATATTCCTGTGAAATATTTGATAGTTATCATTAGATTAGATAATTGTCACTTCTCATTTAAAATTCCTCAATATTTCATAATATTGATATGGTATTACTCAATCTTCGTTAAATTTAATTTTGTCATTTTTTTTTCAATAAAAACTTGTGACTTACATCATTAACTAAAATAATTCTTCAAAATGAATAAAGTCAATATAATTCAATCAAAAATTTATTCTGTAATAAATATTTAACAAAACTTACATAAACGAACACGTTCTGATAAGATAATAAAAAATACGATAGAAACGGAAAATTGAATGAATAAAAAATAATATTTATTAAAGGTTTTTGAGATTACATGGCAAACAGTGCAAACTACAGTGAAATCGTGATCAGGACAAAGGATAGTTGATATTTTCTACCAATTCCTCATTTCATCATTAAACAATGTATTTTATATTTGCAGGTTGATGAACCCAGAAGAAATTTACAAAAGGCAGATATATAATATAGTCAGCAACACAGATCTATATATCAGCAAATTATATCCAAACTTAATCGAAAAATATCAAATTTAAGTATATGTATCTTCCTTTCCAAAAATTACCTAAACAAAAGGAAGATTTCAACAATGTACACTTTCCCCCAAAAATCACCAATAGATAAATACAAAATCGTTTATGAAGAAAGAATATGTAATTAAAGTATTAGATATTTGTAGATATTTGTATCTTATTTTCCGAAAGTCACCAAAACAAATAAAGAATTTCAATATTAATTAATACACATTATTAATCCTAAAAATCACATAAGTTTAAAGGTTAAAACGAATTCATATAATAGAATGTGAGTCCCGCTCTGGCTTGCATTAAGTCGGCGATGCCAACCTGAAACAAGATATAAAATGACATTATAGGACAATGTAATTAAGGGATAACTGTCATATACCAAACACTGACTGGACGATAAAAACAAACAAATTGTCATAAAATTAATTATCATTTTAATACTCAAACACAAAACAACATATGTTTAAAATATTTAGTTTGTTATCTTACTTTTCAATAAAGAAAATTTATATTGAAACTATGTAACATTATTTCTGTTAAAATATGTAATACGAGGGTTGATCAAAAATAAACCGGATTATATAAATAGCAAGAAGAATATTTCATCAGGATAAATAAAAATACATACAACAGTTTGCGAAATCAATCCGCTACAGAATACAGAAAACAGTTCTCAAAAACATTTACAAACAATGGAAATAGAGAGCTTTACGTGAGCATATGTCTAGTGTCACGGCGCACGGTAAGATGACACTGATGACGTCGTTGACGTTGCACGTTATTACAGCGTCTCGACTGTGACCGGGTTTCTGGGTCATAGAACCATAACCAGGTTTTGTCCGTCGTTATGTTGTGACTGAGGAAGTAGTCCCCTTCTCGGTTCACTCTACGAAGAAGGCTGGTGAATCCTGCACGCGACGGATCATCTCCGTGTCTTTCAAGAGACGCGGGACCCAGCGCGCGTGCACCTAGTGTTAGTTATCAGGTATGGTTAAACTTAAAAAAATGCATTTCCGTTTTAGAAACATATAAAAGAAATATTCAGATAAAAAATAAGAATTCACCATTAACTAAATTGTTAAAACATGTATTTTTCATTATGAAAATGCTCATTTTGCAAGGTTTGGAACGTAGATATTCGATATCCTAAGTTTCAATTATTCAAGACATCGTGTAATTGAAAAACAATTAAAGTGTTATGATAAAAAAAATTTCTTATCGTTCACATGTTCAAATCCCATGTAAGAATAGTCTGCACGGTCCCGTAGCTTACATCGAATTTTGCCATCAACGCCCTAACCGTTAAACGCCTGTCGTTTTCCAACGCATTCGCCATTAACGTCACTTACGTCGTTGTTTCTTTCTTCTTTCTTCCTCTTCCTTCTTTGTCGGTGATGCCTTCTCTAAAATATTTGTGCCAATCAAAAAACCACTGTTCGGCTTACTGCATGCTTCCCGTGCATAGCTGCACTTTTTTCAAAAGTTTTAGACGGAGTGTCGCCTTGCTGCTGGCAAAAATTAATTATTGACCGTATTTCAAGTTTTTCTGTTGACGCCATTTGTAACGCAATTTGCATTCAGCGTACGATATTAAAAATCCGATTGCTACCATATGCGTTTATGCAATTACATCATATTTTGCGATAACGTCAAAAAATAACGGCACGATTTCGTGGATTTTTACGTATAAAACATGATTGGAAACAAAAATAAACAATTTAAAACATCGGACGTAACAGAAAAATGTTGCGCTGCGCCGTGGTGGCGTTACCATGGTTTCTTAATTCGTGATTATGAATAGAAGTATGTGTTTTTCAAATAAAAAGTTGGATCAACTGTTTGCATTTAAATTGGGATTTCTATCGGTGTAAAGATTTGATTGTTTGAAAGGAAACTTTTTATTTGAGAGCAAAAATCCGGTTTATTTTTGATCAACCCTCGTATATATCTGTTAAGCCCTAAACCTAATGTATTTATATGTTATTTTGTAATATATATTCATATAACAAATAAAACAGAAAATCAACAGCGTCGATCTCAAGAACTACAATATTACAAATAAGTATCACTTTCCTGCATAAAAATCCTATATTAAACATTTAGCTATATATCTTATATGTGGTACGACTATTCCCAATTCGGTACGATATTGTAACGGTACGAGATTGTAGTGGTACGAGTATTCCCAGAACCGATGGCACATAGTAATTTTTTGGTGATATTTATGCAGAATTTTTATTCCTACCAGCATTATATTGTATTATTACCAAACTATTAATTATCTCCCCTTGGCAATCTTCAGTATTAAGGTCATTAATGTTGCAGACATATCATAACAGGGTTTACACTGCCAAATCATAGTTGTGTAACCAAAATTCTGATATATTGTAACCGCCAAAGACTTCTAGTCAAAGAATGAAAGGCAGTTGTTAGAATTCTTGAGCAACTAAAGCCTTAAATTAAGAGACTCAGCAGTAACATCTTCAAGAGCAAATTTAAAAAGAATATCTCGTCACCTTAGTGCAATAACAGAATAACTCCTTCTTGATTTACATGGTACTTGCACCATTTTTGCAAGATGACTGTCTACGCCAGCCAGTCAAATAGCAGTTATGAGGTTTCTGCGAGGATTAGGGAAACGACAAATCACCTTTCCAAGAAAACTCTCAAAGAAAATCATTGATTATACGATTAAGCCATGAATTGGCAGCGTTTGACATTCACTCTCGCGCTTAATTAGATAGTCCTCTAAAACAGATACAAAATTCATGGGAATTTTCTTTTTATGCCACCAAACACAACACATTAGAAAATTGTGCATCGGGCTTGGTTTAATTCAGACTGATCATGGGCTTACTAAAAATACCGATTCTGTCCTGATGTGATAAATACCAACCGTCCGTATTAAGTAACCACTCTTACTATTGGTTAACATTAAAATTAACCCTTTCCTCCATTTACACATGTGCAACAATTGGAGATCCAGATTAGCCGGCACATCTGTGCCGTCTGATCAGGATTTGCACTGGTCGCATTTTGGTCAGAAATAACCTCACAAATCAAAGTGAACAGTGCAGATCCTGATCAGATGGCATGGATGTGCCAGTTGATCTGGATCTACACTGTTTGCCCAGGCAATAAAGGTGTGTCTATGGAGGAAAGGGTGAAATGAAATTTGAAAATTATGGAATGGCAAAGTAACACTAATAACAAATTTGCAAATTAAGGATAATAAACAGTCCTATAAGACTTTCACAGCTGCCAAAAGTTTGAAAATTGAATATTTGATGGAAACAATACTTTTAAATTAAAAAAATTGTTTTAAAGTTAACAAGAAAAACAATTTCAGTGCTGTCTTTTTCTTGATTTTCAATAATTTGCAGTAATACTAGAGCTTGTATTAACAATCGTGGCTTTAATATACTGCTTGGCATAAGATTGATCAGAATTGATGTTAATGTAAACAGGGTCTTATTTTCTTCCTTATTTTACATGATTTACTGCTGGGTATATTTAGATTGATCAAAATTGATCTTTATGTAAACTGTGTCTTAATTTACTACCTTAATGTTAACGGCCTTAATTTACTGCTGGGTAGAAGATTGATCAAAATTGATCTTAATGTAAACATGGCCTAAATTTACTGTGTTACTGTAAAACATGGCCTTAATTTACTGCTGGGAATGTAAAATTGGTCAAAATTGGTCTTAATGTAAACAGGGTCTTAAGTAACTGCTAGGAGATGTAAACTTGGCTTTATTTTACTTCTGGGGATAAGATTGACCAAGAGTGACCTTAATGTGAACATGGAGTTAATTTATTTGTTCAAGTTTGAAGTTAATGTACAGTAAACATTTCCTTATGTCACTGCTGTGAATAGAATAGACAGACTCTAAAATTCAACTACAAGTTGAGAAAATATTGATGAATACCGTATAGCGGGTTATTTCTGCGGTCATTAATTTCTGCGTTTTGCCCTCAAAAATGGATGCAAAAATTTCTGCGTTTTTTATTTCTGCGTTTTCGGTTCCCGTGAAGGATAAATTTCTGCGGTTCATATGGGGTAAGGTGTCGTAAGAATAACACGATTGTGATATAAGCATACTTAGGGAGACAATCATCTGGGTGCGGTATACAGATAACTACTGTCTCTGTTACTGTTACTTGTGAAATAATATACAAACTGCATATAATTCAATATTTTTAACCATGGGTCAATTCCTGCTACTCAATTTATTTTATCAAAAAATTACAAAGATAGTATTTACCGATGAAAACCAACTCTCAAACAACTATTCAATTAAATTGAATGTTTGAGCAATGTTTGAGCAAATGTCGCGTTTATACTTTGCCTATATGAAAACGATTTTCGGTAATTGATCGTAATTATTTTACAGTGTCTGTATTGTGAAACGGATTATCTCGGACATGGCGACTCCAGTGATTTTCGCTTGAAAATGAGATAATATTTTGCGATTTAAATTTCTGCTGGTGTCTTTTTTCTGCTGGATTAATTTCTGCGATTTCATCCGCAGACCGCAGAAACGCAGAAATTTGGCACCCGCAGAAATAACCCGCTATACGGTATTGAGATATAATCAGCCAGGGGTAGCCCTTGGATCTTCCACATCTCTAAAACATCAATACTAATGGTCTATAAAATTCTGTAATTCCTAGGAAAAACATGCCAATGGCCATTATTCACCCTTTTCTGAACTCTTTCTCAGCTTGGTATATGTTTAATAGTCAGTAAGTTATTATTCTGACAATATCTGATAAGAAACCACATCAAAATGTTAAATTACTGATGGTAATTATGAATGTGGTCTTACTGAACTCCTTCTTATGGAAATAAGAGGTTATCTCCCTTTAACCCTTTCCCGTATAGATACACCTTTATTGCTAGGGCGGACAGTTTAGATCCAGATCAGCCGGCACATCCCTGCCGTCTGATCAGGATCTAAACTGTTCGCTTTTTGATTAATTAGGTTATTTCTGACCAAATTGCGACAGTTGCAGATCCTGATCAGACGGCACGGATGTGCCGGCTGATCTGGATCTACACTAGTCGCACATGCATATTAAAGTGCGTATATATCAAGGAAAGGGTTGATATCATACTGGTGTTGGACTCTGGTAGTCTGACTGAATTGCGTGTGGTTCATGTCTGTAATCTCCCCTTCATATAGCTGTTGTTGCTACTTATCTCCCATAGTGGCATTGTTTATGCTGGTTGTCTCCCTTAAATAATGTTTATAACTTTTAATTATACTACTCAAAATTTGATAAGGATCACTTTAGGTTTGTGTTTATTCCTAACATGAGGTTAAAACGATAAAATATTTGCTGAAAATTTGTTCATTTGGCATCAGCTTTGTGCCAAAGAAGGAATGGGTAGACAAACTGTTGAAGCAGAAAAACGGTTGAAAGTTGGTAGGAGCAATAATTCGGTTAAAACAGAAAGTGATCCCTTTCAAATTTTGAGTAGTATAATATTATATTGATTATGCTGGTTGTCAGCCCTTAATATATCTCATATTATGTTACTGCTGCTACTTACCTCCCTTATTTATGTAGATTATACTAGTCATATTTTCTTAATAGTGTTTCTCCTCTATGTATCTCCCAAATAATGTTACTAATGCTAATTACCTGTTGTAATTGCTTTTTATAATGGTAATTGCTAATCTCTGCATAATATTATATTCCATTGAATATTACTGACTTATTATTACATTGTTTACTCTGGTTATCTCCCTATAAATGTTACCACTGCTATTTTCCTCCCTTATTTGCATTGTTAATGCAAGTAATCTCCCCTTAATATGTTATTGCTGCTAATTACCTCCCTTGATGGTTTTTGTTTATGCAGGTAATCTCCCCTTAATTGTATATAAATAAATATGTTGTTCATTATCTCAAAACATTGTTTATCTTTCTATTTTCAGGTAAGTCTGAGATTTCCACAGTATTTAAAAGACAGACTGTAACAGATGGGGAGTAGACTTATATGTTTGTTTACATTTTATCCCTCAGGTAGGATTTTATTAGGCAAAACATTTACTGGTAGGTTTCAATCACAAAAACCCATAATATTTTTTGGTGAATATAAAATAGTGTTTTTTATGAAGTCACAATTTCATTCTTATCTAACAAAATTATTAAACATTTGAATGACTTGTTCAACAATAACACCTGCAACTTTGAATTCTTATGTATTTACCTTTAACCATAGTATTTTTTCTCAACCTTATCTAATAGCTGAAAATACATATTATTTACTTTAACAGCTGAACATGTGAAATTCTATTGGTTACGTATTGTGAAAAAAGATTTGGGGACACTAAAAATAATAACGTTGTAGAAACCTTAAATATCTCCTTTTTCAAAGAGTTGATAAAAATTCAGGTCCAGTTTTTAAACTGACCTTTTACATATCAGTTTTGAAAGAGAAAATGGAAGCCAGTTTCTGATCTGAAGCTTTCTAACTAATCAATCCTAAGACTGACCTTAGTTACAGCCAATCAGATTGAAGATTCGTTTCCAGTCTCGGTTTTATAAGCTTGGAACTAGTTAAACTGCCTGTGATGAAAAAGTGATATTGATTAATTAAATCATCGATGCCTGGGAAATTATTCATATTAATAATGATTGAAACCATATGTACGCCTTTATGGCATGGGCTAAAAAAATTTTTGTAGAGATCCAGATCAGCTGGCACATCTGTGCCATCTGATCATGATCTGCAAAATTGATTTATCTGGATTTAACACTATTTGCTCATGCCAAAAAAAGCGTAATATTTTGGAAGGGAAAGTCAACTTGTTGCAAAAACATGATAACATTTTCTTATTTCAATCATACTTATACTACTTTTGTGCTAAGGTGACATATTTTCTTGTGTTATATATTAATATATCATACACAGCTGTTATTGACTGAGTTATTCTTCACTATAAGTATCATGCATGAGTGTGAGGTGAAGATGGAAAAATCTGTCACCTCGGGGGAACTATTTTGCGGGAACGAGGCTCTGCCGAGTTCCCACCAAAACAGTTCACCCGAGGTGACAGATTTTTCTATCTTTACCGAATGTCCCATGCAAGATACTTTTTCTTGCATACCTTTTACTGGTCATAACATTTGTGTACAAACTAAATTTTGTTTCCTTACGCTGAAATATTGACGTTAACATAAATTTTATTTTCTAAATGATGTCACTAACTTGAATAAATTACGCCAGATACTTGAAGAAGTGACGTCACTCGTGTAGCACATGAACGTTATCTTTTCCCTAGGGAAAAGATAAGATTTTCCCTAGGGAAAAGATAGGATTTTCTTTCACTGGTAAAACACGCGGAAATATTATCCGGTATGCAAGAAATGTTGATCTTGTTCATGAAACTGACATAATTTTAGGGTTTGGTGTGAAACTGTTTTATAATCTTGTCTTTAATACTTTGTGACCCCAAGTAACTAATAGTTACTGCATGCCATGTCATGGTCATAGGGCGGTATGGTCTGTTTTCTCATGTTATCTAGCCTGGCACCAGCTAGATTGGTCATTTAAAAAACACTGAAATACTTACTTTTTTTTTTATTTCATTTCATTTTCTTTTTTTCTGATGTGCTGAACCATCTATGTTCTGGGAGATAAGGGAAGTAAAATGTATATTAGTAAGGTACCTGCAGGAGTTGCTTTTCTTGGAGGTATAGACGATTATTGTATAAGTAACATGAGAATATATAACAGAACATAGGGACGGGAGCCAGTCCACGTGTTATCCATCAACAATGTATAACACAGACAAGATTCCTTGGTATTTAAATGCCAAAGAGAATAAAGTGCTTCTTGGTACTTTTATTTCTGTATGCAATATGGTGAGAAAAAAAAAGGGGCACTGAATAACTTAATCCTCAGGGTTATATATTGGTGAAAATCTTTTTTTGCTGCGCAACAAAACACTTCATCATTTATTTATTTTATCATTAGCAATCAACACAATAAATTTACAGAGTCATTTAGCATTGCAAACCTTAACCCATTCCTGGATAAATACGCATTTTTACGCATGTGCGACCAGTGTAGATCCAGATCAGCCAGCACATCCGTGCCGTCTGATCAGGATCTGCACTGGTCGCATTTTGGTCAGAAATAACCTAATGAATCAAAAAGCGAACAGTTTAGATCCTGATCAGACGGCACGGATGTGCCGGCTGATCTGGATCTAAACTGTTCGCCCTAGCAATAAAGGTGTATCTGTACAGGAAAGGGTTAATAAATGTTACTGAAAAGTCTAAAAATAACGACAGGTTAGTGATGTTTGTTATGTTTTTTATCAACCATAAGATAAGGTTATATATTCAAACTTCCTGAAAGTTGAAAAAAAAAAGCGTCAGACTTTTGGTCAGACAAGATGTGAAAATCTGTCTGACCAAAACAAAATTTTGTCTGAACGAAACATGTTAAAAAGGAATTAGCAGTTCAAATTTTGTCTGACACTCGGTCTGATATTATAAGAAATCATGTCAGACCGGCCCAAATTTTCAGTCTGGCAACTTTCAGGACAATCTGATTAAAATCATTTCCTGAAAAACGCTACGCTATCAGGATCTGACGACGAGTAACTAAAACGTGTTTTTATCACTAACCCGTTGAACCAATCAGATTGTCGCCTACAAAATCGCAAAAGTGAAAGTAGAAATAATATTTTGAACCATGGGAAGTGTCGACAGCTTTCGTAAGACATAATTTACTGGAGATATATGTGTTTAAGTCGTATTGCATTCATTTCTAATGTAATGACATCTTCAGATCATTTTGCGAGCGTAATAAATCATGATTCCTTTGTTGACAGTTTCTAAAAATAGTAATTGGGAAAACCGCTATTACTTATGTACGGTGTCTGCGGGCCGTCATCAGATCTAACATTTTGTTAGATCTGACTTTAGTGAGATTGCTTTCAGGAAGTCCATAATGTTGTATGACACTAACATGTGGTGACTTGGTCAAAGTCATCGTGTGATGACTTGGTCAAAGTCATCGTGTGGTGACTTGGTCAAAGTCATCGTGTGGTGACTTGGTCAAAGTCATCGTGTGGTGACTTGGTCAAAGTCATCGTGTGGTGACTAGGTCAAAGTCATCGTGTGGTGACTTGGTCAAAGTCATCGTGTGGTGACTTCGTCAAAGTCATCGTGTGGTGACTTGGTCAAAGTCATCGTGTGGTGACTTGGTCAAAGTCATCGTGTGGTGACTTAGTCAAAGTCATCGTGTGGTGACTTAGTCAAAGTCATCGTGTGGTGACTTAGTCAAATTCATCGTGTGGTGACTTCGTCAAAGTCATTGTGTGATGACTTAGTCAAAGTCATCGTGTTATTGGGTCATTTGTCTTGTACTTCGGAAGATAATTTGATTGTAATACAATTCAAGCTATCTGCTACATGATTGATATGTAAATATATGCATTTAAATTCAAGGCAAGAGATAATAACACTATAAAAACAGATGTTAAATTTATTGTCATTTTGTTCCATGCAAAACTGTCATATCTTCTTTATATTCCTATGAGAGATATATTAGCTTGCGCTGACCTTAGGTCCAATGTCTCCTGATCTTGATTCCGTGACATTTCTTTGTTTAAAACAAATAATATTCCTGGGCCCTGATTAGCAGTCATTCTTAAGTTTTGTTTTTAGAAAATAACCCTTTACTCTAAATATATGGGGCTTATTGCAGGTTTTATTTCCAACCACAGTAGATCCAGATCTATCCATGGTGTCTGATCAGGATCTGCTCTGTTTACTTTTATATAAAGGTTATTTTTTACTAAAAAGCAAACAGTTCAGATCCAGATCAGATGACATGAATGGACTGGCTGATCTAGATCTACACTGTAGACACGTGTGAAAAAATGCTTATAAATTGAGAAAAGGGTTAAATGATGTAACAATATAAAAACCTGCTGTTTTCAACGCTCTGTTTTTCCACCAAATTAGAAAAGAAATTGCTCAAAAGGGGGATTATGTTATGTTGTAGCTATGTATTAAAAAACAAAATTAAAATTCAGATCAAGAATTCAGTTGAATTCAAGATGGCTTGTGAATACACAAGCACTGCACAGAGTATGGTAAAGCATTGTCCTGTCCTTGATTTGGATAATGTGATGCTCTAATATGCAAATTCTGATTTGAATTTGAGTACATTTTAGTACGTTAAGAAATGTTATGCTTGGAGTAAATTTGTATTTTTGCATTAAATTCAATAAACAATAATAATTTTCATTTAATAGAAATGTGTTTTTCTTAAGTTTTAATAAATTAATTTTTTTTTTGTATTTTCTGATTAGAATTTTCATATATATTTATAGATTCATTCATGATCACATTCTATTTTGTAAGTTGGTCAAAACTGATTTATTGTCGTGGTATTTTTGGTTAGTTTTTATTTATTTATACATGTAGGATAATAGAAACTAGTAAATTTACTTACATCAAGTGTATTGGCGTCAATAAATCTGCCAAAATTAGGAAATTAGTTTAGTTTGACTGTTAACATCACTTGGTGTTTCAAATTATTTTTAATCGTCATTCTTTTATCAGATTTTGTGATTTTGTTCATTTTTTATAATTTTTGTTTCTTGCTTCAATAAATATGAAACTTGTGGATACAAGGAAAATATAAACGATGCAGTTGGAATTTAAACAACTAGTATCTGGCACGAACTTTGAATTCTGGGATTACATTTTTTAAATAATAAAAAATATACTGAGAGAGAGGAATAACTTCAAAATGAAAAATACGGAAAAGAAGAAGGTGCAATGGAAACCCGAACTTGTGCGGAAAAGGTCGGCAAGTTTGACGGATTTAACGGTATTTATATCTGAGTTTGTATGATTCCCCACCCATCTTTCATTCCACTTCTGATTCAGAGTGTTTTGGAATTAACCATTTCCCCCATAGATACACCTTTATTGCATGGGCAAACAGTGTAGATACAGATCAGCTGGCACATCTGTGCTGTCTGATCAAGATCTGCACTGTTCCCTTTATTTTTTGTTAGGTTATTTCTGACCAAAATGCGACCAGTGCAGATACTGATCAGACGGCACGGATGTGCCGGATGATCTGGATCTACACTGGCTACACATGCGTAAAAAAGCCTATATATGGAGGAAAGGGTTAAAGACGAATGCAAAAGTTATCGTTTTCACAACGTTATGAATTTTATGTACACACCATTTGCATTACACAATGGAAATCATTGATTAAAAACCAACATTACTTGTTCACTAGTATAAATTTTAAGAAAAAAAACCTCTGCCTATCCAATAGATTACTAAATTTACATTTCCTTGAAACGGACGACCCTAAAAAAGGACTTTAAATAATATGCAAACCATGCTCATGTAAAATTCATAATGTTGAGAAATTTAAATTGTAAACTAGTACAATTGTCTTTAACACTGAATGTCATGGACTATTATTTCTTTTCATCGAAGAAAGTCCATAAATTATTAAAATGGATGTTTAGCAGAACAGAATTGACTGAATACCTTCACAATTTGATTAGTGTTGACCCAGATCATTAATGCATCTAGAAAAAAAGAAGATCCTTTTAACCTTTCCGGGATAATTATATACCCCTTTTATGGCATATTAGCAGTGTCAATCCAGATCAGCCAGCACATCCATGCCGTCTGATCAGGATTTGGACTTTTTGCTTTTAGGTCAGAAATAACCTAATAAATCAAAAAGTAAACAGTGTATATTCCAATCAGCCAGCACAGATGTACTAGCTGATCTGGATCTAAACTGTTAGCACATGCCATATAAACGTGTATATCAAGGAAAGGGTTAAAGGTCTGTCCGATGTAAGTCTACAATATAATCTGGGTCTACACTTAAGTCAATAGCTGTAATCACAGCTTTGTCATCGTTTCTCACATATTTAAGATAATTCCAATTAAATCATTTCTAGTACAAGTTTGTCTCTTTTTGTATTGATTGTGTTTTGTTTGGCATTAATATTTTCATTGAATCAACAGCCATTCCATTTGACATTTATTCTACCCAGTACGTTCATTAACATATGGTGGAAATGTTATATTGTGTTGTTGTTGTTGGTTTTTTTCCCATTTGGCAGTTGATATGACCATGAAGCCAAATGTTGATGGAAAAGAAAATACCTTGCATTCTAGCACTCCATGGTATGACAGATTGTAGATCCTGATCTTCGACAAACCATCACCTCTCTAAGTAATCCCAGCATGCCATTCAACTTGTATGTGTTTTGTCCAGTGCCCTGTTTCATTGTTGGATACTTACTTTACATAGTAGTGTTATGTAATACAATGTGCATTTGCTTAAAGTCCAATGTAACATGCTTAGCATAAAAACCCCTTGGTGGGGGATGGTGGGGAGAGGGGGAAACAATAAAAAAAATAGCAGTTTAGACCTTGGGGAAATTTTTCCAGCACTTTCTTCTTCAATGGCACTGAACTTAGTAATGTAGGTCAAGGTCAAGGTTGTTTTTACAACCTGGCAGCTGCTTCAGTGTTTTGAAAATAACAACATAATCAAAAGCAGATGTTATATCTTTGAGTACACTTGAGGTTTTTTAATGGATTTAAATATAAGATTTGATTTGATTTTGTGCCACCGAGTGAAGAGTGTTATGTGCTGAAAAAAAGACATTTATTCTTTGATAATGAGCTTTTTAAAACTACATTTAAATTAAATTTCATGTTAGATTCAAATTTCCATGACACAAGATTATACAAACTGTAGACCATTTTTCATTTGCTGTTTGATCAATGCAATTGATTGAGCTCAAGATAATTAGGTCATAAAACTTAAAATACCAGTCTCAATTCTTAAGCATCTGATGGTTGAAAATGAGACCAGCCTGGTCTCTTTATAAATGGACCAATCAAAAGCAAGAATTTTTAGACTGGTGCATCATGCTCCAAACTTATAGAATGAAAATGGAAACCAGTCTCTGATCTTAATCTTCTGATTGGTCTGTTTAGAGACTGTTCTCATTTTCAACCAATCATGTTGCAGAGATCAGAGACTGGTTTCCATTCTCAGTTTTATGACCTTAGACTGGTTGTCAATATCTGCTGTATGATCTCCAGGGGCCAGGAATAGGGTTTTCATGCCAGAATTAAATTAATTACAGAAAACCAGTCTATGTGTACAAGTGCGTGTTCTTTGAACTGACTGCCAATAAATGATGGCCTTTATTGACTCATGCTACATTATACAGCCTGCAGCCATTGTAACAACAAGTTACTTACTCTGGTCCCTCAAGCACTGTTACAGCTTTCGTCAATGTAATAAATTTCAAACCTGTGAACAAATGAAAAGACAGTTAAACAAATTGAAAGAAAGGTTACGACAGTCCATTAAGATTTATATACCAAAGCGATAGTAAATATTTCATTCAGTGTGTTTGTTATTTCTCATAAATGTTTTTGTGCCCCAATGTCCATATTTATAACCTCAATTCATAAACAAGTCATATTTATATGACAGGGTTAAGTTGAGAAAATATTTCATTCGATTGGTTATTTCAAATATGATTTCTTTATGTCTCAAATTTCCATATTCATAAACTCATCTAAATAAGTCACACATCAATAAACAAACCATAGGAAGTTCCCACAGAGTGTAACTTTTGAACAGGCCTGTAGTGAGGTTATTGGAGATATTGGCCACTTCTTCTGACCATTTGGGCCATTTCTGTACAAACGAGACTTGTAAACAGTTTAATTAGTGCATAGTTGTTAAGTAATAGGAAGTTCCACAAAGTTTGGATTGTCATTCATAAATCTGTAAGTAGAATTTTTTCCCATGCTTAGTTTATTCAAATGAAACAAAGACTTTGTTAAAACCTTTTTTGTGATCATAACTATTTTGGGATATGAAACTATAGAAATATTAAGATGGTTATCTGTTGTTTTAAATCTGAATGATTTTGTTTAAAGTAAAAGTGAAATGAGCAGGATTAAATCAGAGGTACTGCACATTTTTCTCTAAAAACAACAAAGAGGTTTCTTTGTTCTGGAGAGTTTCCACCACTTAAGTGCCCACAGGGGCAGACTCTGTTGAAAGCATACTGTGTTAACTTTTAAGTCAGCTTAACCCTTTCCTTTATAGATACACCTTTTTTGCTAGGGGGAACAGTTTAGATCCAGATCCGGATTTGCGACCAGTGCAGATCCTGATCAGATGGCTTAGATGTGCCAGCTGATCTGGATCTACACTGGTTGCACAAATGCATAAAAATGCTTATATAACTATCAAGGAAAGGGTTAAACAGACATACACATTGTGGTATTTTTGAATTGCCTTTAAAATTTGTGACAAATTTGCCTTTAGACAATTTATTGCTACATCAAATCAAGTAATTTATGAACCCTGACAAGATATAGATGTTACTTCCATTACTTAGAAATTCACATTCATATGTTTTTATTTTACAAAATTACATTGTTAGTAGGTTAACCCTTCATTCCATGTGATATGGCTGTTATCCATGGGTGAACAGTGTAGATCCAGATCAGCTGGAACACCCAAACTCTACTCAAGATCTACACTGATCTATGGGTTATCTACTGGCAAACAGTGTAGATCCAGATCGATTGGAGCATTCGACAATGATTGATTTTAGTTTCATTTGCATTTTTTATGACCTAGAGGCAACCAGTATAGAAGGCATAAGATCTGGGTCTACAATGTTTGCCATCAGATAACAACCAAATTGCATGGAGTTTAGGGTAAAAACATATTAATTTAAAAACGTTACTGTTCTATTATTGCTTAAGGTTTAACCTCGATTTATTTGCTCATATAAATACATCTTTTATCATGTGCCCTTTTCTTATAATTATGGTGAAAAAGTAGTATACCATAAAAATTTGCTAGAATGTGTTATTATTGGCAACATTTTAACTAGAAACTGCTCTGTGATTTGGGTAATGTATCAGGTATTAACACTAGAAATATTATTATTACAGTGAAATGCCTCCAAAACAACCAACTTTGGGACTGGCTAAAATTAATGCAAAACTGTTAAAACCGGTCTTATAATTGGGTTGGGTAACTCAATTATTAATCTTTTACCCCATTGGATTATGGTCCATATCCCATGTGTGACAAGTGTAAGTCTGTACATTGGTAGCTGTTTGGTCACAAATGACCCTTTGCTCCATAGATGCACCTTTATTGCATGAGAGAATAGTTTAGATCCAGATCAGCTGGCACATCAATGCCATCTGATCAGGATCTAAACTGTTCGCTTTTTTTTTATGTTAGGTTATTTCTCCATTTATGGAGGAAAGGCATAACCAGAATTTGAAGGATCTGCTCTGTTTGCTGTTAGATTCAGAAGAGATTCATAAGTTTGTTTCTGACCAAGAAGCTGAGAACCACTGTAGCACCAGTTAAGATGGCATTACTTAGGATGTGCTAGCTGCCCCAGATTTTCACCGGTCCGACACTCATACAAACCTTATTTATGGAGTAAAGGATAAAATGCACCTTTATTCTGAATTTTGTTAGATACATAAGAAATACATTCAGGGGTTCCATTTGACCCAGGAGATGACCCTTTGACTCTTGAAACTTTTAAAACCCCTCTTTTTGATCCCCATGAATTTAAGCTGAAGGGTCTTTTTTCCTAAAATAAGGCGTAGTTTGGCCTTAAATTGCCTGAATCCACTAAAAGTTACCAAAATGACCCTTGGGATTTGGCAGCTAGTTGAACCCCTGTCCATTATTTATGAAAGATCAGGTAAACATATTTAAGTAACATACAGTCCAACCTGTAAAGAATGACCACATTTTAAGATAAAGACCATATTTTATTTGTCCCACTGACTGATTTAAAGACTACCTGCATTCACAGACCACCTTTGATTATCCCCCTAAGTAGTCTTTAACCCTTTCCTGTATAGATACACCTTTATTGCTAGGGCGAACAGTTTAGATCCTGATCAGACGGCACGGATACATATCAGCCGGCACATCCATGCCATCTGATCAGGATCTAAACTGTTCGCTTTTTGATTCATTAGGTTATTTCTGACCAAAATGCGACCAGTGCAGATCCTGATCAGACAGCACGAATGTACTGGCTGATCTGGATCTACACTGGTTACACATGCGTAAAAATGCGTATATATCAAGGAAAGTGTTGAAGAGAGGTTTTACTATAATTCCATTCGAGTATTTGTTTACTGGAACAGTGGGTATGAGCGATTAGCATGATTGTTGGAGCAACTTCTATGTATTGGACAATTTAAAAGTACAAATTTCAATTGATAGAGTGGTAAACAGGTTAATCCATGTTAAGTCATGGTCACTAGTGTTTATGATATGGAACACCTGATCTGTGATTCACTTTTTGTTTACAGTTTTATCTGCGTTTTAAGGTATGGGGGTATTTATGTCCAATGTCCACAAAACAGATAGTAACCATATCATTTGTTAATATGCTGGTATGTTGACGTGTTTGACAATGTTAATTGACAAAAGTACAAAAACATTATAAAGAGGACTCAACACAAGAAGGAATATAACTACGGAATATACTGAGTATGAGTCATGACTTGAAATTTTACCAAAATTTCCTTAGCATTCATTTAACACAAGTTTGCTTCTATACTTAAAAAGTTAGAAACCCAACTTCTTTAAAATGCAGTATATTTTGTGTTTAAAGAAGTTGTGTTTCTAATTTCTTTTAGTGTATGTATATAGCTTGTTTTCTTTATAACAAGGCTTGTAATAATAGGTAACAGGTACTATGGTATATGACACAATCCTTCCGTCTGAGTTGATAATTATATGATGCCTGCCCTGAAACGTCAAGGTTTATTTGAAAATATTAAAAATAAAGTAAAATTCAGCATTTTAGGTCCATGAGAATAACCCATGCTGTAAAATGGTTGACTGTAATAGTAATTGTAAAAAATTGTTGACTGTAATAGTAATTGAGTAAAAAATTGTTTGCTGTTATAGTAATGTAAAACATATGGTTGTCTGTAATAGTAATATAATAAAAAAAAAATGGTTGCCTGTAATGGTAATGTAAAAAAAACTGGTTGTCTGTAATATTACTGTAAAAATGGTTGTCTGTAAAAGTAATGTAGTGAAATGGATGGCTGTAATATTTATAGGCAGAAATTATAAAGCATGAATTCAAAGGTGAAATTAACAATGGAGAGGGAAATGCAAACAACCCTGAGGAGAGAGCCCTAGCTCTCCATATGACCTTTATTTTTGCCAAGGGGAAGTCATTTTATTAGACCATAATTATGGTCTACATTTTCATTAAATGTGAAATGTTTTCCATACTCAGTATTCAGTTTTGTTACCCATGAATATAAGTTTTTTCGATATGGATATTTAATGATTTCCAGCAAAATGTGTGATTTTCCATGAAAGCGAGTGTGTGTGTCAAAGCGAAAAGAAAGGTCTAAGTTATAATGTTGTGTAACTTTCCTCAAGGTTAAAGTCGTCTCACTTTCACAGCTGTTTTCGATCATGTTTATGTTCTAAGGACTAAGTAATCATTCACATAGGTAAGTATTTGAAATTGTTTTTTTTCTCCCTGCTCAAGGAAGAAAAACTTCAGTGGTGCAATAGCTGTTGCTTGTATACGCCAAACTCAGTTTTATTATATGTTTAGTGTATTTTCATGTAATAGTATTTTCAAGATACTTTGATGATTCAAAACATTCAAATCATTGTACTTTCATCATTTTAAGGGCTCTCACTAGAGGGAGACTTCCGAGAAGTGGTCTCCAAAAAGTGACCAGATTTCTCCCCTCCTTGAGCTTAGGGAGAAGTCATTTTACATAGACTATATAGGGAAAGAATGCTGTTGACTGCAAACTTCTCCATTATTCAGTTTAATTATGACAAAACTTCTCCCTAATTTGCAAGTCTAGTAGGAGCCCTGATTTTTATCCAGAATAAATATTTTCAAATGAGCCTTAATATGTTTGGAAATTGGTGGTACAGAAATACTTATGTTAAAATAAGTATTAATACGCTTGCCAACTTGTAGTGTAAAAAGGCATTTATTAGTCATGGAAAAAAAACCCACAAAAACTATTTTTGTGTCATAAAACATGAGTGTATCTTCATCAAGGTCATGAAATTTGCATGTATTCATTGCTAAAACTATTTTTTGCAGTTGGACAATTTGACTCCGTGGGGCAAAAACATGGTGAGTTTAGCCCTTTACTACATATATACGCCTTTCATCACATTGGCGACCAGTGCAGATCCAGATCAGCAAGCAGATTAATGCCTTCTGATCTTGATCAACACAGTGTTCGCCTGTTGGTCAGAATCAACCTAATGAATCTAAAAGCGGACAGTTTAGTTCCTAATCAGACTGCGCTGATTAGCCAGCTGATCTGGATCTAAACTGATCACCCACACAATAAAAGATGTGTCTATAGAGCAACGGGTTAGCCCTTTCCTCCATAGACACACCTTTATTGCGTGGGGTAACAGTGTAGATCCAGATCAGCCGGCATGTCTTGCCATCTGATCAGGATCTGCTGTGTTTGCTTTTTGATTTGTTATGTTATTTCTGACCAAAATGCGACCAGTGCAGATCCTGATTAGACACCACAGATGTGCCAGCTGACCTGGATCTACACTGGTTGCACATGCTTAAAAATGTGTATCTATGGAGCAAAGGGTTAAATGAATAATTCAAATATCCCAGAGAATACAAAGCTTTTCTAATAACATATATCAAGATTTTAACATGTCAAGAAAAAAAACAATGTCCAATTCCAGATGTCGTATAATTTATTGTTTATCGTATAGATATATGAGTTACAGGTTTACCTTTGATAGATTATAAAATATACAATTACATATTGTATATAAAGTACTATATCACCATTTTAGTGTTGCCCCATTTTAAAAGTACTTGAAAACTTTAAACAATTTGATTTTAAGTTCTGCGGCACTAAACTGATATAATTAACAACAAAGCAATGTATCTAGAAAATAATCATGGTTATTTTTCCCATTGAATTGTATTAAAAAATGTATACTGTCATATTGTTAACTTTATTCTGTTTTTGTATTTATGTTTATGAACTGTTGTTAAACAAGAACCTTAAATTCATCAACTGTCTGCTAATAGAGCTAACTGGATATAGTGAAATCAGAACATAATCGTAAATCAACAAGGGGAGGGTTGACAGTAATGGTAATGTATTGAAATCAGCAAGACAATATTAGGAAGAAAAATAAATATGGGGAGAGTTGACTGTAATGGTAATGTGGTGAAATTAGCATGACATTTAGGGTGGATGTAATAGTAATGAAGGAAAATCAACATGGGGAGGGTTGACAGTAATGGTAATGTATTGAAATCAGCAAGACATCTCGGGTGAATGTAATAGTTAGGAAGGAAATTAAATATGGGGAGGGTTGACTGTAATGGTAATGAAGTGAAATCAGCACAATATCTAGGGTGGATGTTATAGTAATGAAGGGAAATCAACATGGGGAGGGTTGACTGTAATCATTAGGTAATGTGGTAATGTAGTGAAATCAGCAAGGCATCTAGGGTGGATATAATGGATATAAAGAAAATTCAACATGGGTTAGGTTGACTGTAATGGTAAAAACAGCATGACATCTTCTGTAGATGTAATAGTGATGAAGGAAAATCAACATGGGGTGGGTTTACTGTAATGGTAATATATTGATGTCATCTTAGGTAGATGTAATAGTAATTAAGGAAAATCAACACGGGGTGGGTTTACTGTAATGGTAATGTATTGATGTCATCTTAGGTAGATGTAATAGTAATGAAGGAAAATCAACATGGGGTGGGTTTACTGTAATGGTAATGTAGTGATGTCATCTTAGGTAGATGTAATAGTAATTAAGGAAAATCAACATGGGGTGGGTTTACTGTAATGGTAATGTATTGATGTCATCTTAGGTAGATGTAATAGTAATTAAGGAAAATCAACATGGGGTGGGTTGACTGTTATGGTAATGTATTGATGTCATCTTAGGTGGATGTAATAGTAATGAAGGAAAATCAGTATGTGTAGGGTTGACTGTACCGGGTAATGGTAATGTAGTGATGTCATCTTAGGTGGATGTAATAGTAATTAAGGAAAATCAACATGTGGATCCAGGTTTGACTGTAACGGTAATGAAGGGAAATTAGTTTGGGGGATCAACCTAGCTGTAATGGTCTTCTCTCTAGGGATACAGTAGTTTTATTAGTGGGATGCACTTTAAATATCATCAAGTGTTTTACTTAAACTGAAGTGGAACATTACAGAAAATTGAGTGTTACTATGCATTTACTGTAAACTTAAGTGGAACTTTAAGGAGCAGAAAACAGACCACATGAATTTAATAATTGCAATAAGCCTGTGATGAAAGCAACTGAATTAATATGGTTGAATGGACAGGTCAGCACTGACCATTGTTTAAAAAAAAATTAAAGTGATTTAGGTCATTAGGTGGCCATTTATTTGTTTTATGACTGATCACCAAAAGATTTTCGGCAGGTTTATATATATTATGACTACTGTTGCCGTAAGAGGTCTAATCATATCATACCTATAGTATGTTAACGATAACTAGACAGTCATGTGACAGAAAATCAATATTAAAATATTGTTCATTGTCGTTAACCAGTTTTACGATTTAATATCATTCATAATATTTCTTTAATTAAATTTTCTGGGAAAATACTGAACTCGTTGATATAATTATGCAGTAAGCTCATCATTGTATTTAACTATAAATTGTATGTATACAATTTTATGTTGAATAAAATATATGTTATGTTATGTTATATGTTTTGTAATCAGAGTATCACGTGACTGTCTACTTAACCCTTTACTCCATATATATAGCTTTATGGCATGGGCAAACTGTGTAGATCCAGATCAGCCGGTACAAAAGTGGTCTGATCGGGATCTGTGTTGTTTGTTTTTATTAATTATGTTATTTCTAACCAAAATGCGAATACTGCAGATTCTGAGCAGAAGGCACAGATGTGCTGGCTGATCTGGATCTACACTGGTAGTACATGAGTAATAATGTGTATACATGGAGGAAAAGGTTAACAATAACCTGAGTTAAAACAATTGTTCCATATTCATATTTATACTGTTTTTTGCGTAATATTTTATAGATGCTATGCAAAAGATTCAAATCATGATATTTTCATGCATAATTTTCCTGAATTAATATTCTGAGTTAATTATGTTTAAATATGTTTGCCATTGTAGTGTAGAAACATTTTCATTAGTTAAGTAATGTGATCATGAATAAAACTTTCTAACAATTGAGCTGTGTAGATGTTGAACCGAGGTTGCCCTAAAAATCAAGAAATACGCATGTATTTATTGCAAAAAACTGTTATTTTAGGTTGACCGTCCAAGAGGCAAAAGTGTGGTGAGTTTAAGTGATGAATTTGAAAACCAGAATTTAATAAGCTAATTTATGTACTGTTTTTAATAACATGTATATCACGATTTAACACCACAAGAAAAACCAATTTTCACCAACACCTGTCCTCTAATTTATGATATTGTTTAACTGTGAACAATTAATCAGAGAGTATCATATGTACTGTTAATTATAGATTTGAGTTATATATTATATACTGACCGTCAAGAAATTAGTTACCACTTTAACGCTAGCTTTTACAATATTTTATCAGCCAGTTAAAGTTCACGATATTTTTACCGCGTGGTAACTTTCTGTTGACATGGAGTATATAATTCCATATTGTACAATGATTGACATTTTTACATTGTATACATTGTATAAACAAAACACCGTTTTAGTGTTGACCATTTTAACACTTTACTGCATATATATATATATGCCTTTTTGCACCTGTGCGGCCAGTGTAGATCCAGATCGGCCAGCACATCCCTGCCATCTGATCAGGATCTGCACTGTTTGCTTCTAGGTCAGTAATAATCTCATGGATCTAAAAGCGACCAGTACAGATCAAGATCAGATGGCATGGATGTGCCAGCTGATCTGGATCTACACTTTATAAAAGGCTATATATAGAGTAAAGGGTTAAAAAATGCTTTTATACAATATTCTTTAAAAATTGTATGGCCTAGATTTAGAAAAGGTACTGCAGCACCTAATGCGTATAAACAACAATGCCACATATCTGGAAAATAATCTCAAGGATAATTTTCCCTATTGATTAGTTTTAAATTACGTATATTTTAATTTTAAGGAAATTCTGATATTAATGAACTGTTTTTAAGTTCATAAACTATCTACCTATCTACTAATGACTAATTATTTATATTTTGTGAGTTCATGACTGGCATGAAATATAACTTCAAAAGTTCAAGAATTATTCCTGTAGTTTTTTGTTGTTTTTGTTGTTTGTTTTTTTTAAACTCTTTTTACAATTTATGAGATTCAGTAACCTTTTCACAGAAATTTGATAGAATGTGATAATATTTAATAATATTATAATATATACATACTGATTGATACATAATTTTGTGTACATGTAGCTATGTAGTAACTATATTATATGAATTTATTTAGGGGAGAGAACTCCTATTTATGCTTTTATTAAGGGAGAGAACTTCTGTTCAGATTGTGGAATATTGTTTCGGAACCTAATTGTAGTGGTCAGTAACATTTAGTCATTTATTGTTGTTGATTATATTGTAGGGACCCAGTAGGAAAGTTGACACCAAAAATGTTAATTTATTGACCTACTGTAAAATTTCTTTTAAACGCCCATCAGGGGATTTGCATTTTCTGAATAATGGGGGGCATGCTTAATATTTATATTAATTATTTTTATTCTAATATTAGATTCAGAAGGATATTGGATAATAAATATGGATTTATTGATTTTTCCCCTAAACATTAACAGGGGTGGGGGGCTTAAGGGAATTTGTTATGGTGTACCCCTTTGAAAAAGGCAACAATGAAGTTGTTGGAAGTTAAGCCAAATAAGTATCATTGTAACCTTATTAACTATTAAGTAGAATTAATCAAAACAGGTGAAAACAGGGTAGGATGCAAGATTTTCAGAAAAGGGATTCACTTTGGTGCAGTCTAAGGGTAGTTACACAATAATTTGCAACTTTCTGCCCAAAATCCCTATGAAAATTAAAAAATAATGCTGCCCCAAAAGTGGGTTCCAGCAATCCCACTGAACCACCTCTGGATCTACCCCTGGACCAAAATACAATGCTTTTGCCAGGTTGCTACCATGTTTGGACATGCAGAGAAATCTATACCTCTTCAAATATAGATCGGAACTGGAAAGAATTTCAGGCAATCTGATTGGTAGAAGGTTTCAAGCTACTAAAATGTTTTACCACTGCAAGAACATTTAACATCATTTTGCCATTTAACAATGATTTATTGCTCTCTTAAGGAATATTTTGGAATTTAGATGTGAAAATTAAAAGCAGTTAAATTTGTGCCATTGTGTATGCTGGAACCATAGTAAAATAAGCCCTTGATGTACATCAATTCTCTTATGAATCCACTTGCAGACTTGGGAAACAAGGAGTCAACATGCCATGCTTGACAAACTGTGATTATGGAAATGAGATTTAAGAATCTCTTCTGACCCATCTCCCCTCTTGGTTTTTGAGTTTATTTATTTTCTGTGGTTTGGTTCTGATTGACAGGTGATAATGAAAGTTGTCAAGCGGCCAGTCTGTTACTGACAAGGTAAAGTCAGTTCCTTAGCAATAATCCTTGTTCCAACAACAATAAAATTGCCAAGTCTTCAGATAGATTATTATCAGATTTTATTGATTTGGTGGCCACTTTGTTGGCATTGACTCTAGGAAAGATGTGATTTCACAAAACCATACCTTTTTTACATACTTTCATTTCCAATGAGTGTTTCTCATCTCTTATTACCTGTACCATGATACCATGATAGCATTTTATCTCTGATGATTTGTACCATACCATGATGGCCTTAAATTTCTGATGATTTGTACCATACCATGAAATCCTTGTATTTCTGATGATTTGTACCATACCATGAATTCATTGAATTTTTGATGATTTGTACCATACCATGAAGCCTTAAATTCTGATGATTTTTACCATACCATGATGGACTTAAATTTCTGATTATTTTTACCATACTATGAAATCCTTAAATTTCTGATTATTTTTACCTTACCATGAAAGCCTTAAAATTTTGATGACCTGTACCATTACAATGAGTTCGTTACAATAACACGGAGACCTTTCATTTCTGAAAACCTTTACCTTACCGTAAGGTCTTTTATTTTTGAGAGCAGATCCTGATCACTTGGCACGAATACACCAGCTGATCTTGATCTGCACTGTTTGCGTGCATGATAAAGCACATACTTCCTACTTAAGTAATGGGTTAAAAAAAGAAGTATCTTTGAAACCTTAGTAGACTAATGATATCTAGACCGCTGATTTCTAGTGTAAAATATATGATGGTCATGATACATTGGATCAACTAATTATCACCAAATTTCCCCTGAGAAATAAATCTAGGCAAAAATATTAATCAAATAAAAGTATAAAACAATTTCTAGTTTATTGAAGAAAACAACAGTATTTGACTTGGGAGTGTTTTTTTATCAATCTTAATTTTTATCAATCTACTTGAGCTACATTAGTGTGCAGATCTGAATATATATCAAGTGTTCTAATTTAAACCTTTCCTCCATAAATACACCTAAATTGCGAGGGCGAACAGTGTAGATCCAGATATGACGGCACATCTGTGACGTCTGATCAGGATCTAAACTTTTCGCTTTTTTATTTGTTAGGTTATTTCTGACCAAAATGCCATCAGTGCAGATCCTGATCATTGTGGTTTTATTGTAGGCACAAAACCTATTTCTTTATATATATATTGGTTTTATCACATGTGCAAACATTGCAGATCCAGATCAGCCATCACATCTGTCATCTGTTCAGGATCTACACTTTGCTTTTAGATTCATGAGAGATTATTTTGGCCAAGAAATGATCCGTATAGAACTGTACTGGTTTCAAGTTACCCAATTTTACACATTTTGTAAGGTAAGGTGTGGCGGGAGGGGGTGTCTTTGTGCTTTTTATTGAAGAAATCCATGAGATTATGGGAGGTTTTGAAATTTTTGTTTTACTGTAAATGTACCAGTTATCCTTAAATTAGTCACTCTACTTCAAAGGGAGTTAAATCTTACTATCTACCACTTGACTGAAGGGAGTTAACTCTTCTGATCTTACCTTACCATCTGACTGGTTCTTTGCATTGAATTACTTGCCCTTCTTTAAGTAAAGAATATATTGAGAAACTAAACTCACAAGTTGTTGTAATTAACTTCAGGGGATTCCAACCATAATGTATTGCATCCATAATTTTCCTATTATCTCTGTCAGTGGTAATGTGTTTTGCGCATGGTTTCTTTGTTTATGCTGTCCCGAATAGCTTCTTTACAGAGCTCGGAAGTCAATATTGGCTCAATAAGCGTAATGCTTCGTAGTACATCAAGGTTGAGAAGAAAAAAACAAGAGAGCACTTACATGCATTAATCATAAGCCAATAGTAATTTTTATTGTGAGGTACAAATTCCCTGGTATATTGATAAAATCTAAGGTCTTCTAACATTAATAAGTGCATTAAACCTTTACTCTTTATATATACAAAGTCATGTACAATTTAAACTTATTTATTCCCATGTGTGTACATTGTAATCCAGATTATCCGGCACATCCATGCTGTCCCTTTCAGGATCTGTGCTGTTCGCTTTCACAGTTTTATGGTTATTTCTGACAAGAATGTGCCAGCTGATCTGGATCTACACTGTTTGTTCATGCAATAAAAGGTGTATGTGATGGATATATATCAGAACTAATTGGGTCACCCTCTATAAATAAAGTCTTCAATTCAATTCAATATATCGAGGATAGGGCTATATATTTTCTCTGAAGATTTTCAGAATTTTAATTAAACAGGTGCCCAACTGTTGGTATAAATTCTATAAAATCTGCAAAGGTTAATTAAAGCTATATTGCAGAAATAGTCTTCATTTTATTAGAAGCATTTATTACTTTTTACATAACCCCAAGCCTGGCACCAGCTAGATGGTTTATAAAAAAATACTGAAATACTTATTATCGTTTTTTTTATTTCATTTCATTTTCTCTGATAAGCTGAACCATCTGTGTACCTATGTTCCAGGAGATAAAGGAAGTAAAATGCATATCAGTAAGGTACCTGCAGGAGTTGCTTTTCTTGGAGGTATTGATGCTTATTGTATTAGTGACATAAGAATATATAACAGAACATTATAAGGGGCCAGTCTACAAATTCCCTTAAACCCCAGTTACACAGAGCCATCGGTGATCGATCGGTAGTTTTTATGCTCCCCCCGAAATTCGGGGGAGCATATAGTTGTCGCTTTGTCCGTCCGTCCGTCCCGTTCGTCCGTCCGTTCGTCCGTCCGTCCGTCCGTCATAATATTGTCCGGACAATTACACAAAAACTATGAGAGGTATCAAGACTAAACTTCATAGGTAGTTAGATCTCGTTGAGGAGCAGTGCAGTGCACAAGAACTATAACTCTTGCTTTATTCATTTTTGAGTTATTGCCCTTTGAAATTTCTCATACTTACTTTTTGTCCGGGGCATATCTCCCAAAGTCTAAGAGTTATGAAGTTGAAACTTCATAAGTAAGTAGATCTCAATGAGGAGCAGTGCAGTGCACAAGAACCATAACTCTTGCTTTATTCATTTTTGAGTTATTGCCCTTTGAAATTTCTCATACTTACTTTTTGTCCGGGGCATATCTCACAAAGTATAAGAGTTATGAAGTTGAAACTTCATAAGTAGATAGATCTCAATGAGGAGCAGTGCAGTGCACAAGAACCATAACTCTTGCTTTATTCATTTTTGAGTTATTGCCCTTTGAAATTTCTCATACTTACTTTTTGTCCAGGGCATATCTCACAAAGTATAAGAGTTATGAAGTTGAAACTTCATAAGTAGATAGATCTCAATGAGGAGCAGTGCAGTGCACAAGAACCATAACTCTTGCTTTATTCATTTTTGAGTTATTGCCCTTTGAAATTTCTCATACTTACTTTTTGTCCGGGGCATATTTCACAAAGTATAAGAGTTATGAAGTTGAAACTTCATAAGTAGATAGATCTCAATGAGGAGCAGTGCAGTGCATAAGAACCATAACTCTTGCTTTATTCATTTTTGAGTTATTGCCCTTTCAAATTTCTCATACTTACTTTTTGTCTGGGGCATATCTCACAAAGTATAAGAGTTATGAAGTTCAACCTTCATAACTAGATAGATCTCAGGGAGGAGCAGTGCAGTGCACAAGAACCATAACTCTTGCTTTATTCATTTTTGAGTTATTGCCCTTTGAAATTTTTCATACTTCCTTTTTGTCCGGGGCATATCTCACAAAGTATAAGAGTTATGAAGTTGAAACTTCATAAGTAGATAGATCTCAATGATGAGCAGTGCAGTGCATAAGAACCATAACTCTTGCTTTTATTGATTTTTGATTTATTGCCCTTTGAAATTTCTCTTACTTATTTTTTGTCCAGGGCATATCACACAAAGTATAAGAGTTATGAACTTGAAACTTCATATGTAGAATGAATTCGTTGAGGAGCAGTGCAGCACACAAGAACCATAACTCTTGCTTTATTCATTATAGAGTTAATGCCCTTTGAAATTTACCATACTTACTTTTTGTCCGGGGCATATCTCACAAAGTATAAGAGTTAGGAAGTTGAAACTTCATAAGTAGATAGATCTCAATGAGGAGCAGTGCAGTGCACAAGAACCATAAATCTTGCTTTATTGATTTTTTATTTATTTCCCTTTGAAATTTCTCTTACTTAGTTTTATCTGGTGCATATCTCACAAAGTATAAAAGTTTCTGAACTTGAAACTTCATAAGTAGAATGATCTCAATGCGGAGCAGTGCAATGCACAAGAACCATAACTCTTGCTTTATTCATTTTTGAGTTAGTGCCCTTTGAAATTTCTCATTTTTTTTGTCTTATTTTTGTACAATATTGTAAAATGCTTTCTGTTTGAATCGTAAAGGAACCTTGAAATACAATATCTTTCTTACAAATTCTTCCTGTTCTAACAAAAAAGTATTTGTGACAAAGCGGCGTTGGGGAGCATAACCCGTCTCTGACGGCTCTTGTTTTAGCAAAGTAATGGAGTGAACCGATGACAAGGGATTTACCACCGATACCAAATATTGGTCACCTGTTTGCCACCTATCAATTGTTATTGGGGAAAGATGAGTTTCGTCGGTGAAAAATAACCGATCAGGATTTTTAGACATGTTTAAAATTCTCGATCGGTGAAAATATTATACAAATAACCGATTGACAACTTGTCTACAACCGATCATCACCGATCGACAACTTGTCTACAACCGATTTCACCGATCGACAACCTGTCTACAACCGATATATCCGATGGGCCACCGATAAGCAACAGATCAACTCATACATACCACTGATAGAACAAAAAAGATGAGAATTAATGTTTACCAACAACCCATGAAATATATATTTAACCGATGAACAAGTTTTAATCACCGATGGCTGGTTACACAGAAAACCAGAAATAAAATAATGCATGACAACCGATCAAAACAGCGACTAACTTAAAATAAAACAACCGATTGGGCACCGACCGTCTGTGTAACTCGGGCCTTACTTGGACTTTTATCACATGGGCAAACTGATGTATTAGATTTATAAGGTTAACCCTTTCCTGTACAGCCGCACCTTTATTGCTAGGGCGAACAGTTTAGATCCAGATCAGCCGGCACATCCGTGCCGTCTGATCAGGATCTAAACTGTTCGCCTTTTGATTCATTAGGTTATTTCTGACCAAAATGCGACCAGTGCAGATCCTGATCTGACGGCACAGATGTGCCGGCTGATCTGGATCTACACTGGTCGCACATGCGTAAAAATGCGTATCTATACAGGAAAGGGTTAAAAAGATGACCAAGAAGCTTAAAGTGTAGCTTCAGATCAGATGACAGCCATCATGTGCATGTGCAGCTGATCTTAAACGACATTGGTTGCTCGTGTGATAAAAGGCAAATCCAAAGAGTCAAAAACTTTTAGGGTTAAAATCCAAATTAGTATGTTGCATTTCAAAAAATAATGTGCTTTATGAAAAAAAGAATGAAATTTTCATGCACTGGAACTGCGTCACAAATTGTTTGGTGATTGATATTAAAAAAATATAAATGCGCAGTCTTTTGCTTGACCTTGAGCGAGATATTCAGTACAATTAACGACTTTGTTGCTGTACATTAATGTTCATGTTTTTCAACTTTTCAAGTGTTAAATCATTTTAGCACGTTTGAAGAGAGTAGATTAGAAAATAAATAATCTTTCCCAAGAATTTATTGACACTTACAATGTCACCGTGACCCAGGCAAAATAAATCACATTTCTAACACTTTCCAAAATGAGGTAATCAAATGTGTCTCAATTCATCTTATCTCTCCGAGCTACTTGAAAACCTAGGCACTGGTAACAGAGAATTGTCAAAATTTTTAAACATGATTTTTTTTTCAAATTGGTGCAAAATTGAATTTTTACTTGTGTTGAATTAATTTTGTGACCTAGCCGGTTGAAACCAGATCAGCTTGTTCATCAGAACAGCTTTTATGGTCTGCTGTGTTCCCTATTAACCCTTTAGTTCATGGATTGGCCCAGCGAGTGTCGATCCAGATCAGCCAATCATATCAGAGCAGTCTGATCTGGATCCACGGATTCCTCGCTTCTTAACATTCAATAAACCTAATGCATCGAAAAGTGAACAGTGTAGATCCTGGTTGGACTGCATGGATGTGCAAGCTGATCTGGATCTATAGTGGTTGTTTGTGGATTATGTGTCATATCCAATGAAGTTACGGGGTTAAGTTAATACATTTGGTTACTGAAATTTATGAAGGAGTCAGAAATAATTTTATGAACAGCGAAGATTCTGAAACCACTGCACAGATGTGCAGGCTGATCTGGATCTAAACTGGTCATGCCTGGGATGAAAGCTAAATGGATTTGTAACTTTTAAAATTGGTGAAAACCCTGTAGACATAAAACATAATGTTATCAGGTGTCTGGTTTAACATTATATAAACATCTAGGGAAAAAAACTACTATGTAGAGTGCATGAAAAAGTCATTAACCTCAATGTTTTATTGCTGGTGTATTCAACTTGAACATGAAAATGTAATCAGCTAGGGAAACATTTGCCAAAATTTACATCACTTGGATAATAAGATATGTACTAGATCTAATCTGCTAATGGACTTATTGAGGTTCTTATATTGCAATATTGAGAACAAAACCTGGTTCTTGTATTGCAATATTGTGTACAAAAAAGAGGTTCTTATATTGCAATATTGTTTACAAAAAAAGAGGTTCTTATATTGCAATATTGTTTTCAAAAAAGAGGTTCTTATATTGCAATATTGTGTACAACAAAGGGATGAAATGCCTGAAAGTAGCAAATTCACAGTTTTTGCAGGTTTTTAAAAATATTTGAGTTACCTCCCATGACCGGTATTTCAAGCAATTTTCTGCTGGAATTAATCATCCAGTATTAGTTTAATTTGATGACGTGGCCTTTATACTGATTTTGACTAATTTGGGATGGGGCTTGTACTCTAGGCCTGGTCTGTCCTATACATGAGTGATTACGTCAAGCAGCACCGCATATTTGATCCTTTGTTTATTCCTTTACTCCATTTAAATGCCTTTATGGCTTGGGAAAACAGTGTAGTTCCAGATCAGCCAGCACATCATTGATCTGATTTGGGTCTGCATTGGTCACTTCTTGGTCAGAAATAACGCAGTGAATATAAAAGTGAACAGTGTAGATCCTGATCAGATGGCACAGATGTGCTGGCTGATCTGTGTGTACACTGTTCTAACATGTAATAAATGCATATATATATATATAATTGAATTATCTCCCCTTAACTTAATATATATCTTCAATTCAGTGTATCAAAAGATCCAGATGACTTTCATTGTGTGTGTCTCTGTCTATAGCACTAGTGTGCATAAAAGCTCCAAAAATAAAAAAGGAGGAAGCACGATGCTAATAGATGTGTATATGTAATTGTCCTACATGTTTGTATACGTATAAAAATAAGTGTATGTAAATGTCTAGGCAGTGACAGAGGGTCATTTGTGGATAGTTATGATTTATATGCGTTGCCGGAAAATTTCTCTATTGAGAACTTGAATGGCACATCTATAGCCATGTACAGCACTCTTGGCTAGGCGATGTCGCCGTGTCTGGTGCTTAGATCTGTTCCTTGATGTCTGAAGGTTTGTTGGTTGGTTACTTATCTCACCCATATGTATCTTACTTTCACGAACATGAATCCTTTCGGGGATCCCTTAATTCGAAATTTAGCTGTTTGAATTGAATTATCTCCCCTTAACTTAATATATATATTTTCAATTCAGTGTATCAAAAGATCCAGATGACTTTCATTGTGTGTGTCTCTGTCTATAGCACCAGTGTGCATAAAAACTCCAAAAATAAAAAAGGAGGAAGCACGATGCTAATAGATGTGTATATGTAATTGTCCTACATGTTTGTATATGTATAAAAATAAGTGTATGTAAATGTCTAGGCAGTCAGAGGGTCATTTGTGGATAGTTATGGTTTATATGCGTTGCCAGAAATTTTCTCTATTGAGAACTTGGATGGCACGTCTATAACCATGTACAGCACTCTTGGCTGGGCGATGTCGCCGTGTCTGGTGCTTAGATCTGTTCCTTTATGTCTGAAGGTTTGTTCGTTGGTTACTTATCTCACCCACATATATATATATATATATATATATATATAGTAACGGGATAAGAATCCATGTCTTGACGCCACAAATTCTGTAACCATGTATATATACTCGCGGACAAAAGTCTTGTCCGGTAGGTGTTTCCATAAAAGTTATTATCTTTTAAACGCGGGAAGTTTTTATCGCACAATCATTAATTTGGTATCGATGGAAAGAGGACATTTATATGCATTCAATGAAAAAAGAACTCTGGAATTTTCGCCAGTACTGAAGGTAGATTAATATGTTGCAAATTGTAGAACGGGCAAGACTTTTGTCCATTAGCATAGATGACATTGAAAATATGTTTACTACACGTTGTCACCACACAAGTTGCAAATGGAAAACCAAAACATAATTAACTTAATTTTTTCAACCTTAGAATTTCATCTCCCACATAACTCCCCTTAGGAGCCCCACAGTGATGACGCAGCATCCATCCTTACTAATCAGAACGAGGCTACTTCCTAGGCTTATCAGTAGGTAGAATTATGTGTGGTCTGTGCATAAACTGAATTGTCTTTATATTATTAGGTTTACTCCATACGCATTTTATGCATGTACGACGAGTGCAGATCCAGATCAGCCATCACATCTGTGCTATCCGATCTGGATCTACAGTGGTTGCATCATGATGAGAAATAACCTAATGAGTGTAAAAGTGAACTGTGTAAATCCTGATCAGACGGCACAAATGTTTTGGCTGATCTGGATCTACACTGTTCACCCTTGCAATAAATATGTATCCATGGATATAGAGTTAAGAAATCAAGTTAGGATTTGTAAACTTTGACAGATTTTAATGAGGGAAGTTCAAGTATTAACCTGTTTAAGTGTGTCATGATTTATTGTTCCTTGACCTGGCCTTCACCTGTCCTCATGAAATTTATGAGTGGAATATCTTTATGTGATTTTGAAACAGTCCATTAACCAGTAGTAGGGGTGTGTTGCAGATATTTATGTGCTAAATGGTGAAGACTGTAGACCCTGATCAGACTGTAGGAATATGCAGGCCAATCTGGATCTACAGTGTTCGCAAATTTGACAAAAATAGAGATAAGTGTAGGGCAAAGATTGGAGACCAGTTTCAAATCTCAAGCATGTGATAGCCAATCAGATGCTATAGGTTTGAGACAAGTCTCCATCTTTAGTTATATGATCTTGGGCACAGCTTGACTCGGCATGTTATTACAATTAGTAATTTATTGTTTCAAACCAAGTGCCTTTGTTTATTATTACTAAATATAGCTGTAATAATATACATTGCAAGCTGATTTTGACTGTCGAAGGCTGTGTCTAAGATATGTTCCTATGATTAAATATCAAATTTTAATGTAAATCAGGAAGGGTATGCGTTTGTGTATTGGATTTGGCCTAGTTTAAACATGGTTTTATTGTTGTTAATCTACGGTTCAAAGGACATAAGTAAAAAGACACTGAAATTTGGCAATTTAACTTACCGATAACTGTGTAAATATACCCATGAGCTATTTTAGATATATTGAAGTTTATGTTAATTTTGAAATGTGAAACTGTAGTGAAAAGTGGATTATAAATACGGAAATTATATGAAAAGAAATGTTCTGACAACGGATCCGGATTATATAATGTTGAATTATAAATAGATTTAATGTAAAAACTTGATAGTTTTGTGGTATTGATCTTATGACATAAAGCAAAAAAAAACTTAACTCTTTACTCCATAGATACACCTTTATTGTATGTGTGAACAGTGTAGATCCAGATCAGCCGGCACATCCATGCAATTTGATCAGGATCTTAGTAACACTGTTCGCTTTTAGATTTATTAGGTTATTTTATAACAAGATGTGACCAGTGCAGATCCAGATAAGACCGAAAGGATGTACCAGCTGATCTAGATCTACGCTGGTTGCACATAGACTCGAATGCGTATATAATGGACTAAAGGTTTAATTGATTCCCCTACAGAAAAAAGTGATCTTGAATTTCTAATTTTAAAATGACATCTGTTTTTTGTTTTGTTTTTCTGGTTTCAATCACAAATTAAATGCTGATAGAAAGTCTTATGGGTAATATTTTAATTTTATTAAAATTATCAGCCATATTCCAACAGGAGCATGTGTCACTTTTTGTGTTCTTGGGACACTGGGTTACTAAGGTAACCCATAGATACCTCAGAGGTACACTTTTATTGCTAGGCAACAGTGTAGATCCAGATCAGCTTACACATCCTTGGTCTGATCAGGATCTACAATGTTCACAGTTAAATTCTGACCAAGATGCGACCAGCATGTAGATCCAGATCTGATTATTATGCAGATGTGCCAGAGGTCATTGATCATTCACTATGTGTTTTATAGGCTAATATATCTCTACAGTGAATGTAATTACCTTTTATTGGAGTAAATTCGCCTAGAAAACACTTCCGAAGAATAGATTAATGTCAGAAAGCATTTATATTCTGTCTCAATGCCATAATATATGAATTAATCCCGTGACAGGAGTCAAAATAATCTGTTATGTTAGGAATCTTAATGTTGGAAAGAATTTATCACTGGAATTCTTGAACCATTTACTCCAAAGGATATGGCAGTTTTCCATAGATGAACAGTGTAGATCCAGATCGGCTGGCACATCTGTGACATCTGATCAGTATCTGCGCTATTTGCTTTCTGGTCAGAAATATCCTAATTGATCAAGAATCAAACAGTGTAGATCCTGCTCATATGTCATGGATGTGCCCGCTGATCAGGATCTACATTGTCCATGCCTTATAGGCGTATAATTAAGGGTCAACATGTTATTATTATTGTGTTTGCATTTTGCTATTTTGTTGGTATGTCAATTTAGGGAGCAAATTTTAGATCTATCTTTGAAGAAAAGTCCGGGCCTATGAAAATCATTATTTTTTTAAGATTGAAGATCAGTCTCAGATCTCAGACATCTGATTGATTGAAATGGAGACAATGATATTTCAACCAATATGATGCTTGATTTGAGACTGGTCTCTAATTATAAATTATCAAAATGCTACATAAATGAGTTTTCTTGTTAACTTGAAAAAGATTTATATGTTATAGGGAAAAATTGGTAAAAATGTCAGCTTTTCAGTGTAGATTCGAATTGCAAGATGTGTTCAACTTATTAAGGGTTATCTCCCCTTAATGAAATCGTGTTTCTCAGAAAAACAAAGCCATAATTTCATGCATTCAGTATGACATTCTCAATCATCTATGACAATTTTCCTTTCATTCCATAAAGAAAAAACAGCTGGCGCCAAGATATATTTGTTCCGTAATGTAATTATTTGTTCCTACAAATGGCTGAAAACAGCATTGAAAAACGGGTCAATTGTTTCGGTCAGTGTCACATTAAAGTTACCTTTTTTTCTCCAGAAATTAGCTGATAACAGTAATAGTGTGCGTTGTAAATGAAATTTTATTTTCATCATTGATGATATCAAAAGTTAATTAACATAATATACGGCATTATGCACGCAGAAGTGCAATCTAATCAGGATCTACACTGTTTGCTTTTAGATTCAGTAGGTTATTTCTAACCAATTTTTGACCAATACAGATCCATATGAGACATCACAGATGTGACAGCTGATCTGGATCTACACTGATCACACATTTTGCTAAATTCATTCTTCTTTCTTACCAGTATTTTCCCAATTGGGATAGGTGGGGGTGGGGATGATCCTTTTAGATGCCGCACCTTTGCTACACATGCTCCTGGAACCCCTTTAACCCTTTTCTCAATCCCTTTGCAACCACTGTAGATCCAGATCATACTAGATAAATGTGCAGGCTGATCTGGATTTACTCCAGTTGCACACAGGATATCAGCCATTATTATCCATTTCCTCCATATATACACATTTGTACGCGTGTGCGACCAGTGTTAGATCCAGATCAGCACATCAGATTCTGTGCCATCTGATCAGGATCAGCACTGGTCACATTTTGGTCAGAAATAACCTAATGAATAAAAAAGCGAACAGCTTAGATCCAGATCAGCCGGCACATCCGTGCCATGCATACAATAAAGGTGTATCTATGGAGAAAAGGGATTAAAAAGTAGCCCTTGGCATGATCTGCATACATGTGTATCACTATTAACACAGTGCTTAATTTGTGATTGATATCAAGAAAAAGTCTAATTAAAATGTTGTATGTATAAAAGCTTATTGTTTCAATTTGGCTGAATTCAGAGAGAGAGAAAAATATTTTACAACCGACATATACACAAGAGAGAAAAAATACAGGAGGTTTTATTGTTAGGAGAGTGTTTTAGTGAAGAATGTATAAACATTACATGAACTTTATCTGTTCTTAATGTATTTTGTATATGGAGCAAAAAAGTGTTAACAGATTAGATCAATTGAAATAGCAAGCTGCTAAAATTAAAGTATAGAAATCTGCTAAAAATTGAAGGATAGAAACCAGCTAAAATTAAATGAGAAACCTGTTAAAATTGAAGGATAGAAAACTGCTAAAATTGAAGGATGGAATTCTGCTAAAATTGAATGATAGAAATAAGTTAAAAACTATTATGTATTTGTTTCAAATTATGTGATAGAGGTGGTTTAACAAGGCACAGCAGGTTCTTGGCCGATTAATACTCAGTTGCTCTTTAATAAATGCTATTTTTTGGATAACAATACAAAATGGCAATGGATTTGTTCGCTAGATTTCTCAGCTCTTTTGTATAGCTGGATCACATTGCATAAATTGATTGCTTTTTCATATTGCAGAGAGTGTTCGTAAAAAAAACAAATTTGTTTATCTGTGATACTTAGAATGTGTTATACATGAAGTGAGTCGTTCTGATAGCCGATTGTGTTACTTGGATTTATATTTGAACAAAAAATGTACGGAAGGGTTCGATCCAGCTCCTACAGGGAGCCTCGAGAGTTAAAAAACAAAATAAAGGTAAGAAATTGCTATAAATAGAACTTTGCCCGTTTGCATTTTACATGACATAATAATTATCTTTGTGTACTTTAACACACCTGCTGAATGGTTTTAGGTTATGTTTGCAGATAGTTATCTTTTATGTAGGTGGGCATCTGGATTGTTTTGGGTATTCACCAAGTCTTATTTATCGACTTAATTGGTCTTTTCATTTTGTTCTTTTGGGAAACCCAGCCAATGGAGGGTGGTTTTATGTCTTAACAAATGTCATCCTGGTAGCTTTCTTGGTGAAGATTATGGGGTCATTTCTTTCTCAGTACCCAATTCCTTGGTGCAAGTTCTGCAGGGGAAGTGGGTGTTGCAATCTGTTTACTAAATTTCTTTGTGCAAATTGGTGGGGGCAGGGGGTTTTTGCAGTCCCAGCTTCCGATCCTTTGGTGCAAGTATTGCTCAGGGAGAGGGGCATTATAGTCCCTTTACTAAATCATTTGGTGAATGTATTGGCGGGGATATGCATTTTTGCAGTCCCTGTTCCCAATTCCTTGGTGCAAGTATTGCTGAGTGAGGGAATCATTGCAGTTCCTGTATCTAATATGTTGGTGCAGGTATTGCATCAACTTGCCTGACATCATCATCAATTATGACAAATCAATGCATGATCTAGAGTACAAATACTTTAGTTTATATCCAGTTTATTGTAGACCCAGATCTATGCAGTCTGATCTGGTTCTGTAAGTAAATACCTGGAAATCACAGCCGGCTGATTTCTTATAAACATAATATATCTATAATGGAGCACAAGAATGCAAGAAATGTTTCTCAGAATATTCAGGTTTTCATTAAATAACAGCTAAGCGAAAGTTATGTCAAAATTGCAACTCAGTTTAGAACCAGATTTGCACTCCATTGGTTATGGCTTAAATATATCCATGAGTGTAGATCTAGATCTGCCTGCAGATCCATTAAGTCTGATCTGGCTTTGCCACCACGGTTAGAAATAACCTAGTTAACCCTAATTCCTCTGTACATCCACCTTATTGCATGGGTGAAGAGTTAGATCCAGATCAGGTGGCACATCCGTGCCATCTGATCAGGATCTAAACTTTTCATTTTATGATTTGTTAGGTTATCTCTGACCAAAATGCGACTTCTGCAGATCCTTATCAGATGGCATGGATGTGCCGGCTGATCTGGATCTACACTGGTTGCACTTGCATAAAAAGGTGTATATATGGAGTTAGGGGTTAAACTTAAAAAAAAGCAAACGGCTTTTTGTAGATCGCGATGTGCTGATCCGAAAATCTACACTCAGTTGCACATTGAATAAAAGCCATAACCATGGAGTCAGATTAAGCTGCCCCTCTACTTTTTCAGCTTAATTGATTTGTTTACAACGGCTGGAATTCTTTATAAACAGATAATATTATGTTTTATAACAACCCCTACATCTGGTGCACACTAATTTGCTGACACAAATCCAGACTGGTTTGAACTGCTTTGAACAAACATTGTGGGAGTAAAGATTATAACTTGGACCAGTTCCTATTCTGCTAAAATTGTTTTCGTACTTCTATAATTTTTGTTTGCTTTGCAAGTTCAGTCAAACATGACAGTTATTTTACATGAAAAACTTGGCTTTCTGTATCTAAAGGCAATTTGATGGTGCAAATTGTAGGATAGGTCTTATCCATGGGCAAACAGTGTAGATCCAGATCGGCCAGCACATCTTTATATTTATCGCCATCTGATCAGGACTAAACTGTTTGCTTTTTGATTTATTAGATTATTTCTTACCAAGAAGCAAACATCAATATGCTTCAGGGTCAATCCTTGACCGGCTAGCTTCGCCACTTGTGGAAGTATGAATTATGGAGCTCACTCGGTGAAATATTTTTTTTCTATCTTACACTGGCAAAAACAAATATACTCTGTTTCTTGGGGAAAATAAGAAAATTCTTGATACTGGTAAGTAATAACATTATTTATTTCCACAAAAACAATTACCCCAAACATGTTCCCTGGGGGTTGCGTATAACTCAACTATTGTTTCCAGTGTTTTATTGGTAGATTCGGAGCATTTTATGGGGAATCAATTGGCTAAATGGTAGCATAGCAGCTAAATAAGGAAAAACTTCTTATAGAGTTTCTATCCTTGACTGCATTTTATTGGATTCGGCACCAATGTTGATCTAGATGAGTGGGCACATCCATGCCGTCTGATCAGGATCTGCACTGTTGGCTTTTTGGTCTGAAATAACCTGATAAATCAAAAGACCAACAGTTCAGATCCTGATCAGAAGGCACAAATGTACTGGCTGATCTGGATCTACACTGTTCACTCATGCAATAAAGGTGTTAGCCTGGATTCCAGGTGATGAAGTATTTTATTTTTATTAATTCTCCAACTAATTATCTTGAGCCAGTCTACATCTCTCTCTGAACTTCATCAGACGTCTGTCTCAATGCAGTATGATAGAAAATAGACTGGCTACAATAAAGTATGTTATGATGTATAAAAAATAAATAAAAAGACAAAACTAATTATCAGACTAGTGGCTAGTCTATAAAGGTGTATCTATAGAGTAAAGGGTTAAATGGAGCACATAACAAATAGTGGTCGTGCTATTGAGGTGGGCTTTATTTCAGGGTGAGGTGATCTTATTGAGGGGTTTTACTGTATAAGTCAAAGTCTCATTTTCACTCGTCACATTAGGAGGAGAGAAAACAATACCGAGGTTTTTTGTATACCATTGTCTGACCACCGATTTAGCGGAATCATTCAATCACGTGATGACCTAATTTCACACAGAAGGCATGATAAATAACATTTCCCGGCAGGCATAGATTGTATTATTCTTATATGATTAGATATTCAATGGTTTGATTTCGCAAGGGTTTCATATCGCACACTTCACCAGCTCGGAATACGCCAAACTCTAACCCTAGCGAAATACAATGATATCACAGTATTAATTTCTTCAGGATTGAAGTCTATACCTTGATCTGTGCAATTGTTGATCAGTATAATTATCACTAATTGAGATTCTCTGATAATTATCTGGAATTAAGATCTTTGTCAATCTACCGTATTTTTTTTATCAGAATGACCTTTACCATGTTCAGCTTATTACCCTTTACTCCTTCATATTTGGCTGTTATCCATAGTCCAGCAGTGTAGAATCCAGATCAGCCAGCAAACTTGTGCCTTCTGATCAGGATCTACAATGTTCCCTTGTTGATTAATTGGTTATTTCTAACATAAATAGAAATAACCAATTAACCATAAACAGAAATGGAATAATGTAAATCATGATCACATGGCATGGCTGTGCCAGCTGATCTGGATCTACATTGTTCGCACATGCAATAGAACATTTATAAAATTAATGGAGAAGTGGGTTAAATCATACCGGAGATACCACATTTACATTTTTTGTATCATTATCAAGTCTGAGATATATTTCTGTGTTTTTATAAATGTTAAACAAGGAAGAAATCTGACACTGCATATTTCACCTATTTTCCCCAGAATCAGATTAATGAGCTGTGTGAATTGTGGTTAGAAATGAAAATTGAATGTCATTTTTGAACTTGATATCTGAGCATTTTGATGTTTCTGGTGCATGAAACTAGTGGGTTTTTTACGGCTGTTAGTTTTTATTGTTTGGTGCATAAATTGTTACCTTAGTGCAAAGACCTGTCGAACGTTAAAATGAGGAGTTAAACTCGTTTTGCACTAATATGACAAATGGTAGATTTTACTCTATAGATACACCTTTATTGCATGGGCAAACAGTTTAGATCAAGATCAGCCGGTACATCCGTGCCGTCTTACCAAGATCTAAACTGTTCGCTTTTTGATTCATTAGGATATTTCTGACCAAAGTGCTACCAGTGCAGATCCGGATCAGACAGCACAGATGTGCCGGCTGATCTGGATCTACACTGGTCGCTCATGTGAAAAAATGCCTATATATAGAGCAAAGGGTTAATATTATTCCCATAGTTTAATTAGTTATAAAGTGTTAAGTTTCTATTTTTGCTAATTTAAATTCCGTTAAATTTGAACAACACTTAGTCATGCTAAATAACTATGTGCTCATAAAATAAGTGCTGTTCACAACAAATTATAGTTCTGTTCACAATAAATTGCAATGCTGTTCACTTATATTGCACGCAAAGTTATTTTGAAAGTAAAGTACCAAACAGTAACTGTTATTTGTCATGCAAAGAAATCTTGATCAAATTTACTTTTTCAATTACTTAGGTAAATGTGTCACAGTGTGCCCCGTAAACTTCCAAAATTATTTACAAGGAAGTTTTAAATGGACAGAATACATCTTCAATTTTAAGGCCCAGGAAATAAAATGTCATACCTTGGTCATTTATCTTAATAATTGTCTATAAAAGTCGGTTAGTTGTTGATATTTCTAGTAGATTACAATGCAGATAAAAGCCTCTGATGTTGTTTAAGCCTTAACTTCATAGATACACCTCTATTGCTTGGGTGAACAGTGTAGATCCTGATAAGCCAGCACATCTGTGCCATCCTACACTGTTCTGGGTTGAAGGTTATAAAGCTGAGTTTGGAAACCAGTCTCAAATCTCAAGCATCTGATTGGCTGAAATGGCGACTGGTCGCCATTTCAGCCAATCAGATGCTTGAGATTTGAGACTGGTTTCCATGCTCAGCTTTATAACCTTGGGCACTGTTCGCTGTTAGATTCATAAGGTTATTCCCAACCGAGTCTAGTGTAGATACAGATCAGACGGCACTGTATTGCATGGCCGAACAATGTTACTAAGATCCATATTAGTTTTTAAATACATGCCGACTGATCAGGATCTACATTGTTGGCTATGAGATTTATAAGATTATTTCGGACCAAAATGCAACCAGTGTAGGTACCGATCAGACAGCTGTTTATTGTGTGAGCAAACAGTGGGATCCAGATCAGCTATACCTGTATTCCAGCTGATCAGGATCTTACACTGTTGGCTTTTAGAATCATAAGCAACCATTTTAGATTCAGATCAGACAGCACAGATATAGTGCCGGCTGATCTGGATCTACACCGGTGGCATTTGTGTTAGAAACATGTTTTTATTATGATGTAAAGGGTTGAGTTTTCTCATATCATTATGTATAATATTAAGCATATGAAACTTTTCTCAGTTTGGTGAAGGCATGGTGTTTGTTGTTGATGCATTGCCCTAAAGGGTTGTTTTTCTTAGTTTCACAATAATAAATGTTGATGCTGTTTTTATTGTATTTTGTGCAAAAAGGTGACACATTTACTTACTTTCTGCTTAATTATTCACTGCACATAAAGGGCATACATAGACTTGACTACCCAGGCGAAATTGATGGTCAGAAACCATGAACTACCATGGTAGTCCATGGTAGTTCATGGTCCTGGGACCATGAACTAACATGTTTTGTTAAATGGCACCACGGTTTTAGACCATGGTCTTGGATCATTGTAGACCATGGTAGACCATGGTGTCAGACCATGGTTAACCATGGTCTTGGACCATGGTAGACCATGTTAGTCCATGGTACTTCATGGTCCTAAGACCATGGACTACCATGTTTTGTTAAATGGCACCACGGTTTTAGACCATGGTAGACCATGTTAGTCCATGGTACTTCATGGTCTACCATGTTTTGTAAAAAAGACCATGGTCAGAAATTGGTAGTGAAATTTGAACATTCATGTTCAATCACAATAAGTCATAATAAACTATGGTAGTTCATGATAAACAATGATAGTGCATGACACACTGGTTTCTTGACAACAATCACAGTACACCATGATCTTACATAGTTCCTGCAAAAATATACATGTATATCGACACCTGCGCAAAGAAAATATTTCATGACAGACAAAACATGAATTCAATTACCCTATTAAATTCTAATAAGGTGAAATCCTGTATTCTACAAGTTTACTATGGTAAAAATATATAAATAATGTATTTAAAAATTAAATAAATTTATTGAAATAAAACAAAAACTTACAAAGCAGGATTAAATTTAACAAATCAATAACATTTTTAACAGTTGACTAGAGTAGCATTCAATTCAACACTTGTGCTGCCCACCAGTACATTAGATAGGTACAAAATAATTAAATGTATAACATATATTATATATTTTAAAAAATACTTAAGTTATGTTGAAAAAACAAAATTCAACCGTCATAATCATTCAAAAGTATAATGTAGAAATAATGTCAGCTTATAAATTAAAATGCATAAAATTACATTGTACTTAGTTATGTCACCAGTTTTGTAATAGCATTTACATTGTACTTAGTATGTCACCAGTTTTGTGATTATATCTACTGAATGTTTCTTCCATTTAACTTTTCTTCCAAAAATACTAATTCTTCAATTTAATATTAAATAAATTCAAACAAGACACTGGTCTTCAATATAATTATTATATTGTTGTTGCAGCAGTTTAAAATGCTGATAATGTTATATTTGCTTTCTGTTTGATAACTGGTCCTAGTTGTAGCAGTTTAATATGCAGATATGTTGACACCTCTGTCATTTTTTTCCTGGTCTTGAGTTGGGATTGACACAGCCTTTAGTTCTTTTCCAATGCAGTAATCTGTGCCTTTTTCTCCTTCCAGTTTTTGAAGTATGGTAAAAAAATGAGTTTATGTAGTCACAGTCCGAGCATCCATCATTATATGCAGATAAACATCTTGTTGCCATTCATTTACTGGTGTTTCGAGATACTAGAATTCCTGAAAATATACAGCATTATTTTTACATATGAAATGCACATTGGTATTTTGAAGTTATCTACACTTAGTATCATTTGCAATCAATTTATAGATCTACTTAACAACAGAATATGTGCAGGACAACAGGAACAGCCAAGTCAGCTTTGCTCATAGTCATACATGTACCAGTCTTACATAAGTACTGGTATTTGACTGGACTGAACTTTCTCAGTTTGGCATAATTCATTTTTCATTTTCAACTTGACACAGTGAATAATCTAAGTTGATTAAAAATCGAACACTAATAATTATAATGTAAATTCCTGTGGTTATACTCACAATTATAAATTTGGCTGTATTTCTTCTTTCTACATCATACAGTTTGGCCATTCTGGTACAGCCCATATTGTACTTTGGACTGCATCTTGCACTGCAATTATATTTATAAAACAACAATGTACTTTTCTTAAATGAAATTTGTCATATGAATGATAACATATCTGCAATAAATCATTTTTCATATATCAAGAGAAAGTTTATTTATGTTCGAGATTTATAACCAAATTTTGTAGAAATAGTTAGGCAGTTCTGGATCAGTTACGTGTTCTGGATCTGTTCTGATCTCATCTATAGCTTGTATTATGATATTAGTAATTCATTAGGAAAACAAATTAATAATGCTTTTCTATATCTAGCCATCAATACTAAATATCAAAATTTAATGTTTCATGTATTCTCCACCCATTACAAGTTAGAACAAGTGGTGATTAACAGACCCAGATTTTGAACTGCCTGAACTTTTTCTAGTGGAGTCTTGAAAACCTATTTCAAAATAACACATAAACAAAACACAATTTGCATTATTCCTGGGTTATAAGTATTTATAACTCAGATTATTCTAACAATGTCAGTGTGTATGGTAAATTTGCCACAAAGCAGAGATGAATAATTTGGGTCTCGAAAATGACTGATAAAGAAGATTAACAACCTACCAGATGCATTGTTCCTTATCACAAAACGATTTTCTTCTCCTGTGAGATATCAAATGTTTTCTTCTTGTTCAGTTTATGACTGCAGCATCATTTAACTGTTTTTTTGTTTGAATAGTCCTTTTGCGCCTTTTCAGGTCAGTGACTCATAAATTACAGCATCCTGCAACTTATAATGTGAAGTATCCTGGAATCCCAGTATCCTGGAATCCTTGTATAAAACCTCAATCATATTTGGGATAACAACAACTTTTCTAAAAAGTTAGACATAAGATGTTCATATTATATTCTTCTTCTACTGCAGTAACTGATAAATAATTTTATCTTTAATTGTCAGTGTATTTAGGTTTGTATAAAACAACTACATATTATGATTCTAAGCATCAGTAGACTCATACACAGTCCTTTGTTGTAAAGATAAAGTTCTTCAGAAAACATCTTCTCCAAAACCAGAGGTCCAATTTAAAATGATTTTACTGGGATGATTCTGGGTTGTTCCCCTAAAAATCTGCTAAAATATAATTGACCCTTACAGAATTGTGGTTAAAATGGCAACAAAATTATTTCAGAGGATAGTGTGTGTGTGACCATGCAATACCAAATTAGCTTAAATGAACTTGATCTATCAAATATAATGCAACCATGGGCAGATTTTCTTGTTTTTATTCACTTAGTGCAGAAAAACACTGAATTCACTGTTATATTTGTGACAATTATGGAATACAGTAACCCTTTGGATGAATAGCTGACCATGGTATACCATGGTCAACAATTTTAGTGACCATGGTAGTCCATGGTCTGCAATAGTGACCATGGTAGACCATGGTCAGAAAACAGTTCTGACCATGGTGTACCATGGTCAAAATGATCTTCAAGCTTTGACCATGGTGTACCATGGTCTGACCATGGTACACCATGGTTCATACCACGGTTTTTGATGGTATTTGATGGTCAACCATGATAGTTCATGTTCGACCATCAAAAACCATGCAGACCATGGTTGACCATGGAAAGCATTTCACCTGGGTAGTAATCATTAACTTGATGAATTGGAACAAACACGGTCATGTTGTTGTTACTGAGAACTGTAATTAACCCTTTCTTCCAAAATAATTAATCCTTTATTCCATGATAATTAATTCTATACAATATGATATATGACTGTTATCCCATTGTAAACAATAAAGGTACAGGTTAGCTGTCCTTGGTGTAAACAATATATGTACAGGTTAGCTGTCCTTGGTGTAAACAATATATGTACAGGTTAGCTGTCCTTGGTGTAAACAATATATGTACAGGTTAGCTGTCCTTGGTGTAAACAATATATGTACAGGTTAGCTGTCCTTGGTGTAAACAATATATGTACAGGTTAGCTGTCCTTGGTGTAAACAATATATGTACAGGTTAGCTGTCCTTGGTGTAAACAATATATGTACAGGTTAGCTGTCCTTGGTGTAAACAATATATGTACAGGTTAGCTGTCCTTGGTGTAAACAATATATGTACAGGTTAGCTGGCATATTCATGCATTCTGATCAGGATCTGCAGTTTGCTTATTGATTTATTAGGTTTTTTTCTGACCAAAAAAGCCAACAGTGCAGATCCTGATCAGACAGCACAGAGGTGCCAGCTGATCTGGATCTACACTGGTTGCACATGCGATAAAATGAATATATATGGAGTAAAGGGTCAATAATTACTCCATACATTTACTCATATTGTAGATCCAGATCAGCTGGCAAATCCCTGCTGTCTGATCAGAATCTAAACCATTCACCTTTTTATTGAGTGAACAATGTAAATCCAGATCAGATGGCAGAAATGTTCTGGCTGATCTAGGTCTACACTGTTTACCTGTTGATAGTGACAGCCAACTCCTGTGAAGTAAATATTTGTGTGATAAAAGTCATTGAGCTTGTTGTTGTTTTATTTCCTTAACCCTTTCCTGGATATATACACATTTTTACGCGTGTGCGACCAGTCTAGATCCATATCAGCCGGCACATCCGTGCCGTCTGATCAGGATCTGCACTGGTCGCATTTTGGTCAGAATTAACCTAATGAATCAATAAGCGAACAGTTTAGATCCTGATCAGATGGCACGGATGTGCCGGCTGATCTGGATCTAAACTGTTCGCCCTGGCAATAAAGGTGTATCTGTACAGGAATTGGTTAAAAAAAAATATTTCAAATCCCAAAAGGCAGTGAAATTACCACCAGACTTAAATTGCCTATTTGACCTGGAAAAAAACAACTCGGAAATTATTCTGTTTGATGCTGAAGTCATCTTGTGAGTTATGTTGCTTTGTCAGGCAAAGTCCCCGAACATAGTAAATTAAACTACAGTCGCATTGCTTCTCATTAGTAAATTATTGTTTTGAAATAGATTTTGTCATGCAATTCTTGAGGTGAATTATGACTAGTCATTATCCAGTTATTTTTTTAACTCGCTGTTTTTAACCCTTTCCTCCATAGATACACCTTAATTATGTGGGCGAACAGTTTATATCCAGATCATCCATCACATCCATGCTGTCTGATCAGGATCTAAAACTGTTCACACTATGATTCCTTAGGTTATTTCTGACTAAAATGCGACAACACGAATGTGCTGGCTGATCTGGATCTACACTGGTCTCACTTGTGTAAAAATGCGTATTTATGGAGGAAAGGGTTAAAGACCATTTAACTGTTCAACCTTTTTACTCCATAGATATGGATTTTAATTGTCCCCTGGGCTAACAGTTTAGATACAGATCAGACAGCAAATATGTGCCATCTGTTCAGTACAAACTGTTTGCATTAGACTCAGCAGGTTATTTTTAACCAAGAAGTGTAGATCTCGATCATATGGCATGTAAGTGCTAGCTGATCTGGATCTACAATGGTCATCCTTTTGATAAAAGAGGCATATAGTGGTGTAAAGGGTTTTAAACATGATACAAAATATTTATTTCCAGCTTTTCATTGAACCCGAGGGGCAGTTTGATGATAGAAGTTAATACTGGTTGGAATAAATAATAATAGATTTGAATAACAGTATTCCCCAATTTCAAAAGTAATTACCAATAGTTGTTATCTCTGACATTTTTATGAGCATTTTGTCATAATTTTCATTTTTTTAACTTTCTATATTCTATATGATTTTTGTTGCTCGAGCTACAGCATTGAAAGTAGAAATAACCCAACTAATATAAATGCGAACAGTGCAGATCCTGATCAGATATCACAGATCAAATGCAATAAAGGCATATATATGGAGGAAAGAGTTAAAGGTAACTTCCCAGAACAGAGGTCATTCCCCCGACCCCCTTTATCAACCAAGGTAATACCCGATTAATGGATTTTCCGATTTCGATATTTATATAAGAGGACACAAACTTTGTGCTTGATTACTCACCTACCTTAACATTATAGTAATAAATTATTGTGTTTACAAGTTAACGCATTAGTTTTGATGACCTGCCATTATTTTGCTAAAAGACGTCAGTAAAATAAATCGGCACATAAAATCGAGAAAAAGAAAAACCTTGATATTGATCTATTGTCAGTAACGTGATACGATTGATGACGTGCTGCCTGTTAGAATAATAGACTTGTAGATTAACTAACATCTATTAACTTGCGTTTTTATTTGCAAAGACTAGGAGCAGTGGAATATTTATATTGACCAACTTTATTGACAAAAATGTACACTCCAGACAGGGAAAGCAGCCAAAAATATTGTAAAAAAAGAACACTCTTACGAAATAGGTAAATCAGGTCAACTCTTACATTTTTAACAATTCTGCGCACAGTATTATTATATTAGGTCTGCTTCCGTGTTATTTTTTTTCCATTTTTGGAAATGGAGCCATAGGGCCTGACAAATTAAAAAACAGTGTTGTTTTTACTATAATTAGAAATGAAGAAATGTCAAATTTCTTTAAAACAATAGTTTCCGGCAGCATTTGATGAACTAGTCTGCAGACGGAACACAAACAAGTAAAAATAAAATGAATTGAGACTATTATGATAGTAAAAAAACAAGTTACTGAGAAAAGAAAGTTTTTATTGTGTTTTTGTGTTGCTCTTTCGAAGAAAAGGCGATACATAGGGATCACTAATTGTCCGTCTGTCGGTCCGTCACGAAAACTTAACATTGGCTATAACTTTGCCATTTCTAAATATTTCTTCATGAAACTTTCAAATGTTATTGCTTATGACAACACACGCATGATGATGCCAAATTCTTTAGGTCAAGGTCACATTTGATGGAGTTATGCCCCTTTTTGTACTTGCATTTTTTTTCCGGCATAGCACCAGAGGGCGACACAAGTGTTCAACTGAACACCCATCTAGTTTTTCTACTTGCTCCTTTTCAGAGAATTTCTTTGACATTTGGAGAATGAAAAATATGTTTTGTAATTGGGAATGGGGCAAATTTTTGGCCAAAAATCAGTCCAAAATAAACAAAAAAAAAACTGAATTTCCCTCTAAATACCATCAGGATTCTTGAAGTGCTTGGTTTTGAGGCCTTTGTGAAATCTGTGTCACACATGGCAAATCAAGTGCTTGAAACTTTGCATGAAAACTAAATAGTTCGTTACCGTTTACTCCATATATATGCCTTAGTTATAAAACATGGGAGGCCAGAGTAGATCCAGATCAGGATCTACGTAGTTCCCTTTCCTATACGCATTTTTACTCATGTGTGACCAGTGTAGATCCAGATCAGCCGGCATATCCGTGCCATCTGATCAGGATCTGCACTGGTTGCATTTTGGTCAGAGATAACCTAACAAATCAAAAAGCGAACAGTTTAGATCCTGATCAGACGGAACGGATGTGCCGGCTGATCTGGATCTAAATTCTTCGCCCTGGCAATAAAGGTGTATCTATGGAGGAAAGGGTTAAATCAAAAATATTATTCCATGGATCTAAAAGCGAACAGTGAATATCATGATCCGATGGCACGGACATGCTGGCTGATCAGGGTCTACACCGGTCTCCCAAGTGATAAAAGGATACAGTAAAGGGTTAATTTTTTACGCTCCCCCCGAAGTTCGGGGGAGCATATAGTTGCCGCTTTGTCCGTCCGTCCGTCCCGTTCGTCCGTCCGTTCGTTCGTTCATTCGAGCGCACCGCAAGGCATCTGTTGGGTACCATAATACCCAACAAATGCCCTTCTGTGAGAACTTTCCATTCATTCCGTTAGTCTCTTATTGGGTAGTTTTTCGCTTGTTGGGTAGTTTTAAACAAAAGAAATACCCAACAAAGGGTCAAATGTGGGAACGTCCGTCCGTTCGTCCGTCCGTCATAATATTGTCCGGACAATTACACAAAAACTATAAGAGGTTTCAAGACTAAACGTCATAGGTAGTTAGATCTCATTGAGGAGCAGTGCAGTGCACATGAACCATAACTCTTGCTTTATTCATTTTTGAGTTATTGCCCTTTGAAATTTCTCATACTTACTTTTTGTCCAGGGCATATCTCACAAAGTATAAGAGTTATGAAGTTGAAACTTCATAACTAGATAGATCTCAGGGAGGACCAGTGCAGTGCACAAGAACCATAACTCTTGCTTTATTCATTTTTGAGTTATTGCCCTTTGAAATTTCTCATACTTACTTTTTGTCCAGGGCTTATTTCACAAAGTATAAGAGTTATGAAGTTGAAACTTCATAAGTAGATAGATCTCAATGAGGAGCAGTGCATTGCAAAAGAACCATAACTCTTGCTTTATTGATTTTTGATTTATTGCCCTTTGAAATTTCTCTTACTTATTTTTTGTCCAGGGCATATCACACAAAGTATTAGGGTTATGAACTTCAAACTTCATAAGTATAATGATCTCAATGAGGACCGGTGCAGCGCACAAGAGCCATAACTCTTGCTTTATTCATTTTTGAGTTAATGCCCTTTGAAATTTCTCATACTTATTTTTTGTCCGGGGCATATCTCACGAAGTATTAGGGTTATGAACTTCAAACTTCATAAGTATAATGATCTCAATGAGGACCGGTGCATCGCACAAGAGCCATAACTCTTGCTTTATTCATTTTTGAGTTAGTGCCCTTTGAAATTTCTGATACTTATTTTTTGTCTGGGGAATATCTCACAAAGTATAAGAGTTATGAACTTGAAACTTCATGAGTAGAATGATCTCAATGAGGAGCAGTGCAGTGCATCATAACTCTTGCTTTATTCATTTTTGAGTTAATGCCCTTTGAAATTTCTCATACTTATTTTTTGTCCGGGGCATATCTCACGAAGTATTAGGGTTATGAACTTCGCCTGTAAGCGAGCATTAAACCCCAAACAAACAAACAAACAAACATATTTGAAAAAGATATCCCTTTTATAATTTTTTCAAATACTGTACAATGCTTTCTCTTTTAATTCTAAAGAAAACTTTCAAATGCAATTGCTTTCTTACAAGTTCTTCCTGTACTAATAAAAAAATATTTGTGACAAAGCAGCGTCGGGGAGCATAACCCGTCACTGACGGCTCTTGTTTGTAAAAGTATGGGCTGAAACATTTGCTTCCTGAATTATGCAGCTTCTGTTAACAGTGCTTATCCAGATCAGATGGCAGGGATGTGCTGGTTGATCTGTATCTACACCTGTTGCACATGCATTACAACACAAATAAATAATGGAGAAAAGGGTGAACAGATCATTTGTATTTCATCACCTTAGTGCAAAAAATGATACATCTCCATCTTATTTCAAAAGTTCTTATACCGTTTTTGCACTTAAGGGTGAAGAATTAAAAAAAAATAAGAAAAAAAATCGTGATGCATATTGATCTGCTTGAGTGGGTTGCAACTTATTTCCACACTCATCAACTGGTTTTTATTAGCATTTTGACATGCTGCAATTTCCTTAAGATAGGGTTTCCTAGATTGAAGAGACAGGAATTGAATATGGTTGCATATTTCCTTTCACTGATTGGATGTTTCAGATTTGTTGACATCTTTATGGTGGTGTTAGTGTCCATTTTATATTATCATCATCAATTACAAACTTAAAACCTTGTTTTAATGGTAACCTTGGCAAGTCTGTTTGACCATTACCAAGTTTATTGTTGTTGATGATGATGATGATGATGATGATGATGATTATAATGCTACTTTTGCTTCTGCTGAAAATGGTGTTGTTGTTGATGATGTTTATAATGCTGCTGCTGATGATAATGATTATTATGATTATGATGATGGTGATGATGATAATGACAATGATGAGTATAATAATGATTGGATTGTATGTTGGCATAACATAACTACATGTTGCTGTTTCTTGGATCTTTCCACTCAGTTTTCAGATTTGGGCTTGATGGCAGTCTAAACAATAATTAATACTCCTAAAGTCTTGTCACAATAAGTGGAACCATTTTTTAAAATGCTTATAAAATTTTTATGTTAGAGATGTTAGATGTTCTTTCGATCAAACTCCTGACTGTTTTGTTATAATATATAACAGGTGTGTGTTTTCACTTAGTTCCTATTTCTGCTTGTCTTTTGTTTTATGTGCATCTCTGAAAAATGGGATGATTTGGTTGACTTCTGACAGTTTATTGATGTAAACAATGTTTAGTGATGTTATCATTACCATTACCTCCCTTGTCTTATGAATTCTTCCTGACTGCTGGAGAATTAAAACAGGGGTGAAAAGAGACCAAATGAAACCGGAGACCTGAAAATGTTATATTTTTTTGGTTGAATGATTTAAATGACAGATGCAAACTGTTGATACAAGATTTCTATTAATTAAAAAAGATTCTTCAGAAATTTCCTAAAAATCAACAATCTAATCTGGAATTCTAGATAAAATCTAGTCGGTATTATCAAAAGCTTTCACTGTTGTTTGAACATGAATTCCAAAAACCTGAGAAACTTTTGGAACCCTGAATGTAGAGACACATGCTTCTTGTTCACACAGAAGCCGCTATTTGACTGCAGTCTTCATCCACATCGCTAGATGCTTGAGATGTTAACCTTTTCCTTTTATGCATGTGGGACCAGTGAGGATCAAGATCTGCCGGCACATCTGTGCCATCTGATCCGGATCTACACTGTATGCCGTTAGATTCTTTGGATTATTTTTTAACCAAGTTGCAACCAGTGCAGATCCAGATCAGATGGCACAGATGTGACCACCTTCTGATCTGGATGTAAACTGGTCACACATGCATAAAATTGCGTTAAAATTGAGTAAATGGTTAAAAATGTCTGCAGTGGCGAGTCTTTGTTACTTACAGTTCAGTGCATGTCTGAGACTACTTCATATGTTTTATCTTCTGCTTAGAATGCAAACCATACTATATGTGTGTCTGACAATGTCAGGATTTGATATGTCTGTGTCCTCGGTAGAAACATTTAATATCATTATTCGCCTCATAAATTCTGATTTGCTGGTAGACACTGCTGAATCTGAGAGCGATAAATTTATTGTTCTCTTGTAATGTAATAAACAAGATTTAGACGAAAATAAGGAAAAAAATTATTCCTTTCTTCTCGTAAATGAATTGGAAAGATCCAAAGTGGAGTGTTTAGTTTCAGGGCATATTTTTAATCCAAGAACTTTTTAAAGTTACCGCAGATGTCACATTTTCAGTTTGTTACATTGATTAAACCCAGGAGATGCAACATGTATATTCGTTGAAATTGTAGTTGGGCTTCAGCTAAGTTCTCAAATATATGGATACAATATAACTTTTGAAACACTTCAAAAATTTTGGTGATCACCATGTACTTTTGCGATTTTGTAGTTGACAATCTGATTGGTTCAGAGGATCGGCATTGTTTGCTTTTTTGGTAAAAAAAACCCCAACGAATAAAAAAAGCCAACAGTATAGATCCTGATCAGATGGAATGGATGTGCTGGCTGATCTGGATCTACACTGTTTGCCTATGCCATATAGGTGTATATATGAAGAAAAGTGTTATAAGACCCTAAAAATAACTGCTGTACTAAGATGAACTCCATAATTAACATCAATGCCACCATTCTGTTTTAATAGTCAGCTTTTAGAGATGTTTACATGCTATTTATAATATAAAAAACACAGGTTCCACGGTGATCATTTCTATATCGGAAATTTGTTCTTATTAAATCACAACAAACTGTCTTTTTCCACCAATCAGAATGTTATAATGGTGTTGTTATTGAATGCTGTTGATCAATTTCTGTGTGACAAATGGATAGAAATGTTGTTAAATCTGAAGGTCAGAGGAATTCTGGGAGTTGCAGATGTCTTGTAAACATCTTAACAGGTTTCCCTCATTAACTGAATTGTAGAAAAGGAGTTAAGACATGAGACTCAATCGCTCACCTGAACATTAGAACTTTTAGGTCATTTTATGAAATATGGTATGGAGTATAAGTTGGAATGGTGTCTGTTCAAGAATTTACTGGAAGAATTATGTCTCCCCCCCTCTGGGGGAGACATATTGTTTTTGCCCTGTCCGTCAGTCCGTCTGTCACACTTCGTTTCCGCTCAATAACTCGAGTACCCTTTGACCCAGAGCCTCCAAACTTCATAGGGTGATAGCCCTTATTGGGTAGAAGAACCCTATTGATTTTGGGGTCAGTAGGTCAAAGGTCAAGGTCACAGTGACCCGAAGAGTGAAAACCGTTTCCGCTCAATAACTCAAGTACCTTTTGACCCAGAGCCTTCAAACTTCATAGGATGACAGCCCTTATTGAGTAGAAGAACCCTATTGGTTTTGGGGTCAGTAGGTCAAAGGTCAAGGTCACAGACCCGAAGAGTGAAAACCGTTTCCGCTCAATAATTTGAGTACCCTTTGACCCAGAGCCTTCAAACTTCATAGGGTGATAGCCCTTATTGAGTAGAAGAACCCTACTGATTTTCGGGTCAGTAGGTCAAAGGTCAAGGTCACAGGGGCCCGAAGAGTGAAAACCGTTTCCGCTCAATAATTTGAGTACCCTTTGACCCAGAGCCTTCAAACTTCATAGGATGACAGCCCTTATTGAGTAGAAGAACCCTATTGATTTTGAAGTCAGTAGGTCAAAGGTCAAGGTCACAGGGGCCCGAAGAGTGAAAACCGTTTCTGCTCCATAACTTGAGTACCCTTTGACCCAGGGACTTCAAACTTCATAGGTTGATAGCCATTATAGAGTAGAAGAACCCTATTGATTTTGGGGTCAGTAGGTCAATGGTCAAGGTCACAGGGGCCTGAAGCGTGAAAACCGTTTCCGCTCAATAACTGGAGTACCGTTTGACCCACAGCCTTCAAAATTCATAGGGTGATAGCCCTTTTTGATTAGAAGAACCCTATTGATTTTGGGGTCAGTAGGTCAAAGGTCAAGGCCACAGGGGCCTGAAGAGTGAAAACCGTTTCCACTCAATAATAGGAGTTCTATTTTACCCAGACCATTCAAACTTCATACGACTTCAGTTTGGATAAACCAATCTTGCTGAAACTTGGGGATTGTATTTGGGGCCAGTCAGGTCAAGGTCACTGTTACAAAAATAGAAAAAGAGTTTCTGGTCAATAACTTAGTTTGGATAAAATAATCCTGCTGAAACTAAGGATATATAGCAAATTTGCATAAATAACTAGAATGTGATTTAATCTAGGGCCAGTTGTGTCAAGGTCACTGTTATTAAATATAGAAAAACAATTTCAGGTCCATAACTTCAGTTTGGATAAACTAGTCTTGTTGAAACTTTGGATATAGATATAGCAAGCTTGCATGTAGACCTAGCTTGTGATTGGATTTGGGACCAGTAGCCGCAAGGTCACTGTTACTTTAAAAAAGAAAAAAAACAGTTAATGGTCCGTAAGTTCAGCTTGTATTAACCAATCTTGCTAAAACTGGATATAGAAAGCTTGCTTAAAGATTTAGCTTGGAATTTGATGTAGGGCCAAGGTCAATGTCACTGTTACGAAGATTAAAAGAACAGTTAATGTTCAGTAACTTAAATAAGGATAAACCAATCTTGCTGAACTAAAGATATAGCAAGGTTGCATGAAGCTTGATTTATTATGTTACATTATTCATTCGAGTCTATTAACCCTTTCCTCCATAAATACGCATTTTTACGCATGTGCGACCAGTGTAGATCCAGATCAGCGGGCACATCCGTGCCGTCTGATCAGGATCTGCACTGGTCGCATTTTGATCAGAAATAACCTAATGAATCAAAAAGCAAACAGTTTAGATCCTGATCAGATGGCACAGAAGTGCCGGCTGATCTGGATATAAACTGTTTGCCCATGCAATAAAGGTTTGTCTAAGGAGGAAAGGGTTAAATCTGAAAAGGTTGATACACAAAAATGTTGATTGCAGTATTCAGTAGCGTCAGTGCCACTGTGAACTAAATTAAAAGTTCATTAACTAATCAGAAATTAAGTTCATGAATTTATTGGCAGGTTTATGAAAAGTTCAAGAACTTCCAATTAGTGTGTCAAATGTTCATGAACTAAAATTTTAACAGAATGAAAATTGATGAGCTCTGTAATCAGGTTTAGGAAATGTTCAAGTGCTTGAAATTTTCATGAACTTTGTCTGAAGTTCATGATCTTCTTTGGCTGGGTAATTGTAACTGTATAGAAGTAAAAATCATTCACTATTACATACTGATTCAGTGTTTTTTTTATGCCAAATATTTGGAGAAATTGGGCCCCATTCCCCCCTCAAAATAGTATATATTTTTCCCCCACATCCGTATAAAATTCCCCCTTTGCCGGAGTCTGTTAAGCACCGTTCGATAGTGAAGATGATAAATCTGAATTTTGGATATGTTTAATGGATACCCACTGATTGACAATACAGTGACAAGAATAATTGATAAATTTGCAGACAGAAAAAGACATTTCACTGTAGACCACTGTCTTTCTTTGAATTAAAAGATCAGTAAATACTTTGTTATGTTGTGTTTGACAGGCTGCAAGTATCTTCCAAATATTCCCCCTTTCCTTTGTTCGCATCGCAATTTTCCCCCTCCAAAGGGCTGCACCCCCTTCCCCCAAAAGAGAAAAAAAAAACACTGATTAGTTGGGTTGCAACAGATTTGAAGGGTGAGATGTCTGTGGAGTTTCTTAAGATAAACGACAGGAAGACATCAGCGAATTAAAGAAAACTAGAAAGTAGCAAATCCAACATTGTGAAGTTTTCCCTTGACGGAATTACCATGATAATAGGGCAGACTTAATTTGTCTTCTGAGGGATAGGGTATTAATGCTAGTTATGTGAACAGTATTTAAATTAGGTTGTTTTCCACTGGGGGTTTTGTAGTAGTAGACTCCCCTTTCTTTGACATTAAGTCAGTTTTACAATGGAGTTTTGCAAAAGAATTATCCCGGATATAGCTGTTTTATCCCAGGGGCAAACAGTGAAGATAGAAATCAGCTAGCACATCTTGTTAAGATTTTGTACAATGTACTTGGTGTACAAGTTTAATAAATGCCCTGCCCTGTCTGCCCTGCCCCTTCTCTACCATGCCCTGTCTGCCCAGCCCCTTCTCTGCCCTGTCTGCCCTGCCCTGCTATTTGAATTCGAAAACATCTGCTCTCTAAATCGTCAAAAGTTCTTGAACAATTTCAAGTGTATGTATAATATGTAAGTTGTGCATGTAATAGTAATTTTCATGTTGATTCATCAGATGCTATGCGGACAAAGTTGTCTGATATGTTAGAACTCTGTAATGAGGATTCTATGCAAAAAGAACAATACAGACTGCATGTATCATAACATAAAATTTGCCATCTAAACATAATGAAGAAAAGAAACTGGCTGTCACATTCAGCAAGATGTAAGTGACCTTTTTGTCAGTGAGACGTGGAATTAGTAATGTTCAGAAATCATAATTGTTGGCAAACGCACAATGATTCCAATCATCAGCTTCCATCTAACATCTGCAGGTACAGTATGCTCCACTAATAACCAGTAATCTGTCAAGATCAAATTGTTCCATTTACAACAAACATTTCTTTGCCTCCACCAGACAAAATCAGTTGCTAGTACATGACATGTACTGTGTTATATTACTGATACAGAACAATGTACCATTTGTGCTGCACTTGATGTTGGCGATGAATATCATTTTTCAATATTTTGGATTAAAAGTGTTAAAATTGGATAAATAAGAAAATTATTTGAAAGTTAATATAAAAAGTTGAATATTTAAAATGTGGAAATGTTTTAGAACAATAGTTTCATGTCAGTTGTGTAAGGAAAAGAACCACAGCAAGTTCTTATGGAGAATTTTGTTTTGTTAAGGAAAAACGCTTAACCCTTTCCTCCATGTATGGCATGTGCTACCAGTGTAGATCCAGATTAGCCGGTACATCCCTGCTGTCTGATCAGGATCTGCACTGTTCTCTTTTTGGTCAGAAATAACCTTATAAATCAAAAAGCAAACAGTGTAGATCCTGATCATATGACATGGATGTGCCTACGGATCTGGGTATACAGTGTTCACAATTGCCATAAAATGGGTTCCTCAAAAAACTAAGGGTGAGATTATATTGTGAAAGGTGTTTGCTCGCTAATGTATTAAGTGCACGTGAACACTTGGGTTAGAATTATTGCCAGATTAGGATGGTCCCCTGTGATATGTGAATGTTTGAGAAAATTTTTGGATGAAGATTTGTGTTTGCTATAATAATATATGATAAATAAAGGTTACTAATCAAACTAGTATTTTTGAAACAGTAACAGCAATGAAATACATGTTTATATTTGTGCACTAAAACAAGAAATATTGTTGTGTCAATTCCATACCGTCCAGGCCAGCTCTTGTGTTACGAAGCTATAAATGAAAACTGTTTATTCCATAAATATGCATTTTATGATGATTTTTATCACATGTACAAACACTGTTTGTTCAGAAGGTAACCTTATGCATCAAAAGGTGAAGAGTGTAGATCATAATCAGACAACACAAATGTGTCATCTGATCTGGATTTACACTGCTCACCGATGCCATAAAAATCATATACATGGAGTAAAAGGGTTAAATTGAAATTGAACTGGATCCAGATACAAAAACCATTAATATCAGGCAAAAAAGAATCCCTCTTATATGAAATGAAGCAAATTGGAAATAGGATCACCATTATAATCAAGTCATTAGTAAACAAACAGCTCAAACTGCAAACATTATCTCTAGTTAACATCCATCTAAATTATTATAGATTTAATGCTTACTTAATGAAGATGAAAAATAATATGTTGGTATTAATTAGATTTTATTATATCTTGCCTTAAAGCACTTATCTCTGTAAATGGGAGTAATTAATTCAGTGTTATACAGCTGCTATGGGAATATATATCAAGAGGTGAAAGCAAAAATTGTTCTAAGTGATATTTAACCCTTTCCTCCATAGACACACATTTATTTCATGAGCGAACAGTTTAGATCCAGATCAGCAGGCACATACATGCTGTCTGATCAAGATCTAAACTGTTCGCTTTTTGATTCATTTAAGGTTATTTTTTTACCAAAATGCGACTAGTGCAGATCCTGATCAGACGGCATGGATGTGCCGGCTGATCTGGATCTACACTGATTGCACATGCTTAAAAAATGCGTATTTATGGAGGAAAGGGTTAAAGCATATATCTCCATTAGGCAATAGATAAGAAATTTGTACAGTCTCATCCTCGCCCGCCCCTCGAAAATCACTCCCCCCCCCCTCCCCCCCCCCCCCCCAAAAAAAAAATCTTATATCAAGAGGTTAAAACAAAAAATTCTAAGTGGTAGTTAACCTTTTACTCCATATATACGCCTTTTTACTCTTGTACAACCAGTGATGATCCAGATCAGCTGGTACATCCCTTTTTGATGCAGGAGGTTATTTCTGAGAAAAAAGGGAACAGTGCAGATCCTGATCAGATGGCATTGATGTGCCAGCTGATCTGGATCTACATGGGTCGCACATGCATAAAAATGCCTATTTATAGAGGAAGGGGTTAAAGCATTTATCTGCATTAGGAAATAGATATTTAATTTGTAGAGTCTCATCCCCGCCCGTCCCTCGAAAACGTTTTTAATTTGAAAAAAAAATCCAGTGTTGTACAGCTGCCAATGGGAATATATATTAAGAGGTTGAAACAAAAATTTCTAAGTGGTAGTTAAGCTTTTACTCCATATATACGCCTTTTTACTCTTGTAAAACCAGACTTGGTGAAGATCCAGATCAGCTGGCACATCCCTTTTTGATGTAGGAGGTTATTTCTGAGAAAAAAGGGAACATTGATGTGCCAGCTGATCTGGATCTACATTGGTTGCACATGCGTCAAAAGGCGTATATATGGAGTAAAGGGTTAAAGCATTTATCTTCGTTAATGGGAGTAAAAAATCCAGTGTTGTACAGCTGCTAAAGGAATGTTATACTGGTCATCTATGGGTTCGCGTTACTTAACAGTTATCACAATGAAGTAAAGACGAAAAGAAACTTACCTGTTAAATTTTGATTTATTTCTCCTATTCCAACCTTTTCCTGTTATTTAATTCTTAAAATGGCCATGGAATATCCAAAAACAATAGAATGCATCCATATGATTGTCATTGGTGTCCGCCATGTTGTCCTGATTACGTTATCATTCGTTTCGCGGTATGTGAAAATTCTTGGAATAAATCGAACACTTGTAGGTTTAGAACACTAAATGTTTAATCAGATAACAAGTCATTTAAAGTGTGATAGGTGAACATGTCAAAACTTTAACTGTTAACTAAATTTTAACAAATAACAACTGTTAATCACACTGACTGTAAAAAATTATTTTGTTTCATGGTCACAGTACTTTCATTCCATATTTAATATTTAGTGGTCGGTTACCTATCTGATTTAAAATTTAGTGGTCGGTTACCTATCTGATTTAAAATTTAGTGGTCGGTTACCTAACTACATATAAACACTTCCGGGGCTATGGGCGGGGCAGACGAACTTGTAAACAAAGCAAAATAGGACAAAAATAAGGGCTGAAGGTGAGTTTTTTTGCTTCATTTCTATCAAAAACACTATATTTGATGTATACGAACAAATACTCACCAAGAAACTGCTCATAACTGTTGAAAAAACGTTTTTTCGTCAAACCACAAATATAGGTCAGCAACATGACAACGTAAACAATCGGTAGAGGGCGCAACACAAATACCGCGAGACGAACGATGACGCGACACCAATGATGATGAGTATATATACACAATTTAAGAGGTGAAAGTGATTCAAGAGTGAATGCTTGCTTATCATCCTACACTGTTTCTCTGGTCAGAAAAAAATGCATATACATGAAAGAAAGGGTTAAGGAAATTGTATTTTGCTTACATTATAAAAGCCAAATTTCTGTTCAAAACACAGACTTTTACAGAATATCAATGTATTTGTAAAATCAGTGGCACCACACTAATGTTCTCTTGACGACAATTTGTTAAAGTGTGTTTCCTGGAAACTGACTGAACTATAAAATTTAAATACTTAAGATAAACCAATACTTGAGACATTATATAGCAATTATTATGGATGTTTCGTGACGTAGTGATAAATTTATAGAAATCGGAAAGAAAATTATTGAAGAAAGAAAATTATTGAAATTAGAAGTTAAAGATTAATTATAGAAACCATGTCAAAATTATATATTAAACTGATGACAGTGAAAACTGACAAAATAAAACAACATCAGGAAAAGCATAAACCTGAAAAGCGATTATCAAATGTTTCTAAAATAGACGTTCCAAGGATTCGCGTAATTCGCAGCAAAAGTCAGGATTTTCAAGAGGTGAGGAAAGGAGTTTGTTGTGCAGTGTAATAAGATTGATTGTATTAACATTTCATTTGTATCATACATTTGTCATTAGTGCACAAATAGTGCTTCAAGTGCACCTGATTGTGCACGAAAACACTAGAAGTGAATTTCAAGTTCACAGCAGTAGTGCACTTCTTCTGCACCAGAACTGCACTTCAAGTGTTAAAATATGCCAGCAGTGCACCTTTAGTGGTCCACAGTGCACCAGTAGTGTACTTCTAGTGTTCTGGTGCACCATTAGTGCACGTCTAATGTTCTAGTGCACTTATAGTGTAGCACTTATAGTGCAGAATGGTGTCAAGTTAAGTCTTAACTGTTGAACTGACTATCAAACACTGTTACTGTTTAGAACCTGTCAGGCTGTGCGAATGGGCAGACTGTCCTACAGTGGTAGTCCCATGAAGGGCTTATGTGCAAAACTTATTATTAACAACAGTCACGCCTTAAGGTGCTAAAAAAGAGGCACATTGTTTTCAAAATGATTGCTGTAGTTTCCCGCTTAACAACCTTATAAATTTCATGTGCGCACCGTTGGTATAGTTGACCTAATAAATGAAAGTTATTTAAGAAAACCAAGGTGTTTTATCAACAGAAATGTTTGTTGGCAAGGGAGATAATTTCTTTAATAAAAAAATTCTTGTGAATCATCTTGTATTGGTTTTTAATCAAAGATAGTGTTCTGCAAATGATGCGGACATTAAAATTATATAACTTAAAATCAAAAAATACTGCATCAGGGAATGGCTTAGAGAGAGACTTGGGAGAAATAGTCTCTTTAAGTCACAGTCCTAAATGTCTCCCTCTACTGCCAGCCAAATGAGAATTGTATGATTATGTTTCTAATACAAAGCTGAAAACTTCCAGAACTTCTACCTAAAACTTCTCCCTGTTCTCACAGCCTTAGCTGAATACTGTGCAGTCGTCTTTTATTGTGGTTTAAATTGTGCTTACTACATAGCATGTCTCAAGATCACTTGAGGTAACAATCTATGTACAGGGCATATTTATGACTTCATTGCTCCAAGTCCTTGAAATTTTAAGTGACATTTATCAACCTATTTACTCTGCCAATTCACCTTTTATTAACAGTTTTTACATAACATTCAACAGTATGATGCAATACACATTATTTAGATCAAACATTCTTGTGCATTTTGCACGTTCAATTTATCATGCCAGCCAGTAATTCATTTAACAGTTCTGCCACCAGGGCATAGAATGTACATCGTTTTCAGGGGCGAATCCACATCCATGCTGATCTGGATCTGTTACACTGGTCTTATATAGGTCAGGTATAACCTAATGAATCAAAAAGCAACACCGTAAATACTGTTACTACTAAAATCCTGATCAGATGGCATGTATTGCCAGCTGATCTGGATCTACATTGTTCGACCATGCATAAAAGTGTATCTGTGGAGTAAAGAGCTAACCCCCATCTAGTAATTGTTTAAGGGACACAAGTCTAACAGTTCTTTTAAAAAATAGGGGTAGTGGGGGATTTTTTTTCTAAACAAAGAAAAAATTGTGTATGAAAATGGATTGGAAATTTAAAGGAGGGTTACCAAATCTGTTTAAGTTCAAAATTCAATGCACATTCATAATCCAAATGATACACTATCTGAAAATTCTATTGTTTTTTTAGATCATTGTGTAAGTATTGTCCCTTTTTACTCTGTGTATATATAGTAAATGATTTCTGCATAAACATACTCTGTTCTACCATATTCTATTCTGTTCGATTCTTTATTCAAATCTATTCTTTTTCTTTCTGTTGTATTCATAGTGCAAATATTGTTTCACATCTACTCAGTCTCCATAAACATTACTCTATTCTGATCTTTTCTGTTGTATTCTGTTCTATTCTGTGCAGTTCTGTTCTATTATATTATGTTATGTTCAACTGGATGAAAGAAAGTGTAGTAGGGAGTTGTTAAGTTTATTCACCTGATTTGTAAGAGGTTAGAAGCATGAGATATAACATGTGTTTTACATGGCCTTTGTACTTGTGAACTTTTCAAACTAGTTGGTGTACTTTACAGTTTAGAGAAATCAATGTCAGGTGATCATTGTAGACAAACAGTAGCGGCATATCATGGCCTCCAGTCTTAATATTGTTTTTGTCAATAAAGTCTGTTTTTGATTTAGAATGGTGAGCTCAGCTGTGCAACTCCAGGGTTATTTACAGCTTAATGAGACAAATCAGGTTATAGTGAAGACCTTGAGGTATCCCCTTAAGGGAAGGCTAGTTTGACCCCGTGGCATGTGTAATACTCTGGCAACATAGTAAACAACCATGGCCCTGACCTTTTGACCCCTTATCGAAGGCTATATGTGACCCTGTAAACAGTGTATAACTGACCCTGACTCTAACATGACCTGCCATACCAATAAATGTTTTATTGTAACCTTGGAAATTAATTTTCATAGCTGTGTGGGCTTTCAGCAATGCAGAACAAAGGAAGTTAGCTGCATCGTTGCAAGCCAGCGGTGTTTACAAAACATTGAGTGATTCAATCAGGAGCAATATTGGAGCAAGGGGTTTAATCATATCAGCTTGCATTTCCTAGGAAAACTTTTTGTACTGAAAAGCCTGCTGCAGTGTGTACATTTTTTTGGGAGCATACATATCATGGGGAGATTTTGGATTAACGCACACATTTTCTCTGAATGAAGAGATCAGACTGATGTTGTGTAAATAATTAAAATGTTTCTCACTGTAGCAATTAGACAAGTTTTGGATGAAATGTGTATAAAGAGCACACAAGTTTATGTTAAAGGTATAAAACGATGATTGATTGAAGATGACAAATTAATGGATTGTTAAGCGTTATTGTCGATAAAAACTAGAGCGAAAACTGCACAATTTTGTGTCGGAGTTTCATAGCGAACCATGTGACAGGGCCACATGTGTATCTCTTAAATTTTCATTTTACTTAAAAATTCATATTTGTACTAGCATGCATTGGAATTATGAAAAGCTGTTTTTAGATTTGTGACAATATTTAACCAATAGATAAAGAGCTGTTTAAATACTCGGAGAACATGTGTTTGCCAGATCTCAAAAATCTGCGATTACATTTTATTGGATTCTTGTTCAAAAGATAGTTTGAAAATTTACAAGGATTTAAGCTTTTTAAATTTGTTGAAGATAATTAAGAGTCTTAGAGATAAAGAATTTCATGGTAAATTCGACACGAAATTCACATAATTTGATTTAAATTTACACTATTTTGATCATTTAAAGCCTCTGGCCTGGTTTAAGTTATTAGGTCGTATGATAAAGGGTGGATTGTTGTGTATTAAATTTTGTGGTTTAAGTTTACTTAAGTTTGTTGATAATCAATAGCAGCAAGTGATATATGCAATTTTAAACAATTATAATATTCCATCAAGGCCATAACAAGATTTTGTGCCTTTTGTCGAACAATTGAAAACATTGGATTTTGGGCAGTGTTAGGTAAAATTGGGAAGTTTTAACGTCATAAGTAGTGGTAAAGACTTTGAAAGCAAACCAAAATGATGAAGCGACGGCGTTTAAATTCAGGGCCAGTAAAAAATGGATACACGGATTTGCATGTCACCATACCCGAGTGTCCAGAGAATGAAATCCTGGAAACTAACACTTTAATTGAGGTAAAACAGTTCTTTTGGTTGTTATTTACTTCGTTATTTAATTTGTTTACATTCTTAGCGTATTCAGTTTGATACAATATTGTTTTTTTCTTTGTAATGTCAGCCAGAGGGTAAGAGGCTAAATACTCTACCTAGCCTTGCACCCTCGGGCTGATGCCTGTAACAGTTCTGATGGAAACTGCCATGTTTAAAAACAATTCTTTTGGATAATTTCATTGGTTTAACTATTCCTTTGGATAATGTCAATTGTATGTAACGATTCCCATGGAAAATGTTGTGTGAAATATTTCTTTTGGAGAATTTCATTGTATAGCAATAGCGTATTCCCCTTGCAGAATGCCATGTGTGTAACAATTCCCTTGGAAAATGTCATGTTGAAATAGTCAGTCTATTTGGCAGTGTCATCCATGTATTCTATTCTCTTGGAAACTGTTGTGTGCAGCTATACCCTTGAATAATGTCCTGTGTAATATTACAGTCAGAGAATGTCGTGTTCTCTTAGAAAATGTCATGAATGTCCTGTGTAATATTACAGTCAGAGAATGTCGTGTTCTCTTAGAAAATGTCATGAATGTCCTGTGTAATATTACAGTCAGAGAATGTCGTGTTCTCTTAGAAAATGTCATGAATGTCCTGTGTAATATTACAGTCAGAGAATGTCGTGTTCTCTTAGAAAATGTCATGAATGTCCTGTGTAATATTACAGTCAGAGAATGTCGTGTTCTCTTAGAAAATGTCATGAATGTCCTGTGTAATATTACAGTCAGAGAATGTCGTGTTCTCTTAGAAAATGTCATGAATATCATGTGTAATATTACAGTCAGAGAATGTCGTGTTCTCTTAGAAAATGTCATGAATGTCATGTGTAATATTACAGTGAGAGAATGTCGTGTTCTCTTAGAAAATGTCATGAATGTCCTGTGTAATATTACAGTCAGAGAATGTCGTGTTCTCTTAGAAAATGTCATGAATGTCCTGTGTAATATTACAGTCAGAGAATGTCGTGTTCTCTTAGAAAATGTCATGAATGTCATGTGTAATATTACAGCCGAAGAATGTCTTGCATGTAACAGTTCTCTTGGTAAATGTCATGTGTGTAACTGTTTCCTTTGAGAATGTCATGTGTAAATATACAGTCAGGGAATGTCATGCGTGCAACATAATTCTCTCTGAAAATATTGTGTCCAACTATTTCCTTAGAGAATGTCATGTGTATTACGACAGTCAGAAGACTCAGAAAATGTCATGGAGAGTGTAGCATTACTTTTTTCGCTTTGAGATCTCAATTCTTATAATTTTCAGTGGAAAATTTGAAAGTATGGTAATATATACATGCAAATTCGGATGTCATCATTGTTTATAATAATATTGAGGTTATCTAGATTATATTTGGTATGTTATCAGATAGCGATGTACTTTTACACTTTGATGCTGATATTATACTGTTATTGTCAATTTCATTGATTAAATCAGTATAATTTATTATGCAGTACAGTAATATTTGACATTATTTTATGACCTGCTAAACTGCTGTCTGGCCTCCTTGCGAAGATCCATGTGTGTGTATTTGGGGGGGGGGGGGGGAGTGTAGATGAGTCATACGACGACAACGATATCGACCCGAATCGCTTTTATCTTAGCAATTACGCGTGTACCTAACATCAAATTTGATTGGCTGAAACTGGGTTATAATAGGCTAACTTAGGCTGAAATCATCGAATCAAATTCGTCGTAACATAATATCAGTGTAATATCAGGCAAAATAGCGCCCTCCATGGAGAGCATGAGAAAATGAAAATGAAGTTCTTAAAATCGGATTGTGATACCAAATCGCTAGAAATAGATGTCAAAAATAAATGGAATTCGGAATGGCTCTCAGAATGCGACAAAAACGGTGACAGGTTGGAAATCTGGCTTAGAAAGCCAGATATTCCGGGCGCTGCATATTGCGAGTGCTGTGTCAAGACAATAAAGTACGCTTATAATTTTGTTTGCTTAAATAAAAAATAAAAAAAAAATTTCGCAAGCATAAGATTTAGTTTTGTAGCCTTCTGATTCTTCATGTAATGAAAAGAGAGAAAATATCATTTAGTCTAATCAGTGGCTTGATTGACATAATTTATAAACATTCTCAATTGTCAATTTTCAACATGACAAAAGAATATATTGTTGAGAAAAAAATATATTTTAGAACAATTGTGTCTCAGGAAAACACAAGAATAAGCCTTGAAATTTACTAAAATGCTGGAACTTCCGGGGGCCTCCGGCCCCCTGGACCCCTGGGGGCTCTGGCAGCCCCCAGGACCCCAGCTTTATTTCAGGCTTTTACATTTTTCTAACTTTGACCCCTGTGGATCTGCACTGATTGCCTCATGGTAAGAGATAACCTAATGAATCAAAAGCAAACAGTGCAGATCCTGATCAGATGGCACCAATTTAACCAAATGATCTGGGTCTACACAGGTTGCCCATATCGCATGGAGTAACTGGGTTAAACATGCCTTTACTCTATTAATAACTGTTTACATGTATATCCCATATGCCACAAAGGTAGATTGACATGGTGGTTGCAAACATAAGATTTATTATTATTAACTTAACATCTTCTTAAGTGCATATTGTATGCACCTTTGTTTTCTCCGGTGGATTATTTAAATATAGGGATATTTACACATTATCATAAATGGAATATTGTGGTTATACTGTATTTCATGTGGGTTTTATGTCTGCACATTTGATGCATTTAGGATCTGTATGCAGAACGTGACCTCAGCAAACTTTTACCATGTTAGTTTTAACAGAATAGAACAAAAACACAATAATGTTGCAGAAATGTCATTGGAAATCAACTGAATGGTACCAGCTTAATGCATTTTCTAATTTAGTCATAATGCATGGAGGGAAAAGGTGTCTGAACAGCAGATGTTAGTCCTTGAAATGAGGTCATAAAGTTGGCAGACGACATAATGCTTATAATGCCTTGCTTATAATGCCTTTCGCTGTAAAAGTAACATTACATAGTCAAAATGTGTAAGGAGATCAGCTATTTGAGGAAAAAATATATCATCATCATCATGATAAATATATAAATATATAAATATAGTAACAACAGAAATGTCAAAAAAATGTAACGGAAGACATTCTGACATTCTATTCTCGTAATGTGCTCTGATTTTGTGACATTATGCCAGGGCTGGGTGAAAATTGGTCCATCTCATAAAGAAGTATAACCCTTTATTCCATATGTGTGACAAGTGTAGATCCAGGTTAGCCGGCACATCTGTGACATCTGATCAGGATCTGCACTGGTCACATTTTGGTCAGAGATATCCTAACAAATAAAAATAAAGCAAACAGTTTAGATCCTGATTAGACGGCACGAATGTGCCAGCTTATCTGGATCTAAACTGTTTGCCCTCGTAATTTAGGTGTATCTATGGAGGAAAAGGAATAATAGAGATAGTCCAGCTTTGTTCCAAGCCCTTAAATTTACAGCTTAAACCCTAACAATTGGTTAAATACAAAGAATAAGGGTTACATTGATGTTTATCAGAGTTGTGAATGACTCAATAGAGCAGTCAGATCAGGTTCTACAGTGGTTGCGAATTTCAGTTTATCTGTCATCAAGGGATAGAAACTAGATCTGTTTGTTAAACTGTTCTCTCTTCAATTTTCCTATAAAACACCGTAAAATTTCTTTTTAAACGCCCCTCCCCTAATAAATGCCCCCAGTGTTATTTTTAGGGAGAAAAAGCACTTAGTTCATATTTGTTATCCAATATACTTCAGAATATAATATTTGAACAAAATACCGTATAATGGGTTTTTTTCGCGAGCATAATATTTTCGCTATTTTCGCGACCGACGTGAATTCGCTAAAATTAAAAACGCTTAAAATTCCCAACAACCTAGGCATCAATTTCTGTGAGCGCAAATTCGCTAAAAAAAAAACAACCGCGAAAATTAAAATTACGACAAAATCGCGAAAATTTTCGATCGCGAAAATAACCCATTATACGGTATATAAATAAGTTATAAGCGCCACCCACCTTTCAAAAAATGTAACTCACCTGGGAGTGAGCTTTTAAAAGGAAATGTAAGGTAAGACCATTTGTGCCATCTGAAACTTGTATTTCTTACTCACAAAGACATCTAGATGTAATTAAACTGTTGCCATTTAATTTGAAAGAAATTAAACTCAATGAAATGAACTTTTAAACAACAGGGCCACCTGCGAAGAAATCCAGATCATCATCTTGTTTTACCAGTTAGTTTAAATGAATTGTTGTAAAAAAAAACAATAATAGGGAAATCCAATATAGCATTTGGTTTCCTTTTCCGATGTGAGGCGCCTTAAAGACTTCAACAAATCCAAAGGCAGGTCCAGAGGGAGTTCAGTGCAGGGGTTGCTCTTACCCCATTTTTGGGCAGCAATATTTTATTTTCATGGGGATTTGGGCCAGAAAGTTGGAAATTATCATGTAACTACCTCAACTGTCCAAACAAAATTCCTTTTGGAAATCTTGCATCCTGCGCTGTCATCACTGTATCAAATACATAGACATGTTGTCAATATATAGAAACTTAACTGAGTTGTTCGGCAAGAAACAAAAGCAGATAATGTTCAGAATTCCGGATTGTCTTAAATGTTCCTTTAATATTGCCTTTCTGAGAAGTATTGTAAAAGTCCATTAGGTTTCCAATTTTTTAAAGTGGTTGCAATTAGAACCTTGCGTCATTCTCTGTTTTAAAAAAAGCAAAAGATATTTATACAAGTGACAGACGACTTACTTTCTGATGTATGGTTATATAAATATATTCAGAAGCTAATGGTGATTGTGATCATTACAATAATTATTGCGAACAACCGTAAACTACTTTTAAATGCCACTCCTCTTATAAACACCCTCATGTTATTTTTAAAGGAAAAACCATATTTTGTGTCCAATGTTATTCAGAGGCGTTTAAAAGGAATTTTACAGTATTTCCTCACTAATATCCTTCCTGTATCAATAAAGTCACTTTTCCATCTGACCTGGGCTGAGGGTTATAAAACTGAGATTAGAAACCAGTCTCAAATCTCAAGCATCTGATTGGCTGAAATGGCGAGTTTTGAAACGTAACAGTTTTCTGACATCACAGTAGCAGTTATTAGGACAAGTTTCATAACTCTTAACAGTGTTTTGTCATAGTTATGCCCCTTTTTACTTGAAATTCAAGAAGACAACATGGTTTGTCACAATTGCATGGAATTTTATTGTACAAGAGTTGACTTAATAAACAGTTTTTTGTAATGTTGCTCATTAATTTTAAAGGTTCTCATATATTAGGACTGATTAAATAATGTAAAAAAAAACTTAGAGAAAAACTGGCAGTTTTTTGTCAATATTCGAAAGTTGTTTACATTTGGCGTGAGCTAGATTTGAGTACTCTGGGGTCAAGGGAGTAATTGGTCGCGGTAACCTTTTGCGGTTTAAACGGGTTTTTAAAGCATTATATTACAGATTTAATTTTTGATAAATTTAGACAGTGTAGGCATTTTGCCCATATGATTATAAGATCTTATGGTAAATAAAACAAAGTATGTTACACGACTTAACCCTTCCCTTCATCGAATGCCATCAAGCACATGAGCGACAAGTAGAGATCCAAATCAGCCTGCGCACCTGAGCAGTGTGATCAGGATCTACAGAGTTTGCTTCTTGGTCAGAGATAGCTAAATGATCAGTGCCCAAGGTTATAAAGCTGAGCATGGAAACCAGTCTCAAATCTCAAGCATCTGATTGGCTGAAATGGCGACCAGTCGCCATTTCAGCCAATCAGATGCTTGAGATTTGAGACTGGTTTCCAATCTCAGCTTTATAACCTCTAGTCCAGAAGGCACAGGACTGGTGTGCAGACCGATCAGGATCTAAGGTGGTTGCCTATGGGATCTAAGCCATTCCTTGAGGGAAAGATTTGTTTAATGATGACCTTGACATTAGCTATTCAGAAATGAGAGCTGTAGTTTTGCAGGTTTCTTCCATCTATTAGGATTGTGTTTGATTGTTTGATTTACTCAGAATCTTAATAATTATTGTTTACCAGTGTTCAAGATAATAAAACTTAAAGATTGGAGACATCATAAAACTAAGATTGGAGACCAGTCTCAAATCTTAAGCATCTGATTTCAGATTGAGATTTGAGACTGGTCTTCAGGTTAAGTTTTATTATGATCTTGGGCACTTGGCATGCTTAAGATCTATATATCTCCACTTGATATTTCTGGGGTGATTGGACTGGTTAAGGACATTTTTGTGGCACTCATAGGTAATTTTCATGGGGCAAAGTCTGCACTGAGTTGTAGTGAACTCATCTAAAGTACTGCATGATCGTAATTTGACTTTGCTACCTAACTTAAGTGATTTGACTGGCCGGTACTACTGAAATAAAACAATTTATGCTGCATGTAGAAAAAAATCACTCGGTGATAAAACATTAGAAAATTTAAGTAAATGTTCGTGTGAAATGATATTTTCATATAACTGATGAAACAGAACAATTTAAGCTATAAGGAAAACATTGTGCGTGCTATGAGACCATTCCGGCTAAATTACACAAAGTAATGTTGATAGATAGACGATGTTTACTCCGCATGATTTCTTTTCTGAGACAAGATTATACGGAACATTGATGTCGAAGAATGGCTTCCTCGTGAAGGTACCGGAATAATAGCTAGAATTATTCATCGGGAGACAGAAAATTGGGAGTCTGTCCGCATTCGCACATGTCAAAACAGAAGTATATATCACTAAACACGCAGTCACTTTCTAGAAAAAATCGTGTGGGTTGTTTTTTATTTGTCTAGCATTCAATATCATTTTGTTGGCTTAACATTCTGATATGTCAAATAAAATGTCATAACTGCCATTGTTAAATCAATGTTCACATCAATCGATTAGTCAATCAATCGGTCAGTTATTCGTTTCCAGTAGTTTCTTCACCAAAACTTCTATAGTGAAATCTCTGTATTAAGCCACATTTTGGAGTGTGGTCTTTATAGAGGTGTGGTCTTCATACCAAGGTAGCAATTAATGCAACACTATTTTAACCTCCATAGACAAACCTTAATTGCGAGGGCGAATGGTTTAGATCCAGATCAGCTGGCACATCCATGCTGTCGGATTAGGATCTAAACTGTTCGCTTTTTGATTCGTTAGGTTATTTCTGACCAAAATGCGACCAGTGCAGATCCTGATCAGACGGCACGGATGTGTCAGCTGATCTGGATCTACAGTAGTCACACATGCGTAAAAAGGCGTATATATGGAGGAAAGGGTTAAAGGTACATTAAAATAGTGATCCTAATGGGTTTCATGAGATGTTTTACTGTTAATCATAACAATCAAATTATGAAAAAAAAATTGACAGCCACATTTTAAGTTTAAAGCAAATGTGTATAATAAAATGGATGACAGATATTGACAATCTAATTCCAAAATTGAAGAGAATTTGTTTGTTGGGCAAAATTGCATTGATTTTCTGTTAAACAAATTCTGTTTAATCGAAAACAAATTAGAAATTTGTCTAGATGTTATTCCAGGGATTCTCATAACAGTGTTGGAATGAAAGCATTACTGTACCATTGTGCACCATCTCTTTTATTTTAAACCTAAAAAGATTCCTTCGCTACTTTTGTATGCTGGAAAAGTCTTTCTTTTGAAATTAAATCAGCTCATTATCCCTTGATATGCCCTTTTTTGCATTAACAACCAGTGTAGATCATGATCATAATGCCTTACCAGCGTAGATCCTAATCATTAAGCGCATTCATGCAATGTGATCAGGATAAACATTGTTGCCGCATTGATCACAAATAACCAAATGAATTGAACAAATGAAAAGAAACAGTTTAGATTCTATTCAGACAGTACAGATATGCCAGTTGATCTGGATCTACACTGTTTGCCCATGGGGTTTCAGCCATACCCCTCTGTTTTATAGGGGTTTTTTTTGCAGGAATTAAAAGAATGAAAAGTGCATTGTTAGCTCCTGGTAGTGGCATAACTCATGCAGTGTTTTAATTATATAATACTTCTTTCTTCTACTCCTGCAGACATTATTTTAATACAGTTCTGGCAACTTTCCTTCAATAGCTTTATAAAGAATTCACTGTAGGAGGTCGTTGACATATAATCAACAGTTAACAGTTTGATCTAATTTTCTGTAAATAATGTTACCAAATAATCCACTGTTGATTCATAGAGAAAATATCTTTTACCCATTCCTCCATAATATACGCCTTTATGGAATAGTTTATTAGGTTATCTATGACCAAAATGCGACCAGTGCAGATCCAGATTAGACTTCACATATTTGCTGGCTAATATATTTCTACACTGGTTGTTAACCCTTTTCTCCATATATACGCATTTTTATGCATGTGCCGTCTGATCAGGATCTGCACTGGTCGCATTTTTGTCAGAAATTACCTAATGAATCAAAAAGCAAAACAGGTGTATCTATGGAGAAAAGGGTTAAAATGCAAATAGAGCCTGGAATTCTGAACTGAGTGCTCCAAGTTCAGATCGGAAAAAACAGAGTGAAAAGAGAATTATCAATTTAGCGATGGCCATGAACTCAAAGCACACAATATATCTTATCTTGTTGATGTTATTTGCGATATTTATTTAGTAATCTTAGTGCTGTGGAGTGTTTGGCCCGCTTACCCTTCTTTGCTGACTTTTAACCCTTAACTCCATGGATAGACTTTTTATCCCATATGCGGCCAGTTTAGATCCAGATCAGCCTGCACATTCATGCAGTTGAGTTGGAACAGGGTCTACACTGTTCACTTCTTGTTCAGAAATATTTTAATTACATCTAAAAGTCAACAGTGTAGATCCAAGTCAGACTGCCTGGATGTACTGGCTAATCCAGATCTACACTGGTTGCATATGGGATATGAGCATATCAATGTAATAAAGGGTTAATCATTTTGTTAAATCTATATAAACAAGTTCATCATCAGTGATAAACAAACAGTTGCTAAGTACATGGTTTCTAGTGTAAGCATAAATTGTTTATGATCATAAAATGTTCAAATTACATTTATTTATTATTCATTTACATTATGCAGATTTTATTTATTTATTATTCATTTCCATAATTCCCTTTTAGAACAATGAATGGTTCTAAAGCAAGGGAAGTAATTCAACAGGGATTAAATCATTGATAGAGAAATATTAAGATTGACAGAGTAGTTTCCCTTGAATAATAAATCTCTTCTACATTTTCAGGACCTCAGTGCAATTGCAATGCCACTGATGGAGACAGACGGACACAGCCCAGTTTCCCCGGGTTCATCAGCGCTGCACAGTTCAATGGACGGGGTGGACGGCGACTTCCGACCTCGGTCAGGTTCAACAGGATTCAGGGGGTTATTTTCTTCAAAAGACAAAACGCGCAAAAAATCAGCTGACGAAACTGGGAAAGGAACTTCGCCTTCCACAGCTTCCAAAATGAAAAACCTGTTTGATGCTATTCGTCCTCGCTCAAAATCGGATTTATCAGGAATTAAAAAACCAAGTAAAAAAGCTCTTCAGCAAGCGCGAATGGACGCTTCAATGGACGAATCGCAATTGAGTGCCTTAAAAAACGATCATATAGTAACGTTACCCCCTGGTACACAGGATGATTCTCCAATGAGTAAAATTCTCGGGGACCAGATGTATAGTCGTCAGCGGCATGCATCGGGTCCACCCACTGGTGTAGATCAATTTCACAACCGCTACAGACCTCGTGCTAACTCCGATTCAAAACACATTAGACCGAAAAAAGTTTTAATCCACCAGGTAGGCAATACTCTTTATCTCATTGTTTGCTTTCTATCATGTAATTGAACTTTAAATTCTGGTTTTTCTTACCGAGTCTTTCACAAAAAGTATGGGACCCTGGTATAATATGGTATAAAACTCAAGCATCCCTCATAACCTACATTCGATATTGTTTATATTAAAATTATTTTCTTCAAAACTTAAGTGACACAAGTTTAGATGGACAAGGCACACATTCATTTATAGTAACGTTATCAACTTTAGAATTCATCATGATCTTTCATTAATTAAAGGTAAAATGATGGATTGTGTTTAACCCTGTTAATTCCAACAAGGGATAATGCTGATATCCGATGGGCACAATATCTACATTAGTCTGTGTTTTCAAAAATAATCTAATCTAAGAGGGAACAGTTTAGATCTTGATCCGGAGCTACACTGTTTGCTGATGCATTACATATGCATGGAGTAAAAAGGCCTCATATTGTGGATTCACATAGGTCGGTTTTGATTTGGTACATATGCACTAGCTAATCTGGATCTCAATGGTCTCAAATGGGGTATATTAACCCCTTACTCTATTATATACACCTGTACAGTGTAGATCCTGATCAGCCAGCACATCCGTTCATTACGTTGTTTTTTACCAAGATGCAACAGTTGCAGATCCAGATCAGATTTCATAGATGTGCCAGCTGATCTTGATCTATGCTGGTCTTGTACATGTTCAAAAGCATATATATAGTGAAGGGTTAATTGTATCCGATCACGGTCATTTTGCTGTTTAGGCTGTACACAGGTCTTTGTGTCATCACCCCATCTGCCCCATTACCCATTGGTAATATAATTTAACCTTTTCCTGGATATATACGCATTTTTACGCATGTGCGACCAGAGTAGATCCAGATCAGCCGGCACATCCATGCTGTCTGATCTGGATCTGCACTGGCCGCATTTTGGTCAGAAATAACCTAATGAATCAAAAAGCGAACAGTTTAGATCCTGATGTGCCGGCTGATCTGGATCTAAACTGTTCGCCCTAGCAATAAAGGTGTATCTATACAGGAAAGGGTTAATTTTACATACATTTAAAGTTTCATGTGCCTGCTTCTTTTGAAAGGTGCCAAAATGCTACCTTTCGGAAATTGGTCTGATCCCCACAGATTCATGAACGGTATTGACTAATGTCACTGAATCTTTGAGACAAACCCTCAACAGTAAGTCACCTGGTATGCCCAAACTACATTCCCACTTACCAGTATCGATTGCCATAGATCTGATTCTGTTAGATTGCACCTCTTTCTCATTTTTTGACCGAGGTTTAGCCCTTTTCTCCATAGATACACTTTAATGCCTGGGCAAACAGTGTAGATCCAGATCATCCAGCACTTTTATGCCATTTGATCAGAATCTGCACTGTTTGCATTTAGATTCATTTTGTTTTTTCTGACCAAGATGCAACCAGTGCAGATCCATATCAGGTGGCATGGATCTGCCAGCTGATCTTGATCTGCACTGGTCACAGACCCTTTTAAACACTCTAAATTGGAGTAAAGGTTGAATATGTACATCATACTAAGCAGGAAATTCCAGGATGACTATTGATTTAAGCATGAAATGACATTTCCCAGCATTATTGTGTTTTATTGTAAAAACACATCACAGTTGAAATCTTAATGTTGTCTCTATAACCTCAAATATTTCGAGAGAATTCCACGAGAAACCTCCAGTTGCCTATAATTATATTGTAAAAGTGCATTTCTACAAATCTAATTTACATATATTTGATTATTTAATTATTGATTACACACACATATATATATATATATATCTGGTTATTATTTTGCTTTTCAGTCAAGTTGTAGTCCCCCCACAAGTCCTAAAGTATGTAAGTATACTTTTACTCATTTTCCCCCTTCAAAATAGTGGAATATACCTTGAGGGAAATTCCAATATTTTGCTATTTTTATTATAATGTTTGTTTCTTAAAATAGAAACAGGATTCTAGTATATTCATAATGAGGCTGTGTGATGCATTGTGGGTGGGAATTTCCTGGAAAAGACCTTGAACCTTGTTTTATCCTGTGTGCATAGATTTTGACAGTTTTCAGTGGTTTGGAGGTGAAATTGATGCTTATTTTTGTCATACTGTCATGTATGTAAAGAATTTTGATGCAGCCTACAAAATATTTGAAGAGTAAGATTGCGGAGAAAATGAAGAAATCCAGTGTTGCAGGTAAAACAAACAAACTGAACATTTCCTGAAAAAGTTGGTTGTGACATGTATTTGGTCACATTTCTGCCTAGCCTTACAGTGCAAGTATTTCATCATTTAACAAACATGACATTGTTGTTGACATGTTGTAAGTCAAGCACACCGGTAATTTGTTTTGGTAAATTTTTATGATTTTATCTTGTCTTCCTATGAAGTGAAAGTGTGAATGTTGTCAAACATAACCAATTTGTTAAGTAAAGGTTTATTTTTAATGGCAAACACTAGTTTATATCCTTGAAACAATGCTTTGTCCATTGGTTCAATTGTGTACACACTTTTATTCGTTTTGTGCGAACAGTGTATATTCAGATCCTCCGGCACATCCGTGCTGTCTTATCGGGATCTTCCATACCCTGCTTCTTGGTCAGAAATAACCTAATGGCAGGGTAGATCCTGATCAGATACTGGCTTGTATGTTCAGGAATATTCACAGCTTGCCCTATCACAAGAAGTAAACATGAGGCAGATAACAAGTGAAAGATAATATGGGATGTAAGTAAATTCTAAATTTATTTTTGAAATTTAAAGAGTGAAAATGCTCTTTGGTTTGGAATAAAATAGTTTGGGTATGTACTGCTGCATACATAGGTTATTTCTTGCATACATAGATTACATAAACTCTGCCTGTGTTATACATTATTGATAGTTAAACGGAAGTTTGAAATATCTTGGATATACAAGTTTTATCAGACTCTGATAATCTTTAGGAAATAAGAAGAGGCTGTAACCCCCCACCCCATCCCCCACCCAAAGTCCTCCACATGTGGAGATAAACCTGTTTTTTAGGAAAATATTGTTCTGCCAGGTCTTTGTTTCAGTATTAACCTTTTCCTCCATATATACGCATTTTTTATGCATGTGCAACCAGTGTAGATCCAGATCAGCTGGCACATCTGTGCCGTCTGATCAGGATCTGCACTGGTCACATTTTGATCAGAAATAACCTAATGAATAAAAAAGGGAATCCTAATTATACAGCACGGATGTGCTGGCTGATCTGGATCTAAACTGTTCACCCACGCAATAAAGGTGTATCTATGGAAGAAAGGGTTAATATAGGAATTACCCAATCTCTTTGTTAGAACACTTATTTGTGCCTTCGGGATCTACACTGTTTGTATCAAGATTAATTAGCCTATTTCTAACCAAAATGCAAACTCTGTAGATCAAGATTAGACAGCACAGATGTTCAGACTGATCTGGATCTATTGTTGATTATGCAATTAAAGGTGTTTCCATGGAGAAAGTGCTAATGGCCACGATGGTCAATATTTCATCTGGTGAAATGTCACTTAAATTAGCAGACTAGTTTGCACAAAGAATGATCAGTATTCTAACAAGTCTCATAAAAACACAACTGAATTGTGACACCGTGTTCAATGTTCAGGTGGCGCAGATGCCCTGGATCTACACTGATCACAGAAGTTGGACTGAACCCAGGACTATTTTTATCGCTAGTTGCAAGAATGTAGAATAACAACCTTACTCCATATGATAAATATGTTGTTTTTCGCATGTTTGATCAGTGTAGATCAAGATCAGTTTGCACATCCATGCCATTTGATCTGGATCTACACTGGAAGTCACTTTTTCAGAAATAATTTAATCAATCTAAAAGAGAACAGTGTAGTTGCACAGATGTTTTAAAACAATTTTAAAACAACAACTAATTACTGGAGTTATGATCGACTGATCAGCAATTGGTGTAGACCCAGATCAGAGTCACTGAGTACACAGATAGAGATTCTAGCTGAAATGGGTCTACATTGGTCACAAGTTTGATTTCATTCACTTTCGTTGTAAAGATTAAACAACTTTTATTTGTACTTTGATTCTTGGTAGCAAATATTTCTCCAGGCATTGTTTTGGCTGTTTGTCAGATCTGTTTAAACATGTAAAGTAATAATATGTATGTTACTTGAAAATAGTGTTCTGTAAATGCTTTGGCTAAGTATCAAGAAAATGTCCTGCACTGTTTTGATATAAACAGGAAAATTGTGGAATTGGGCATTGAAAATGCACAAAATAAAAATGTACCTAGCCACGGTATTATGGTCTACAGTTCCCTGTTAGATTCGTTTGGATATTTCTGGCAATGAAGGCGAACAGTGTGAATCCAGATTAGAATGAACTGATATGTGAGCTGATCTAGATCTACACAGATTACAAATGCAATATTAGCTATGTCCATGGAATAAGGGTAAAGGGTTAATTCTTGGCTTCTGACGGCTTTAAATCGTAGTTCTTGTAGTAATATTCACCACAAACAATTCTCACCTGACCGCAATTTCCAATCACTATAAATGTTGCAGCATCTTGCTCCTGCAATTACCTGTGTATTTATCTACACTTGTTCATGCTTGTTAGTGGAATTGATTTGCATATCACTTAATTGTTGTGGGTTTTTTTTACAGTAATTCTGATAGTAATAAAAAGCAGCCAGGGCTTTTTCAGCCTATCTCACGGGGCCGATATTCGGCCCCGTTCCCAATGCAAAATAGGGACCATTTTTCCCAATTTCAAGAAAAAAATTCCCAATCTCGTAAATTTATTCCCCTTTTGAACCGAAACGCATTTGCCTTAAAAAATGATAAACGATAAACTATAATATCGAGACTTTTCAAGCACAAATCGTTTGTTTATCGGCGATCTGTGAAAACTTCTTTCCGTGAAAAATGTATGTACTGGTGTAAAAACCGGTATTTACCGTAACGCAAGTTGAAGATGGAGCGCGGCGCCCATGATTCCAGATAACTTATATTATGGTCAAATTATGGTTTGAATATTAACAGAAATTATATTTTTATTTCGTTAACAAATATTTTTTTCGCGATAATCGTTCGACTGCGTACAAAACAGAAAGGATGAATCAAAAATGGTATGTGCAGTACCGGCTTTTATACTGACCCGCGAAAACTAGTGACGAAAATTTAAAAATGTCGTATAACAGTAAAAACTATGCAAAAAGGCCACGAAAAAAAGATGCCATAGGTACTCCAAAACTAAACTCTCTGTGGAACAAAACATCAAATGTTTCAAAAGTTCTTTCCCACTCAGTTGAAACTTGCCAAGTTTCTAAGGATCAGAGAGCCATTCTACTGTATAAGTGATACATCTGTAAAGCTGTCAGAACAAACCCTGGAAGAGATTTGTAACATTTCCAGGGACACTAAAGCAAGGCAAATCAAGCTACAGTGCAGATAAATGAATGTTGAAATTTCCCAATTTGCTTTGATTTGTTGATACTTTTTTCCCAAATCTGACTATTTACCGCGTCAAAAATTCCCAATTTGGGCAGGGGCCTTTTCCCAAAAACCCCTGAAAAAGCCCTGGCAGCCCAAATGTTTTGTACAATTTTGTTTTGTTGCAGGCCAATGAAATTTCGGGGAAAGTTAACCTTTTCCTCTATGGACACACCTTTATTGCAGGGACGAACAGTGTAGATCCAGATCAGCCAGCACATCCATGCCATCAGATCAGGATCTGCACTGTTTGCTTTTTGATTCATTTGGTAATTTTTGACCAAAATGAGACCAGTGCAGATTCTGATCAGATGGCAAAGATGTGCCGGCTGATCTGGATCTACACTGGTAGCACATGCGTAAAATTGCGTATATATGGAGGAAAGGGTTATGTTTGCAATTAGAAAGGAGTGTTGATCCATATCTGTTTGTATGCTACAACCAGGATTGGGTATTCACTGGTCAATAAGCAAAATCCTTAGAGCAGTTGACTAAGCTTTGATACATATAGTCACACTTGAGCACCTGGGTTCCATTTGACCCTTGACACTTGGGTTTTGACTGGGTTTTCCTCCTTGAAATTCTAAGATAATGCTCTTTTTGATCCTTGAGAATTTTAATTCAAGGGGTTATAATTTCATTATATTATAAGGTAAAATTGTTCTGACCCTCAAAAAATGGCAGTGATGCATCATTTTGACCCTTGAAATTTATGTGTATAAGTAAAAACCCCGATTACACATCAACTGTGCATGATGTGTTTTCTATGCAAATGTCATCGTATATTGAAATCGCTGGCACCGATGACATCATAGTATCTGCAGCATCGATTTATTTATCAATTAGCGTACAGCAGTAATAAACAAACTTGTGTCATTGATTGAAAGTCATTAGTGGTTTTATTTATAATTTAACCTTTTGGATAGAACATTTAGACAAAAAATATGGATGATTCCATTTCATTTTTAAGGGATGATGAATCTGCAAGGGAGGAAACTCTTGCTGGCTTATAATAATAATATAATTTCTTTTTAAGTCATCTCCCTTTACAGATGACTATTTTGTATAGATCAGCACACACTGAATAAAAGCTGGTTTTTGGTTGGTTAACCCTTCCTATGCTGTATTGTTTTGGGTTGTTCTATTTCTCTATGCTGAATTGTTTTCATTATTTTTAACAGAAAAGCATTATGCTTATCAAAATGCTGTAATTTCTTACCCTATGGTTCAAATAACTTGAAACTTGGTAGGAAGAATAACAGAAGATGCAGCAACAGTTTCACAGTATTTTATTTCACATACCTTCAAATTGTGTTACCATAGCAACCAGAATATTCTAATTTTACACTTTTTTGGCATTATAATGCCCAGACAAGCATTTCATAAAGTGTCACAATTCAAAACTACAATATTCTATACTTGTTGTTTGTAAATGGTAATAAACTGCAATTTACAACAGTTTTTAAAGGGAAAAATGAATGTCCTGGACAAAATTCTCAAGTATACAACATCTTGCATTGTTAATGTTTCAAGTAATATTTAAAGAAAATCACCATGCCAATCATAATGCTGTAACTTCATATCCTATGGTTCAAATAACTGGAAACTTGGTAGACAACATAACAAAAGATGCAGCAACAGTTTCACTGTATTTTAGTTCACATACCTTCAAAATGTGTTACCATAGCAACCAGAATATTCTAATTTTATTCTTTTTTTTGGCATTATAATGCCCAGACAAGCATTTCATAAAGTGTCACAATTCAAAACTGCAATATTCTATACTTGTTGTTTGTAAATGGTAATAAACTGCAATTTACAACAGTTTTTAAAGGGAAAAATGAATGTCCTGGACAAAATTCTCAAGTATGCAACATCATGCATTGTTAATGTTTCAAGTAATATTTAAAGAAAATCACCATGCCAATCATAATGCTGTAACTTCATATCCTATGGTCAAATAACTTGAAACTTGGTAGACAACATAACAAAAGATGCAGCAACAGTTTCACTGTATTTTAGTTCACATACCTTCAAAATGTGTTACCATAGCAACCAGAATATTCTAATTTTATTCTTTTTTTGGCATTATAATGCCCAGACAAGCATTTCATCAAGTGTCACAATTCAAAACTGCAATATTCTATACTTGTTGTTTGTAAATGGTAATAAACTGCAATTTACAACAGTTTTTAAAGGGAAAAATGAATGTCCTGGACAAAATTCTCAAGTATGCAACATCATGCATTGTTAATGTTTCAAGTAATATTTAAAGAAAATCACCATGCCAATCATAATGCTGTAACTTCATATCCTATGGTTCAAATAACTTGAAACTTGGTAGACAACATAACAAAAGATGCAGCAACAGTTTCACAGTATTTTAGTTCACATACCTTCAAAATGTGTTACCACAGCAACCAGAATATTCTAATGTTATTCTTTTTTTGGCATTATAATGCCCAGACAAGCATTTCATTAAATGTCACAATTCAAAATAACATCATTCTTAGTACTTGTTGTAAGGGAATAGAAAAATCTGCACTTTGAAACAATAATTGAAAGGGGAAAATATGTCCTTGATGAAATTTTCAAGTATGCAATAGTTCTCACTTCGAGTATTTAAAGTATTATTTATTGTTTTATCAATACCTTCAAATTACAATACATTGTTATTTTTTAACAGATTGAAAAACATTTAATACTGGGTAATACTGCAATAACTGTTATTTTAAAAAGACATTGATATGTAAACAGTTTCCATGGCAACCACACATTTTCCAAAATGTTATGCTTTTATTCTGATATTGTTGCACAAAAGATATTCAATATGCTTAAAGTGACTCATTAATATCACTTTATTTAAATATTTAATTACCAGCAACCATTGGGAAACAAAACCAAAGCAAATCCAGTGTAGATCAAAAACAGGTGGCACATTTGTGCCGTCTGATCAGGATCTGCACTGGTCGCATTATTGTCAAAGATAGCCTAAGGAATAAAAAAGCGAACAGTGTAGATCCTAATCAGATGGCACAGATGTGCCGGTTTATCTGGATCTTCACTGTTGACCCACGCAATACAGGTGTGTCTATGGAGGAAAGGGTTAAGTGGGATTAAATAAATGAATGTGTTCACAACACTTGGAAATCTTTGACAAAATTTATGTAAAATGTAAATTTTCTTTCATGGTTTGAAATTAACTGCTAAATTTACAGAAAAATGATAGATAAAGAAAGTTTGTGCCATGGCAAAGGAGTTTTAACTGTGTTCAGAATGTTCTTAAACACAGTTCACAATACCCCTGTGTGGAGGAAACACAATACAGCAGATATAAGAGTAAAGAATAGGTTAAAAACTATTTTAAAATACAATACACATTAATACTTTCCTCCATAGATATACCTTAATTGCGAGGGCAAACTGTTTATATCCGGATCAGCTGGCACATCGATGATGTCTGATCAGGATCTAAACTGTTTGCTTTTTGATTAGTAAGGTTATATCTGAACAAAATGCGACCAGTGCAGATCCTGATCTGGATCAACACTGGTTGCACATGTGTAAAAAAGCGTATTTATGGAGGAAAGGGTTAATACAGTCATGTCAGAATTTTACAAATTGGGAACTTGGTGAAAATGGTTAAACACTACTTAATGTACAATATAAATGTTGCATATCATTACTTTGCTTCTTGGTGTGTTCTAAGTATCAGTATTCTAAGTATGAGTAATACACTGGTATAGTAAGAACAGGCCAGTTGGTTGCACTCAAAAGTAATATAGACAGGTATTAACCCTTTCCTCCATAGATACACCTTTATTGCATTGGCAAACAGTTTAGATCCAGATCAGCAGGCACATCCGTGCCGTCTGATCAGGATCTATACTGGTCGCACATGTGTAAAAATGTGTATATATGGAGGAAAGGGTTAAAGTTCTTATAACCAAATGATTTTGAAATCTTAGCCTCACTGTACTAAACAATCACCTGACAATACTACATTGTATTTAAACAAACGACGCTATGCACATCTCCTCTTTATACTGATGGTTCCCACAAAGTTTCGTTGAAATCCAGCCAGCAGCTACAAAGAAATAGTGCGGAAATGAAATTCAGACGGACGGACAACACTATTAATTTCCCCCTTCCGATTTCATCGGTGGGGGATAATAAGTAAATGAGCTTATTAGTTACTCACTAGTACAGAAGTCAAGTTAGAAACCTAAAATACATAAAATCAACAGCACAACAGATAGCTTTGTGTTTTCTAATTGTGGCAATTCCTGATATGCATATTTCACTTGTTTTCCAATAAAAAAGCTTTTCATGGTTTATTCTTCTGCATAATATCTTTTATATGCTAGAATGTAATCCTGCTTTGTGTGATAAAACTCAAAGCATGGCACAACACATAACACAACATTGCATTGTCCACACATGTATCTGGACTCATGACCAGGCCTTTTTCTCTTTTGGCCAGCTGCCTCAAGTATTTCACGCATTGCTGGATTACACACAGCACATGTACGTCCCCTGTTACCTTCAACCTTCTTCGGGAAATGCCTACCAGTCAATCTTTCCAGTTGTGCGGACTTGGGACGGCCAGGTAACAAGGTTCGAGGAAGACCCTGCTCTGATCTCTGTACTAGTTGAGTAACAAGCACACGTCTGAATACCCTGAATGGCATTGGGTTTCTCACATTTAATTTGTACTTCAGGTAAGAATTCAGTACAGTTAGGCTAAGAAGATGAAAAAATACCTTTTTCCACCACTTCATCGAACGTACCTGAATTTTTGAGTTAGCAACCATATGGTCTGTCCTGTCAACACCGCCCATATACTTATTGTATTGTACAATAACCTTTGGCTTAATGATGGGCTCATGTGTTCTTGGGTCTCTCTTACCTGTTTGAACATTTTCTGAAGTGTCAAAGGTAGACAATAGGTATACTGGTTTTGAATCCAGGTACTTAATAGCCGATAGTGGTCCAGTTTTCATGATATAGGTGTCACCCTGGTTTTCTAGAGATTTCTCTTTCAATGACACAGGCAAACCTTTCCTATACTGCCGAACAGTACCAACAGCAGCAACCCCAAGTTCCCATAAATCTAAGAAGAGTTTTGGTGACGAATAATAATTGTCACAATACAATATATGACCCTTACCGAAATATCCTCGCAAAAGATCAAAGACAAGGTCATATGTAGATCCAAATTCTGAAGGGGGAACAAGTTGTTTTCCAGTATACAATTTCAATTTTAGACAATAGCCATTAACAGCATCACACAACATGTAAGCTTTAATGCCATACTTATTTGGTTTGTCAGGATTATAAACCTTAAAAAATAAATTCCCCCGCCATGGCACAATACCTTCATCAAGTGACAAGAATTGGTGAGGCCTATAGGTGGTAGAAAATCTATTGAGAACTCTATTGAACAACTGTCCAAGTTTAAATAATGGATTGTAACCTGGTGATCCTCGACGAACATAAAACTCATTATCACATAGATGAAGGAATGACATCAACAAAAGAAACCTGTCCCTGGAAATGGTTGCTGGATAAAAGGGGGTGGTGATTACTGGGTCTGTAGACCACAGGTCCGTCATGTTGGACTGCCCTATAAGCCCCATGGATATAACCACAGCAAGGAACTTGGTCATCTCTATCCCAGTGGTCTGCTTCCACTTTCTGAATCTATGAAAACATATTACAAAATAATCATGAACACTGGAAAAATCTTGTTGTATAAAACTAAGATTTCTATTTTTAAAAAAAATTCTTGAAAATGTATCTTGTAATTAAGTGTACTGATTGTTTAATATAATTATGTTTTGTACATTAATCCAACACTCAGTGTTCTATCCTGTTTACATAGCATCAAACTGAAATTTTATATGAAATAATTCATAATACTTTTTTATCAAAATTTACCTTGAGTTAGGTTTCAGTGTCATAGCAGCCAGTCTCTGGTCTGCATATTTGTTGGTTTCGTGCGCAATGTTGTCTATGTCAGCGGGTGTAAACAAAGAGTCAAAATACTCTATAGGCTGTGCTTCCTGGCCAAACTCTGTAGTTGCACCTGGCACTTGAAGGTAGCCCAACTCCGGCTGCTGGCGCTCACCTTCTTCCCAGCGCTCCAAAATATCACCCACATCATCATCCTCAGGGGGCTTAAAGATTCAGTCATATAGATTTATAAGGCTGTATGCAGATTTGATAAAAACAACAACAACAAACTATATTGAATTATGAGCCTAATCAACAGAAATTTTACTCTTTAGGACTGTGAAAAATCAATAATAGTGTGCAATGTTCGTTTATTTTCAAACTTTTTGTGTTTTAAAAGCATTAAGCATTATTCCTAGGTGGTAGTGTTACATCTATTTCTGCATACTTTTATTATGGGCATTTGGTAGGGTGTGGAGTATATATATATATAAACAATCTGGAATTTACCTGCTGTACTGGTAGATCGGGCTCGTCAAACCCTTCGAACTCACTGTCCGAGTCCGAGTCACCCATCAATTCAGCAAAAAACTGAAAATGGTCCGGCAAAAACCGTTCCTCGCTCATGTTTACTATGAACACGTGTAGCTTTGACAGCTTTGACAGTTCGTAAACATTGGGGCTAACCAACAGGATATCAAAAACATTTTACTATTTTTATATTGATCTCCCGTATTTTAAAAGATTTGTCTAGGATTTCGGCGAAAGAAATTAAATTAAAACAAACTAGATCATTTGGTGTACTTTCTTTATTCATAAATCGATCACTTATAATAATAACCATCATAATTCTTACTTTGACAGTCGACACTGTTGATCACATGTTGTCGCGGCCCCGGAAAAACACAAATTGCGCCAAGTTAATTTACTTCCCCAAAACCCGTGAAAACGAGCATAAATATAAACAAATGTAACATGAATTCGATATATTGTAATCCCATAAATAGTTTTAAGCGTAACAGAATCATGTTGTTTGTCAAAAACATAAACAAATCCGACAGAGAAACTCTAATAAGCGAATCACTTATTATGCAAATATGCAAATGAGGACTAAAAATAGTATCGTGCACTTGCTTTTGAATTTCAGAGAATTTCAAGAAAATGGAAACAACTGAATAAAGTTTTTCGGTACCCAAGTATATTTATTGTCATCTTAACTGTTATTTTTCGTTTTGCCAGAACAAATACTCAATAAAACAAGAAAAAACACGTGTAGTAAATGATACATACGAAACGACCATGACCTTCGTATCTGCATGCATGTTCCGTAATTTAGCGCATTTTCCATGTAAGTTTAGCGATTATTTGTTGTGCATTTCACTCGCATGTATTTTTTAGTTGAATCAACACATAACTAATCCAAATTGTGTCACGTTCTGAATGAGCTTCTATTTTTCAGCGAAGTAAACATATCCCAATACACATGTGTCACAACGCAATGCAAATGGCCGTCATTTTCAAGCGTCGTTAGCAACTTGAAAAGTTTCTTACATTTTGTCGCATTTTGTAGTTACTACTGCAAATTTTCCATGTAACATAACTGTTGTAAATATTTATTTTATGTGTTAGATATGCCAAATTAGCATGACATTGTTTTTTCCACTCGCAAATCACCACTGAATCCTACACGTAAGAAATTGCCAACATCCCGCATATATGCGGGAACCGCGCGCTGCAGGTTAACGAACGTCATTCCCGCATATATGCGGGATCCGCATAGGAAGGGTTAATAGTTTGGAGAAACCTGTAAGGCTAGATAGAATCATATGCTGATATGCTAATATAAAAGTGAACTCTTTTTAAAAAAACAGAAATTATGTACCCTGATTTCTGCAGCTGTTGGAACCAAATTCAAAACTTTTGAGACAAGAAAAAAATACTTTTAAAAGAAGTCATTTAAACACATAAGCCACAAGTAAATTTAGTCAATAAGCAAGGGTGGTAGTCTTCAAATTGAAATTTGAGGCAGAAACCTACTGGTCATTGTTGCATGACATTAAGATTTATATTCAGACTTCATCAGAAAACCATGCCTGATTTTGCCTATGAGAAAAAGAAATCAACGAGACTTCCAAGTCCCTTAAATCCTTTCCTAAATATACATTATGCCTTTGAATGTGTTTGTTACTAGTGTAGATCAAGATCACCTGGCACATCCTTGTCATTTGATCAGGATCTGCACTGTTTGTTTTTTGGTCATAAAATGTTTGTTTTTTGGTCATCAATGACCTAATGAATCAAAAAGCAAACAGTGCAGATCCTGATCAGATGGCACAGATGTGCTGGCTGATCTGGATCTACACTGTTTGACCATGCCAAAACGGCTTGTATGTGGATCATAGGGATATAGAACATGAAAGGAAACACAATAGTATACAATGACCTGAATATTTTGATGTAATTAACTTCTGTTGTTTACATAACATAGTTTTGCATGAAGCCTTCATTGCTGGCAATGACTCATTGAAGTGTTTTAAGCTGGACATAGTTTGGTTTCCCTGAAATAACAACACATGGATAGAATATATGAAAGCTGTTACCAGTATTTGCACATAAATGGGTTTTGTTTGCTATTAATCTAATTCTATATCCAGCATTCTGTGTGAAGAGTATTTAAATAACGGTTGAAATTGGAAAAAAAGCTGAACATCTTCTTATAACAGGTCTTTTTTAGGGGCAAATGCCCTTTGTGAAGTTTTTAAAGGCAAATGCTGGTTAAAGTGTTTTGGTTTCTGAGTTTCTAATGGGCAGATGCCATTTGTCAAGCCTTTAGGTGCAAATGCTTTTTTTACCAAATTGTTTCTTCTAAATAGCTCTTGCACTGGATTTTGCAATCGCTTGACATTATTTACATCTTGCAGGCTCCCCCCGCCCCCCAACACCAAACACAAATGAAACAAAACACAACTATTTCGTAGATTATTTTCTGTCTTATAATCTTGTATCAAATATGAAGATGGTGAAGGTCTACCCTATTAAATAATAAATACCAAATTTTTAAATACTGAAGATTCTTGCTTCCTAGTTAATCCAAAGTGAGCAATGTAGATCAGCTTATCTGGATCTACACTGTTCACCGATAGGATAACATCCATATCTTATGATTGAAATTGTTTTGTTATATGGTGCGCGTCACGGGAAAAAGTACCTTCGGACAGTTGACGTCTTTTCTTGAAATGACGTCATAAAGTTGAGTGGACGACATTGATTATTATGCATTTCTCGTTAAAAATATCATTTTATCGTCAAAATGTGTAAGAAAAGCACTTGTTAGTTATGAGAAATTTATAGACAGTTGTAAGTTCTTTCTAAATATAGTAACAACTAGAATGTCACAAAGTATGACCGAAGACACCTTTTCCCGTGGCGCGCCCCATATGTAAAGCCAATGTAACAAAAAATGCTAGTTGATCTTTGTTATGCCCCACAAAATGGGAGGCATATAGAGTTGCATTTGTCCGTCCATACGTACATCCATCCGTACGTCCCCAAATCTTGTGGCGTCAACTCCTCCTAAACTATAAGGTGGATTTCTTTCAAACTTGCACAGGTGATCAAGCAGGATGAGTAGATTATCGTACAGAAAAGTTTTCTTCCTCCGACCATTTTCACCAGAGTTATGGCCCTTTGTTAATTTCACTATTTAAATCCTGTGGCATCAACTCCTCCTAAACTATAAGGCGGATTTTTTTCAAACTTGCACAGATGATCAAGCAGGATGTGTAGATGATCGTAAAGAAAGGATTATTTCCTCCTGCGACCATTTTTACCAGAGTTATGGCCCTTTGTTATAAAAAATAATATTGCAGCAGTGGGGGCATCAGTGTCCGAGGACACATTCTAGTTATTACATGTATTAGTTGTCTTAAATGTGCATTATACAGCTGTATAGAATGTTTACCATTAAAGTGCTAGAATTGTAATAAAATTATTGTACTTCAACTGCATTGAATTGAATTGATTCAAACCTTGTTTATCATAAAAGTGCTTGAATTACAATTGTACTTCAGTGGCATTGCGTTCAATTAACTGTGACCCCTGAGGTTATTATTGTATTGCAATGGAATGGAATTAAATTCGACCTTGGAGGTTACTTTGCCTTTTTAACCTTACGGCATGTATACAGATGATATGAAATTCGGTTAATATATGCTAATGTTTGCAAAGCTCCAGTGATAGTGAGGTACAGCAAAGGAAATGTTTACCTTGCAAAATACTGTGTAGAGAAGAATTAATGAGATTAAATTTTGCATTAAGCCAAATGGATGAGGTACAAACGCTTTCTAAAGAACATGTAAACAAATTGGATGGAAAGCATTTCAATATTTTGCCAAGATTGAATTCATACCTTGCAGTAAAGATTAAAAAAAACACAACAAAAACATCTCTTTGCACCTCGCTGCCCTAGTTGTTCGGATTGCTAGCACATGTACAAAATGTACAAGCAATATACCTGGCAGAGTGTTACAGAAAATTACACAGTTGAACTCTACAGTGCAAAAAAAATTAGATGTTTTGTTTTACCTGTAAATGTGCGATGTGCATAATGAAAAGTGCAACCTGTTCTGAAATACAGATCATAAAAGGTTCAATGTAACCTTGCAATACAGTTGGTATTGTCACATCTGTCTGGAGGATAAAAAGGGTTAATGGCTGGAAAACACAGCAGATATGAGAAGATAAGCCAACCAGTTCAAATTGGCTTGTTGTGGTTAGCCTGTCCGATCTTTGACTCTTGTTGTGAACATAGGTCATGTGATGTCCTAGAATGAGGTCAAGTTTTGTTTTTACATGTGACTGATAATTACATGTGACATTGTGGTAGGTTTTGGATTATTAACCCTTGACTCTGGATATGTAGGTTTTATCACATGTGCTACCAGTGTAGATCCAGATCAGCCAACACATATGTGCCAGTCCGATCAGAATCTGCACTGTTTGCTTCTTGGTCAAAAATAACTTTATGAATCAAAAAACAGTATAGAGCATGATCAGATGGCATGGATCTGCCCATTCTGCCCATTTGATCTGGATCTAAACTGTTTACCTGTAGACAGTCATACCCACTAGAGTAAAGGGTTTACTTAGGTTAAAGATTCAAGCTGAGGTATGTAATACTGGCCTTTTAAAAATCTGAGATATTTCTAAGCCCTGATGGTTCTTCTTGAACTGACACGATCTTTTACAATAAATAAAATATATGATGGAATTACAGAATTTGTTTGCCTCGCATGAAAAACATTTTAAAATAATCTATTGTTTCCTTGAAACTTGTTTATTGCATCAACTGTCAAATTTGCAACAGAAGAACATCAGTAAGCACAACACCCCTATGAGCTCGCAATGGTTTGACCCAAAATTAACAAAACATTAAACAAACCATGTTTATGTTAATTACCCTACCAGAAAACTGTAAACAATGGGATAAAATTGAGGAAAAATTGTTCATGACATAAAATGACGATGATTGATGAACGATTGATTTTTATCGCATAACTGGGTTTAACCGGGTTTTTTTTGTATGAGCTTAACCTTGAAATTGTAAACAAACAAACACCCTAGTACATGTAGAGCTATTTTTAGATTGTAGGTCACATGACTTTCCCAGTGTATCCTGCAGCAGTATGATCGGTTTTAGCAATACACTGTAGCTGGTATTGGTTTAGGTCATCATAGGACCTCGGCTGACCTATTTATTTACTTATAAATGTAACTTTAGATTTGTATGCAAGAACATGTGCTTGCTAATTAGACGGCATACTGTTTTATACATTAAATTATTGGCATCTAGTGAAATGTGACAAGTTATTATAAACTTTTCCATGAAATAATATGTATACACATGCGATATTAATTTATTTTTCCAGGGACTTTGCAAACTAATAACTCTGAACTGAAAATTGTTTACATTGCTGACGTTATTTTAGAAGTTTTGTTTTAATATTTATTAAGATCCAATGAAAGAGAGTGCATACTGGCGATTCATTTTGCCTGATTTAAATTACTTGAAACTCGTACTACTCGGTGCAAAGTGCAAAAGTTGCTGGTCACATAAAGGTGTGGAAAATAGAATTATAGGAATTGATCCGCAGACCATTTACGTCTAGAAAATGACGACGATTTTAAAACGGAGAAGAAAATTGAGTTTGAGACTTAAATTCAGTAAGTTTTTTAAAATGTTTTTTATCATTTGTTATGTAAAATAAATGTATAAATAATTTTATTTGTTCAGATTGATTATGAAAAATTTAATATAAGGATGCAAAAATTATAAGAAATGAATGTTCGGAATTAAACATTTTATTCCCACAAGGTGGGTCATATATTTTGATAAAGACATTGTGTGCATTTTGTGAGTAAAAATATAAATAATAATGTATTGCTAAAAGTTTGGAACCTTATTGAGGCCATTAAAGAAACCTTTTGTTTATTTTAGGATGAGTCAAAATCCTACAAAATCTTATGACTATTTTATGCACATCCATAGCTTTGGTGACAAAAAAAAGTTGAACAGTTTTCACCTGAAAATAAGTGAAAAATTATCTTCTTAACAGATTCATGACAAATGGCTGCTTCCTTGTGGTTCCAGTTGACCCCTTAGAGTCCTGGTCATCTCTAAAGATCTTATTTTTGACCCTCATGATTTTGAAGGTTTTTTTTCCTAAAATATTGGGTATTTTGGCTATTAATTTACAAAATCACAGCAGCTAGTGGAATCCCTGATACTCTTAAAATAGCCAGGTGAGGTGGTCAATTATACCAAGGAGAAATTCACTCCCCACTCCGCTATGTGGTGTAGGCCTGTTATACACCATTTTTTCTTGAGGCCTGACATGGTCCTCAGCTAAAGATTGTGTCTGTAGATAGACAGGTCAGGGTTCAAGGTCGAAGACAAGGTTTAAACTTGTTGTTAAGGTGGTCAGTTAGGAAAGGGCTGAAATTCTCCAGGTAAAGACCTGCTACCATCTAAATCAAGGGCAAACTTGAAGATCATAGAATTCCAAAAGAATTGTTTGACATTCAAGCGTAACAGTTTTGTGCACTTAAAGGCCTGGGGAAAATACAGAAGATCATTGACAGTGTAGATCCAGATCAGATGGCAAAGATGTGCAGGGAGTTCTGGATCTACACTAGTTTCACATCCTTGCCATCTGATCTGAATCTAGACTGTTCACATCTTGATCAGGGTTGAAGGTTATAAAACTGAGTTTGGAAACCAGTCTCAAATCTCAAGCATCTGATTGGCTGAAATGGCGACTGGTCGCCATTTCAGCCAATCAGATGCTTGAGATTTGAGACTGGTTTCCATGCTCAGTTTTATAACCTTGGGCACAGATATAACCTAATAAATTGAAAAGAGACTGGTGAAGATCCTGACTAGACGGATGTGCAGGTTGATCTGGATCTACACTGGTTGCCTATGAGATATAAGCCATATCCCATGGAGTAAACTTTGGGTTATGCAATTTCAGTATTTGATCAGAAGCGAACTACTTAAAATGTGCTTGATCCTTCTGCTCTAACCAGAAAGCTAGGTCACTAGGTCAGTAGGTCAGATCATTGAAAGTAATAAATCATCACCATAAAAGAGGCCTTTTAATTCAAGCAACCTAATGTCCATTAAATTTGCATGTGCCCTATGAAAAACATTTAAGCCAACAGGACAATTAATTGAATGTTCTCAAACTATATTGTACAACAAAAACCTCCCTATCAAAAGAAAACTGAATATATATTCAGAAATAAAACGAATCGCCTAATGGTGCAATATTGATTACACATTCTTACGCCGACATATATTCATTTGCCGGAAAAAAATTCCTACTTGGTCATTAAGTCTGGAGGTTTCCAATGTGTTATGACAAAACCATTGCACATTGTAACGCTGATAATTAATATTGCTGTCTCAGACACTTATGTAACATTTTTAATACAATATAATTACCTGGCAACATTTTATGTCACCAGATTAGAGGTTAAAACCTAACACGTGAATTCCAGAAGAGCAGGTTTTGATTTGCATTCTATTTTCCATTTAGTATAATTTAGAGTAATTGTATAATTGTGGCATATTAAAATGGAATATTAAAACAGTATGCAGTCTGTGGGTTTGTCACAAGTCGTTTGAGTTCCGTATGTAAACCAATATTTCACGTGAAATCGGAGTCTGCAAATGTTATTCCGGATAAGGGAGTTAACCCTTTACTCCATATGATACACATTTTAACTCTTTCCTGTACAGATACACCTTAATTGCTAGGGCGAACAGTTTAGATCCAGATCAGCCGGCACATCCGTGCCATCTGATCAGGATCTAAACTGTTCGCTTCTTGATTCATTAGGTTATTTCTGACCAAAATGCGACCAGTGCAGATCCTGATCAGACGGCACGGATGTGCCGGCTGATCTGGATCTACACTGGTCGCACATGCATAAAAATGCGTACCTATACAGGAAAGGGTTAACACGTGTGCAAGCAGTGTAAATCCAGATCAGCTGGCACATATAAGTATGCCACCAGATTAGAATTTACACTGGTTGCATATTGATTAGAAATGTATCTTAAAGTTGACGGTGTAGATCCTGATCAGATGGGACAGATGTTTGGGCTGATCTGGATCTACAGTGTGCTAATGGATAATAGCCAAATCTAAGGGGGTAAAAAGTTAATATATTTTTTGTCATTCCTGAGAAGGGAGTTTATATATTATAATGAAAACTGAGAAAAAGTTTCCGAGCAATGCATTCCGAGCAAGTACAAGCAATGCATTCTAGCGAAAATGCTTAAATGCTATGCATTATCTGTTAAATGAGCATTTTTGTTGCCTTAGCGCATTAATGCTATATCTCATATATATTTTAATGGTACTTTACCGTTTTTGAGGTAAGGCAACATTTATTGAATTATTATATTGAGGGCTTAACTAAGTTATACAGACTAATGAAAAAAGCATGTTTCACTGGGTTTGTTGCTTTTTTTTGACAAGGGTAATAAAACACTGTAATTGAAGATATTTAGTAAATTTATATTCTTTAGAAAAATATAATCAATCATCTAGAAGATGTGGATGATGGTCTTGTTAAGGCTTGACAAGCGATCCAATCCAGTCAGGTTACTGTTACAAAAAAGAAGACATAATTTGTGTAAGAGAAATCGCTTACTTGCTATAATGATTTGCAATGAGATAATAAAATTGTAAAAAACAAAAGTTAATGACAGTCTGAAAAGTGAATAAATACGACCTGATTGTGAGACACTGCACTTCTATTGGCATGAAATAAACTTTGGTATTGAAACTAGGTCAAAAAGAAATTGTCCTTACATTAAGGTATAATGTAATATGGCTGTTGTCCCATGGGCAAACAAAGCAGTGTATATAATTGCTGAATTAGAAGTGACTCGTGTAGATCCAGATCAGTTGGCACAAATGTTATGGCTAATCTAGATTTACACTGTTAGTTCAATTAAATCGTATTTATGGAGTACCGGTAAGAGTTACATTTAACCCTTTCCTCCATCTATACACATTTTGACGCATGTGTGAGGAGGGTAGATCCAGATCAGCTGGCACATCTGTGTCATCTGATCAGGACCTGCACTGGTCGCATTTTGGTCAGAAATAACGTAACAAATCAAATAGCGAACAGTGCAGATCCTGATCAGACGGCACAGATGTGCTGGCTGATCTGGATCTACACTGTTCTCCCACACAATAAAGGTGTGTCTGTGGAGAAAAGGGTTAAGTTATCTGTTTTCAATGTATGTATTTTGAGATTACAAGTAAAATGTGTTAATTGGTGTTGAATTTGTGGATTTAAAAAGACACCCCACCTTCCAGTTCATTGTTCGTCTATGATTCTAACTGATTTAATCAGTTTTTACCCTTCGACAAATCCACTGTGGTATTTCTAAATAGGTAAAATATGCCTTTTTTCCTTTAATGAGCTATGGTTGGAATAAGAAACTTGGCCAATTAAGCGAATGACTCCATAGATACAATTTTTTCGCATGTGCTAACAATATAGATTCAGTTTAGCCAAAACATCCAGCATTGCTGTCTGATCAGGATCAACACTGTTGGCTATATGTGTCGCCTGCATGACCAAACATATTGGTGACAACAAGAATGATAACTCCTGAATTTTTTTTAGTTATGCTCCTTTTAAATGCAGTTTTAGGTGACGCATGTGTTCCAAGGAACACCAAATTCTAGTTCTTTCATTGGGTTTTTTCTGCAACAAACTGTGTAGATCTTGATCACAATTTACCTTGTGGTCTTGGATAAGGTGGATGGGGATCGGTTGGAGTTAGGCTTTTTCTGGAACAAACTGTAGATCTTAATCAGAATATACATTGTACCTTGCGGACATGGGATGTGGTTGATGGGGGTGCGTCGGGGTGTGCATTTAATTCTATAGGTCCCATTGGTTTACCCATTCCTGTACAGATACACCTTTATTGCCAGGGCGAACAGTTTAGATCCAGATCAGCCAGCACATCCGTGCCGTCTGATCAGGATCTAAACTGTTCGCTTATTGATTCCTTAGGTAATTTCTGACCAAAATGCGACCAGTGCAGATCCTGATCAGATGGCACAGATGTGCCGGCTGATCTGGATCTACACTGGTCGCACTCGCGTAAAAATGCGTATATATCCAGGAAAGGGTTAAGTCTTGATGACCATTGCATAAGTAACCTGGTGTTTTGAAATTGAATAAAGTGACCATTGTTCACCATCAAAGGTCCTTGAAGTATGTACTTGACCTTCACTTGTTAAAATGCTATCATTAGATTTACACTTGAGTATTAAAGTGAGTTGATGATTGCCTACACCAGACTATTCCGGTAAAAAATATTTCTATTTTTATGGGCCATTAACTTATTTCAAATAATGCAAATCAGATGGTATTAAAATTCAGGTTTATCTACGAAAGCTAATGAATTGGAAGATTAGTTGTTCTTAGGCAAATTTTGTTTATCCCTTTACTTCAGAGATACATCTTTATTGCATGGGCAAATGGTGTAGATCAAGATAAGCTGGCAAATCAGTTGCCAAGAAGTGGCCGGTGTAGATCCAGATAAGTTGGAACAAATAGCACAGTGCTAGCTGATCTGGATCTAATCTGGTCACCTATGTGATAAAAGGTGTATACAGTTGAACCTGCCTAAGCAGCCACCTGCTTTCAACAACCTCCTGTCTTAAACAGCCAGTTGGACTGACATTTTGTTCAAATTTTTACCTGTCTTAAACAGCCCTCCATGTTAAGCAACCAGGGCTGCTTAATACAGGTTTGACTGTAAATGGAATAAAGGGTAAAAAAAACAGTAGTAAAAAGTAGCTGTTAGGGTAGGGCAACAAAACATTATTATTAAGGCCTACCATAAAACTCCTTTTAAACACCACTTGGGTATTACATTTTCTGAAAGGGGGGCACTTATTATTCATATTAATTATTTTTATACGCCCGTTTGAAAAACGGGACATATTATGGGAACACCTGCGGCGGGCGGGCGGGTTGGCGGACGGGCGGGCTGCGTCCACAGGGTTTCCGCTTTCTAAGTCAAAGAGTTTTCATAAGGTCTTATCAAACTTGGTGAATATGTTGTTGTGCATAATGTCTCGACCAAGTTCTATAACCAGCCAAATCCCCCCAGGCACTCCTGAATTATGGCCCTTTAATTGTCCAAAATTACTGTTTCCGCTCTCTAAGTCAAAGAGTTTTCATCCGGTCTTTATCAAACTTGGTGAATATTTTGGTGGGCATAATATCTCTGCCAAGTTCGATAACCAGCTAAGTTGCTTCAGGCACTAAAGAGTAATGGCCCTTTATTTATACGAAAAATGTGGAAAATTAGCCAAACTTTTTGACGGGTGTATTTTGTGGCATTTTGGCACTCTTGTTATTCTTATATAAGATTCTGAAGATACTGGATAATAAATATGGAAAAAATGATTTTACTTCCCTAAAGAATAACGAGGGGGTGTCTATTAAGGGAGGGGCATTTAAAAGGAAATTAACGGTATCTTGTATTGCGCATTGTTGTCACAACATGCACTTGACCTTTACACAAGTCTTGTTAATTAATCATAAGACAACTTAATCAGCCCAGATACTGTGTCATGTATGCAGAGAAAACAAATCTCTATTTAACATGCATGCAGCAAATTGACAGTGAAATTCTCCTGTTGCCATGATTCTGTTATCTTGCGAAAACTTTGGTGGAGTTCTAGCAATAGTTAAGTCCTATCCAGTGTGGCTCAATAAAAAGAACCAGTGTGCTGCCTTGCATACTAACAAGGTTAATGAAGGCTGTGTTTTTTAGCTCACCTGAGCTGGCTCAGGGTGAGCTATTAGGATCGATGAATGTCCGTCGTCTGTCCACACTTAGTTCGTTAACACTCTAGCATTCACATTTTTGCTCCGAAAACACATTTTTGTCATGAAACTTGGTCAGGATGTTTGTCCCAATGATTTCTCGGACGAGTTCGAATATGGGTCATCTGGGTCCAAAAACTAGGTCACTGTTACTAAAAATAGAATTTTCTTGTTAACACTCTAGCGGTCACATTTTTGATCCGATTGTCATGAAACTTGGTCAGGATGTTTGTCCCAAAGATTTCTCGGACCAGTTCGAATATGGGTCATCTGGGTCCAAAAGCTAGGTCACTGTTACTAAAAATAGAATAATCTTGTTAACACTCTAGCGGTCACATTTTTGCTCCGATTGTCATGAAACTTGGTCAGGATGTTTGTCCCAATGATTTCTCGGACGAGTTCGAATATGGGTCATCCGGGTCTAGGTCACTGTTACTAAAAATAGAACTTTCTTGTACTCAGGTGAGCGATAAAGGGCCATCATGGCCCTCTTGTTTGGTGATACTAAAGTATTTTTTCACCATTGAGGCTTTAACTCTTTCCTCTCTATATATTCTCTTTACAAGAACAGAGTAGATCCAGATCAGCCAGCACATCTGTGCCTTCTGATCAGGATCAAGATCAAGTTCAGGCAGCACATTTTTGATGAGGATCTACACTGTTTGCTTTTTGATTTATTAGGTATTTTTTAACAAGAAGAGAACAGTGCAGATCATGATTAGATCTGCCATGTGCCTGCTGAGCTGGATCTACACTGGTTGCAAAAAATGTATAATATAATGTGAAAAGGGTTAATGTGATAGTGTATTACAAGTTAACTGATTAAAAATATGCTTTAATTAACTTGCTAATATTGGGGGAATTTTTCTTGGCATTTTGGGAACGAAACATGTTTTGCCAATGAGAATGGGGGCTGAATTCAGCCAGAAAACATCACTGTGTGCGCATATTAAATGGATTTGTTAATTAATTTACTGATCTGATTCAATAAAATGCTGTTTTACAATGGTTTGTGTAAATTACCTAACAAAAAAAAAAGATAAAGTTTAAATCAGATTATGTTTGCTTTTACTTGCAGTTGATGCATATATTGATATAACTGTTTTATTGTTTGATAACTACTTGAAGTCTTGAGTTTCCTAACTTCAAAGTGGCATATTTACAAATGTCCTTAGCCTAACAACCAATGTTGACATTTTACAACTGGGTTGACCTAGTTTGAAATCGTGTTATCTTTCATAGATAAGTTTTGTTGTTTTACTTTGAAGATTAAAATATGGTTCTTTAAATTGTGTACTTTTAGTAACTGTTGTATTGTCTGATTATTTATGATTGATTTAACTGTTTTACTCCACAGATTCGGCTTTTATTGTGTGGGCGGACAGTTTAGATCGTATCCATATCAGCTGGTACATTCAGCACATGCCGTCTGATGTGGATCAGCACTGTTTGCTTTAACCCTTTCCTCCATAGATACACCTTAATTGCGTGGGCGAACAGTTTAGATCCAGATCAGCTGGCACATCGGTGCCATCTGATAAGGATCTAAACTGTTCACTTTTTGATTCATAAGGTTATTTCTGACCAAAATGCTACCAGTGCAGACCCTGATCAGACAGCACCTGATAAGTTGGCATATGTGATACGGAGTAAAGGGTTGATAAAATGAGCCTAGTGCTGAAATGATCAGGATCTGCACTGTTTGCTCTTTGATTTATTAGATTATTTTTTACCAAAATGCGAACAATCCAGATCCTGATCAGACAGCATGGACGTGCCGGCTGATCTGGATCTACACTGGTTGCACATGCATGTGTATGGAGGAAAGGGTTAAAACAACTTAAACAAGAAAACAACCTTGACCCTTCATAAGCAGAACAAGGAGCTATAGCTTTGAAGAACAGTCTAGATTTTAATTTAAACGATTTGAACACGAAGACTTTTCAAATCCCAAGGATGTCTACTTACTGCTGATGAGATCATATATTTTCTCTCTGACAAAGAAAACTCATTTGATCTTTCCCTTGAAACAGTGTACGATTCCATAGCTGAGGCAGACTTAAATCGATCAAGGCTCTTCTTAAACACTGGAATTCCAATGTAATAATACCAACTTAAAGACTGCTTTATTAATGACTCCTTGTTCTTAAATGCTGCTTATATACCCCTTTCCTCCATAAACACGCCTTTATGACATGGGCGAACAGTGTAGATCCAGATCAGCTGTCACAAGTGTTATCTGATCAGGATCTACTCTGTTCATCTTTAGATTTATTATGTTATTCTGATAAAAAAAGTGAACAGTGCAGATCCTGATTAAATGACATGGATGTGACAGCTGATCTGGATCTACACTGGTTGCATATGTGTAAAAAGACACATATATGGAGGAAAGGACGATCATTGAATACCACCAGATCATTATTAGCTGGTGCACTTGTGCAGTCTTCTCAGGATCAACAAAATAACCCTTTACTCCATGCACAAAGCGAACATGTAAACAGTGTAGATCCAGAACAGCCTGCACTCAGTCTGACCAGGATCTATACTGTTTGCTGATTATTTCTGACCAAGAAGCTAACCGTGTAGATCCTGATCAGATATCACAGATGTGGCAGCCGATCTGGATCTACACTTGTTGCTCATTGGATTTTAACTGTATCCCACACAGTAAAGGATAATACTACCTGGATGATTTCAATACAAGTTTCTAAATGGTCTATCGTGCTACCAGAGATGAGTCCTGACAAATGTATATACAGAGGTACCTTTAAGGCAATTCCAGTCTGCTTGATTATTTCACTTGTATAGTGAGGCGTATTAACAGAAAATATTACCCGGAAACCCAAAATGACATGTTTAATCCAATCGATTCCATTACATCACTTGTATAGTGATGTGTAAACAATAGTTGCCGATGCTGCAAATGTTACAAGCGATCAATTAACATCTTTGTGGTTGAAAGTATGTTTTGTCCAATGGAATTAAAGTATTTTTTTCAAATTTTTAAATGTTGGGCACATGCATTTGCACAAGCGCAGGATTGTATCTGTAAATAAAATTGAAACGAAATAAACATTTCTTTAGTAACTAGATTTGGGAACTGGATGTTACATTGCAGCAGTCTTTTTATGAAAATGCAAAAAAGAAAAAGTGTTCGAACTTAGTGGTGTTACTCATTATATCACATTCAGGTATCATAGAACATATGACATTGGTGTCACAGAATCAACAAAAAAAAAAAGGTGAAAGTTTTTTTTGTTGTAACAAAATTATGAAAGTCTGGAGGTCAGATGGTATCAGTCTGTTTTTATGAAAATCTGGAACTTTACCTTTTTTCCATTTTTATCTATCTGGCCTTGAAACTAAACACTAATTACAATTAGTACGCCATACTCAACACGACATCTGTTGTATTGTATTTAACTAGTATGCAAGCGAATGGGACATGGTATGCACTTTGAATTTTGGTGAAATTGTAACAACTCGGTCATACGTATCACAGTGTTAGTTTAAACATTGTCACTGCTGTAGTATATAAGCGGTAATAAATCAAATCCATCTTGATGGTACCATATGTAATGAAAACATACATTTCAATCTGTTACATTTTGTAACAAATTGTATAAAATAAGCTTTAAAGATATACCATAGCTCATACAAATGTTCAAGTCTGTTGCCACTGGTTAAATGCAGTTTATAACCCTTTACACCATATTTACGCATTTTTTGTGCATGTGCGGCCAGTGAAGATCCAGATCAGCCAGTATATCTGAGCCATCAGATCTGGATCTGCACTGGTTGCATTCTGGTCAGAAATAACACAAAATAATCAAAAATTGAACAGTGTAGATCCTGATCAGATGGCACAGATTTGCCAGCTGATCTTGATCTACACTTGTTTTACAGGCTTAAAAAGGCGTATACATGGATTAAATGGTTAATAATTTGCCCAGAAATTATACAGAGTTTATAAAAATGTTGGTAGTATTCCTTTAAACTATATGTTCGTTATCATTTCCCAAGGTTAAACAATGGTTTATGATCCGTTATCATATACTGTTCTAATTTACATTTGAAGATGTGTTTCATTTATTTCTAGCAGTTTGAAGCAAAATGTTATTATCAGTAAAAAAATCTGCTTACTGTTTTAAGGACAATTATTTGCTAAAAATGTGGTAAATTTCAAGGATTTTTTTTTTCAGAAATCGGGCAGAAGCTCAGAGTTTGATTTTTAATCATAACGAAACTGCACAGAAACAAAAATCTAGATTGCATATGTGTTGTTTAAGGAAATGAAAATAGTGAAATTAATCTGACAGGTTTTAAATAGTCGTTGAAATAAAACTTCATTAGCGAACTGCTGCAGGGTATGTTAATGTGGTAATGGATGTATTTCGATGTCCGATATTGCTGCGTTTTATTTAGCAAATTGTATTTTTACAATGTTGGATACATGTATTCAAGGAATATTGTAACTTTCTTTAAAATTTGAAAAATGTGCAATTTCTTGGTTTTTATGGATTATGAAATTATTTCGACGACGTGTAGATATTATAATGCATATATGCATGTTTTAATAATGTTTGCAAGTATTGATTTTACTTTATACATATAGCTCTTTACTCCATTTCCGTTAATTTTTGTAGTCTAATTATTTGAATTCTAAAAGATATATATCATTGGGTGTAAAAGATAATTGAAACCTGCAATAAAAGTAGTTACCTGTAAATAATTTATAGGCACAATTAAGGTCTATAATCTGTATTTATGTGTTAGGCAAAATGTATTTAAAAGTGACATGGGAATTAATGCTGTTTTTTGTGGGGGTTTTTTTTTTTAAAGAAAACCTTCCTTACAAATTTATTGATTTCTTTTAACCCTTTACTTAAGGCCAGAGAAAATAAATTATTAGATTCTCATCCGGATTTTGGGGAAAAAAGGGGCGGGTGGGCACTTTTTAGTTTTTAGTTTTTATTAACAAAATACCCTAAGAATGTATTTCGGGATGGTCTAAAACCAATATGTTTCGATTTTTTACCAATAAATTTTTTGGGGGCGGGTTGTTCTGGACAGGGGCGGGCGGTGATGAGAATCTAAAATATTTTTTTCACTGGCCTAATATATAGGCATTTAATTGCATGTGCGACCAGTGTAGAGCCAGATCAGCCGGCATATATGTGCTGTCTTATCAGGATCTACTCTGTTTGATTTGTAAAGTAACATTTCTGACCATGAAGCGACCAGTGTAGATCCAGATCAGATGGCAAAGAATGATGTGCCAGCTGATCTGGATCTACACTGTTCACACATGTTGTAAAACCCATAGGGATAATATACATCTAACATTTAGGATGTAAGCAATTTACTAATAAAATTAATGTCTTGGTGCAGTAACAGTACAACTCCATTATTTAAATGATACTTGTACTGTTTTAGCACTAAAGTGACAAAATATCCGTAGTGTCCTTAAAAGAGTTGAACAACAAAATAGGACAGAAAACAAACAATTGTTAAGATGTTACCTTATATATCAAAGTTTCTGAAGACAGTAATTTCTACCTACAATGATTCAATTATACAGGCTATATTGATCCCTTGAAAAAACAAAATGCAGTCTAAGATCTCATATACCCTATAACAGACCTTAAGACCAATGATTTGTGTACTCCAGGCTCCACGTTTTTTGTCATTCTGTCGTATGACCTTTAATTGTTGAATAAATATTATTTGAAAACGTGCCGTTTTCTAAGAAGATTTCCTTGTCTAGTAATCCCGTAAGAGAAATTTGATTAAAGTGGTTATGTTTGTGCTATTAAAAATTTTTTGTGTGCGTTCAGAGATATTTTGTTTGCAGTGTTATTGTGTTACTTTGGAAACGATATTAAAAGCGAAAAAAACAAGGATTGCAGATGAAGGAAATATCTGTAACAAATGGATAATAATTCTCCATTAATTGAAGATTGTAAAATTAACAAGGATGTAAAAGGATGAAATTAATGTAGAAAACTATATGAAGTGTTGTTTCACTTTGGTGTGGGAAGGTAAAGCATTGCATCAAGAATTTCTGGGTAAAAGAAGTTTCTACGACTTTTTACAATGGTGACACAGTTTTCTCTTTATTAATTACACAAGAGACTTAAAACAGTGAGATCTGGTGTGTGTGTGCGTACTGTTGACAGATGGGTTAAGATTTTCTGGTGTGGAATTACCTTCCACGAGTGATTTGTCAAGGAGTTGCTCAAGAAACAGGTGTTTTTTAAGGAAAACAGACATCGTAACTTTTGCGGAAATGTTTCGGAAAAAGAGAAAGTTTGGGAGCCTTAAACTTAAATTTGGTAAGTTATATAATTTCACAGAATCAAAGTTTTATAGAAAAACAGATCTGAAGATTTTTAAATTGAAATTGTATTTGTAAATTGAAGCAAAGTATAAAAATAACCGTTTTCAATCTAGTTTTTCGTTTCATACTATGACTTAATGCAAAATTCTTTAATTTGTAAAGTAAGTGTACATTGTAACTCTGCTTCAAAGACCAACTTTTGGGACTGGAAAAATTGGTCTTAATATTAGGGAATGGTTTTTTAGGGGGATGGAAAAAGTGTAAACTGCGGACTAGTGATCTTAATATCAAGCTGATCTCATTTAGGGGTTTAATCGTTGAAAACAGTTTATATTTCATGTGCAACAAGTGTAGATCCAGATCAACCTACACATTTGTGCAGAATTTGCACATGTGATATAAGCTATATGAACATGAAGTAAATGGTTTGAAACTTTCTTGTAAGGGAAAGATGGATTTGTTGTGAATGATTGTAAGAATGCCCTAATGCAACAGCAGCTGTATCAAGGCTATAAAACTGATCACGGAAACCAGTCTCAAATCTCAAGCATCTGATTGGCTGAAATGGTGACCAGTCAATCAGCCAATCAGATGCTTGAGATTTCAGCCCGGTGACTTGGCTTCCAAAATGGATGCAACATCAAATTCAACAGGATAGTTTCGAATGATGTATTGCATAATATAACACTTTTAAGTAAGCGCATGTTGCTCAGGTAAAAATGTCATCAGCTATTTATCTCAGAATATTTTGAGTAAACTTTATGGTAATTTTGTCGTTAAGACTGTTGTAAGTTGTATTTTACGAGGCTTATTCAACTTTTATTTCCACGTAGGAAAAAGCGCAATCAATATTGTGAGGTCACCTACTTTTCATCGTTTTTTTCTCTACAATGATTCATTAACTGCTGTTTGCAGGGAAATAAAACATGTTTTTCAGTTGAGAATTACTTACGTTTACAGTGAAACTTCCCTATGTAGACCACTAATATTTACAGTGAAACTTCAGTATCAAGACCGTCCTTTGGGATGGAAAAGAGCAGTCTTAATAGTGGGAGGTCTTTATTTTGAGGAAGAAAATAGTGCATAACTGTATAATGGGACATCGAAATAGTGGTCTTATTGTTAAGGTGGTCTAAATGAGGGGATTAGCCCTTTCCTCCATTGATACACCGTCCTTTATTGCGAGGGCAAACAGTTTAGATCCAGATCAGCTGGCACATCTAAACTGTTTGCTTTTTTATTTTTGTAAGGTTATCTCTAACCAAAATGTGACCAGTGCAGATCCTGATCAGACAGCATGGATGTGCCAGCTGATCTGGATCTACACTGGTCGCACATGCGTAAAAATGCGTTTTTATGGAGGAAAGGGTTAAGCAACATAATTTCATGTTTTACATTCTCTGCAGATGTGTTAAATTTTGGCTATTACATCAGGGCATCCTGAGTTGAAAATTTGGGACATGTCAGGGGCTTTTAACATAACGTAAGCATTAAGGATGTAAAGATCTACTTCATTTCTTTGTTATTCCTTTTGGTCCGGTTAAAATTGTCCAGATCATAGGCAAAGCCCTCTTCCTTTAGAAGGCCTGGATGTTGCCTATGGGAAGTGCCAAACTAGGCTGATTATCCGAAATACCAGAACCCGGAAGTTTTACAGTTATTTACAATCATTATTCATGGAAAAGTTCAATCCAATTTGCAAGCTGTGACTATTAAAATCATCAGGGAATAATTTTTATTGGAAGCCGCATGTGTAACATTTTTTAAGAAACCTATTTTCATGAGTGTCGATATAAAAGAGGACATGTGCACTATAATTAGGTTAAATATTTTAATAGCGCTGTTTAAAAAAAGGGTCAAACAATGACTTATCAGATAACGAAATGAGGTTGTTGCTTTACAGTTGATCAGAAAACTTTGTTATGTCTACCAAATAAGCCAGGCCGTAATTTCCTTATGATTTCCTTATATCGGACCCCAGGTGTCCTGGGTACATGAGGGTCCCAAATGATTTGATATAAATTATAGTCTTTATATAATTTCCCCAGCCCGGATGCATTAGGGCCCCCATTTGATATAGATTAAAATATAATTATGTATATATAAATTAGAATCTACGTGTATATAAATTACTAATAACCATAATTTCCTTGGCCTGTGTGCCCAAGGGACCCCATTGACTCTAGCTGTAAAGTTTGATGTAGATTAGATTAACTGATACAGAAATCCAATCAAAATAATGTACTGTAATAAATTCTTCGAAGTGTAAGTGATCACAGAATGTATCCCTGACAATGATACGAAATTGGTTTCGCCAAAATGGCGTGCCACAAGAGAAAAACACAACATATCTTTTGGTGATTGGATTAGCAATTTGTGGCACTTTTAGATGGAGAAGTCTGAATTTGGTTGGAAAACAAGAAAATAATCCAGTTTTATGAATTATGGTGTGGAAAAGTGGCAAAGTTACCAAGTAAAAGTTGCTGAATGTTACAGTTTAAATCAAATTTGTGTGTTCTGTTTCTTTGTAAGTTTTGTTATCCAGTTTTTTCTGTGGAACACTCCTGGTTATTAGATTGGGAAAAGTTGTTGGGCAGGCAGAGGTGTGCTGGAGGGTTTTTTGTGAAAGTCCACTTTTTCTCAGTAACCATTTTGATGGTAAAGCTTTGAAGTGGTACAAATTTGTCTGACCATCTTATGCCCTTGCACAGTTTTATGAATTAATACATTTGCAGCTTGATGTGTCCAATTTTCAGGATCCCAATAAACCCATGACGGGGGGCGGGAGGGGGGGGGGGGGGTCATTCATTTTAATTGAACTTAAATCACAAATCGTCGCCTTGTTATTACAATGTTCTAAGTGATATTTTTCGAAAAATGAGATTTTTATACCGTTGTAATCGTGGAAAAAAGACCTATCTGAATATGGTTTCAGAATTGGTTGATTCACTTTAGTTTTTAAAATTCCCAATCACACAATGTTCTATCTTGCGGTTTATTCACACTCGTGTAAGGATTACACTGTTCTAAGTAACTGTAAAAAAGTAAGTTAGAACATTGTAATAATAAGGCGACGAGTTACTTGCGGAGAAAATAATGGTTAGTACTGGTTAGTCCAAGAACACTGGTTAGGTTAAACCGAAAGCAGAGAATTTTTAAAAAGTTAAAGATAAAGACTAAACACAAACTCATGTAATTTATAGACTTCATCAAAACACACACGCTGCTGTTTTTCTGAGCAAATTCGGTGGAATATGAAGGTTTTAGAGAAATCTGAAACTTTGAAGACGATTTTCTCCAAACTGTAAAAAAGTAAGTTAGAACATTGTAATAATAAGGCGACGAAATGTAGAACCAGAAAAGAGTGCACAGCGATGACGGAATAGTACACCTTGGCCCAAAAGTGGTGCAAGTACCATTGAAATAAGAAGGAGTCGAGCCTTCTTGCACTTAGGTTACATATTATCATAGGTTAATGAACTTGTTATTGAACTTGGTTTATAAGTGTCCAAATTAAACACGTCTTGATTAAGATAAGTGTTTACTAAAGATGTATAGACATGTAAGTTAACATGTTGGGCATCGACCCAACTAAACAATCAGGTTCATGTTTAGTAAGTGACCTGTTGGCCGGACCGTAAGTTCAGACTGGAAAATTTTGAAAATAAAACTGAATGAACAGAAAATTGGAACTTTGGCCCAAGATCATAAAATGTTGGAGACTTTGGTCAAAGATAGCTGAAATTCAGGAGACCAGTCTCAGAACTGGAGCATCTGATTGATTGAAATGGAGACTTGTCTTATTGGAGTTCTATGCTCAAGGTCATTATACCGAAATCGGTAACCAGTCTCAAATCATAAACATCTGATTTGTTGACTGTAAATCACCATTTTAACTTAATTCAGAATGATGTTTGAGAATGGGTCTCTAAACTTAGTTTATTATGATCTTTTTTTAGCTTGAACGTGGAAGAAACTCGTGCATTCGTTACGTTCAATTTATAATAAATAATGTCAATGGTTGTTTGGTGTCAAAATTGGTGCTTTTGCACTCATGCAAAGTTGATTTGGTGAACAATAAATGTTAAATTAGTGCATTTGCACTAAATATTTAAAAACAAGTTAGGCTTGATGTGAATTGGCAGGATTTAGTTGAAAAATCATTTAAAGTTAGTGTGTCAGAGTGTCAATACTAAAATGCCATCTACAACCATGTAGTATGTCATGACTTATGCTGTCTCTGCATTTTGTCTTCAGACAATTTTGATAAATTTCTTAGAAGTTGTTAGTTCCGTTAAAAGCATCAGCTGCAAACTTGGCATTTTATTGCCTGATATATAATTGTGGCTGAATATATTGTTACCTTGGCGTGAAAATGGTGTGTACATTGTCCACAAAATATGTAGAATTAAATATAATTAATTGCTTATTTCTGTGACAGTGTCACATTTATGCGCGAAATTATGACGCATTACAATGTTTGATGGTGCCAAGTTACTATCACAATAGCTGGTAGTTTTCATCAAAATAAACGATTACTGTTACGAAACATTGATTAATTGATGGTGTTTTTCCCTTAACTAACGAATGATGTTTTTGATTTTCCCCCATTACTTTCATGTAGTAGAAGTGATAGGAGGTAAATGTATATCTCGGTGAAATATTGATAAAACAATTCATTAGATTTGTTTGAAGACCATGCTGTGTGTCCTATATAAAAATATTTTTTGCTATTGAGAATATTTATTAGTGTCTCTCCGAATTTATTGCCGATGACATTAGTTTAAATGTATTTTCATGTTCAAGAAAAGGTCAAAATTGATTAATGTGAAATTGTTTGAAAATATAAAGGATAACATTACAGCATACTATAAGTTAACCCTTTCCTACGTAGATACACCTTTATTGCATAGGAAAACAGTTTAGAGCCAGATCAGCCGGCACATCAGTGCCGTCTGATCATGATCTACTGTTGACTTTTTGATTCGTTAGGTTATTTCTGACCAAAACCCAACCAGTACAAATCCTGATCAGACAGCAAAAAAGTGCCGGCTGATCTGGATCTACACTGGTTGCATATGTGTAAAAATGCATATTTATGGAGGAAAGGGTTAATATTTAGTCCTTGGAGTAATGGCTGTTATCCCATGGGTGAACAGTGTAGATTCAGATCATCTGGCTCATCTGTGCCATCAGATCAGGATCTAAACTGTTCGCTTTAGAGTCATTGGGTTATTTTTTGCTAAGAAGTGAAGAATGTTGATCTTTTTCGGACAGCATGGATGTGCGGCTAATCAGGATCTACACTGTTCACACATGTGTTAAAACCCATATGTATGGGGTCAAGGCTTAACCCTTTCCTGTACAGATACACCTTTATTGCTAGGGCGAACAGTTTAGATCCAGATCAGCCGGCACATCCGTGCCGTCTGATCAGGATCTAAACTGTTCGCTTTTTTATTCATTAGGTTATTTCTGACCAAAATGCGACCAGTGCAGATCCAGATCAGACGGCACGGATGTGACGGCTGATCTGGATCTACACTGGTCGCACATGCGTAAAAATGCGTATATATCCAGGAAAGGGTTAAGCATTTCTTTAACTTTATTTATTTACACAAGGTCAATAAAACATACTTGAAAGAAGTAAAATAACTTTGATAAATTTGTGATAAATACTGATGCAGTTGACTGCACACATCACTGATGATAATTTTAATGCTAATTAGTATATTGAAATTAAAGTATTCTTTGAAAAACACAGTATTGCCGAAACGTTGACATATAATACTCGTCTATTGCACACAATTTGATATATATGCTAATTTCATACCCACCATGCTAAATATTTTTCGAATGTTATTTCATCTTGATTTTTAGTGTGTTGATAAATTATGAATGATTTTGTTTTATTTACAAACATTTTAATGCACTTATAAAATCGGAAGCTTATCAGTTATCAAAATAAATTATGATTGGTTGCGGAAAGGAAGTTTATTTATTGTTCATAGTGGGTTCGGATTAATTACAGTGATTTATGATTGTTGTTTCAATTAAGTAAAATAAGACTTATTACATTGAATTTATTTTGTTGTTTTTGAAGTGATGTATCGTGTTTACAAGTTTCTATCGCAAGAAGGTAATGTTTTTAGATTTCAGAAAAAGGAAAAAAAGAAAACAATCATAGAAGGTTCTTACAGTTGAAAAAAATTACATAGAACTATTTAGAGGCGTCTTTCGTTTCAGATTTCTGTATTCATATATGGAGCCAATAATATTGATGAATAACATCACAATATTAAAAATCATAATGTTTTCTTTTTGTATCAATAATCCTAAAATCAGAGCATCAAGATTTGATCTAAAGCATTTTAGTGGTTGATGATTAATTGGTACCCCCCCAATTAAATAACCCCTAAATATATCTTTTCATGTTGATACTGTCTCGTAAAACATGTATATAAGTAGAAATGAATACCAGTGGCACTTTAGCAGTTGAACATTAGCGTGCTGCTGTCAAATATAAGCGTGCTGCCGTCAAACGTGAGCGCACTGCCATTTACTGTGTGGAGAATATAATAATTGATAGTTATCTTATAAATGATAATTGTTTCTCTGATAGTCTGCAGATAGTTTCTGAGTGGGTGGAACCTTGCGTGTACTCGATAATTCCACATTATGGGCATGCCGTCTTAGGTGTTTAACCTACCATTTTGTTTTTGTGTTATATGCAATGAAAATCAACAGTGTACATGAATAGCCAATATTAACCCTTTACGCTGCATCTGATATATATATATATATATATATATATATATATATATATATATATATATATATATATATATATATATATATATATATATATATATATATATTATAGCATGTGCAACCAGTGTAGATCCAGGTCAGCCAGCTCATCTATGATATCTGCACAGTGTTCCCCTTTGGTCAGAAATAACCTTAAAAATCAAAAAGGTGAACAGAGTAGATTCTGATCGAATGGCAAAGATGTGCTGGCTGTTCTAGATCTACACTCCTTGCCCATGCCATAAAGGTGTATGATATGGTGAAATGGTCAAAATACTTTATTACTGGATTTTATAATTAGAATTTTCGTTTGCCAGATTGGTTGAAGAGAAGAATACACTTTTTTGTTTATATTCTATGCCAAAAACTGACAGTCCTGTTACCAAAAATAATTGTTAACTGTTACTGACAGAATTAATCATAAAAGGTAACTGCAAGTTTTAAATGGGACAAAATAGAATCATCACCTAAGTGAAAAAAAAATGGTGAAACTCCCATTATTTTAATGGTTCTTGTACCATTATAATTATAAACTTGTACATAATAGATGAGAGTGTTAAAACTATCAATGTAAGTACACCACAAACATGTCAGGCTTGTAATATAAACCCATATAATCACTAATGCACACTGCCCCAGAAATAAGCTCAGCTTTATATAACAAATAAAACATGTCATATTGTCTGATTTTGAAGCCAGAATCTATGCACTTAAACAGTCTATGGACCACAACACTGTTAGAATGTGATGTTGTGGTTTAATTGTTGTTGGTGTTGTTGTTTAGAAAAATACCCAGATGAAGTTGTATGTGAAATCCAAAATTTTAACCCTTTCCCAAATAGACACACCTTTATTGCGTGTGCTTACAGTGTAGATCCAGATTAGCCAGCACATCCATACCATCTGAACAAGATCTACACTGTTTGCTTTTTGATTCTTTCTGTTATTTCTGACCAAAATGTGACCAGTGCAGATCCTGATCAGACAGCACGAATGTGTATATATGAGGAAATGGTTAAGTAAGTGCTCTAAATTTAGATAAGAATTTCAATATTTTAATTTTCTGTAAAATAATGTTGTTGTTGTTGCTGTATTTTCAGTGTCTCCTCTGAGGTCAGCATCAGTGTCCAATGAGCCAAAATCTGCACCACCACTCGCGTCAAGGTTGTCTCCCTTCACCAATGACCATTCACATGCAATTATCTACCGACCTGAGAGTCCAAGCACCGTCAAGGTAAATCACGTCATTTTCGCCAAAATCAGAATCTGCACCACCACACGCTTCAAGGTTGTCTCTTCTTACTGATGATAATTCAGATGCATTTTTTATTTACCAGCCTGAGAGCTTTAGCTGCTGTCACCGGTAGCCACTAGTGTTTTTTTCTAACAAATTTAAGGTTGTCTCCCTTACTGTTTGTCAACAAGTATTTTAGCTGCTTTAAAGACCAGATGCAAACAAGCAAAATCTGGTTTAAAAAGTATGTAAAAGAACAAATTCAAAATTGTCTTCCAGCATTCATTGATAAAGTGCAACAGTTGAAGCAAGGTCTCTTTTTTCATTAAAATATAGACTATAAATCATTATTTTAATTATCTTCCATTTTGTCCCCATTGGTATACCTACATTTTGCCAAAGTTGAAATTAGCTTGTGAGTTTTGTCAGTTGTTGTTCCATTTTTTGTCTTTTTGATAACTTGGTGGATGAAATTCATGGAAATAATTGGCTACTGAATAAATTTATATTTTTGATAATTTTGTTTTGAAATTAATTTTACACATGTCAAAATGTCCTTCAACTGACTGGTTTACTTATTGAGGTTGTAGAATTAGATGTACATCTGTTGTGAGTGTAAGGGCCCAAGATGATAAAACTGAGATTGGAGACCAGTCTCAAATCTCTAGCATCTGATTGGCTCAGATTGATGGAGACTTTATGTTATTTCAGCCAATCAGATGCTTGAGTTATAAGACTGGAATCCAATCTCAGTTTTATTATCTTGGTCCCAGATTGCTCTTTTATTTTATTCAGTTTGAATACGTTTTTTTCCTGTATTTAATTACGTCCTCCGATAAGTAAAGCTGAAATACCTGTTCCTCGTGTCGCATTGTTTTTATTATTACTGGACATGGACCGTGCTGGCCATATCTTAATGAGATCTTACTGAACCTTTAATCAAATGTATCAACCAATCAATTTATTGAACTTGGATAGATTGGCCTACATGTGAAAATAGCCTTGTATACTCCATGCTGGTACTGAAATTAAAGTAAGGAATATAGGTACTTTAGCTGGCTTAATTTGTGTAATTGATCAGTTGCTTTGAATATCTCTCAAAGTAGAATGGTGTTTAACTCTTCACACCATGGGATATGTTTGTTATCCATGGGCGAACAGTGAATATACAAATCAGCCATAAGCGCATCACTGCCATCTGATCAGGATCTGTACTGTTTGCTGATTAATTCATTAAGTTTTTTTCTGACCGAAAAGCGAAGTGTGTAGATCCTGATCAGATGGCAGGAATGTGCCTGGTGATCTTGGTCTACACTGTTTGCATATGTTCGCTAAAACCCATAAAATGGAGAAAAGGTAAATGAAAATAAAAGGGGGCATTTATGGCTCAATCAAACATAAAAGCAGCCATTTTTTAGCTCACCTGAGCACTTGTGCTCATGGTGAGCTTTTAGGATCGCCCTGTGTCCGTCGTGCGTCGTCCGTCGTCCGTCGTGCGTCGTCAATTTTTGCTTTAAACAACATCTCCTCTTAAACCCCTGGGCCAAAGTTGATGAAACTTGCCACAAATGTTCCTTGCATGAAGCTCTTCCAAAGTTGTTCACAGAAATTAATTCCATGCAGAACTCTGGTTGCCATGGCAACCGAAAGAAAAAACTTTAAAAATCTTCTTGTCTGAAACCACAAGGCCTAGAGCTTAGATATTTGGCATTTAGCATCCTCTAGTGGAACTCTACAAAGATTGTTCAAATTATTTCCCTGGGGTCAAAATTGGCCCCGCCCCAGGGGTCACTTCATTTTATATAGACTTATATAGGAAAAACTTTAAAAATCTTCTTGTCTGAAACCACAAGGCCTAGAGCTTAGATATTTGGCATTTAGCATCCTCTAGTGGAACTCTACAAAGATTGTTCAAATTATTTCCCTGGGGTCAAAATAGGCCCCGCCCCAGGGGTCACTTCATTTTATATAGACTTATATAGGAAAAACTTTAAAAATCTTCTTGTCTGAAACCACAAGGCCTAGAGCTTAGATATTTGGCATTTAGCATCCTCTAGTGGAACTCTACAAAGATTGTTCAAATTATTTCCCTTGGGTCAAAATTGGCCCCGCCCCAGGGGTCACTTCATTTTACATAGACTTATATAGGAAAAACTTTAAAAATCTTCTTGTCTGAAACCACAAGGCCTAGAGCTTAGATATTTGGCATTTAGCACCCTCTAGTGGAACTCTACAATTATTGTTCAAATTATTTCCCTGGGGTCAAAATTGGCCCCGCCCCAGGGGTCACTTCATTTTATATAGACTTATATAGGAAAAACTTGAATTCTGTTTTTAACCTTTGATTTTCTACAGTTATTAACCAGATTTTGACACAGCCATTATACCATCTTAAAATTCAATCTTTCCTGAACAATTCATTCACTGGTTGTTCAGGGATAAAATTTGAAACAAAAATTTTAGTAGCAGAGTGAAAATTTCAAGTGTCAAAATTTCAATAGTTCTACCTGTCTTCAGCTATATTAAGATGTATTAGGATGCACTATCAAGTTCATTGCTCCAGTTGCTGGTCAAATGACCTACTGAACTTTCCTGCTTCAAGATCTGTGTTTTGCAATATTAAGAACTTTGCTCTGGAAGTTTTTATAAGGTAAATTTTGACATCTATGGATACTGACCAAATAAACATTCTTAATACTTTATAGCACTGAATATCAGGCTTTTCTAAATATTTTATTTAAATTCATAAGTAAAACAACAACAACAACAACAAATTTGTAGCACTTTCTCCAAATGTTCAGACTATATTAACCCTTTCGTCCATAGACACAACTTTTTGCTTGGGCGAACAGTGTAGATCCAGATCAGCCGGCACATCCGAACCATCTGATCAGGATCTGCACTGTTGGATTTTTGATTCATTAGGTTATATATGACTAAAATGGGACCAGTGCAGATCCTGATCAGATGGCATGAATTGTCAAAATCGAATATTTCTACCTGTCTTCAGCTATATTTAGGTATGATGTTTACCACATATAGTTATATAGGAAAAACATGAAAAATCATTTTTCTCCAAAACTAATAGGACTAGATCTTAGATATTTGGTGCTGAGTATTGTGTAGAGACCCTTTATCAACTTTGTTTAAAAGTTGGCCCTGGGGTCAAAATTGTCCCCGTCCCAGGGGCCCTTAATATGTGAAAAAGGCAAACTTTTAAAATCTTTCTACTTGAAATCTCAATGCTTAAAGCTTAGATATTTGGTATGTAGCATTGTCTAGTGGATGTCTACCAAGTCTGTTTAAATTATGTCCCCTGGGCCAAAATTGGACACACCCCAGGGTTCTCTTCATTTACATTGATTTATATAGGAAACATGAAAAATCATTTTTCTCGGAAACTAATAGGACTAGACCTTAGATATTTGATGTTGAGTATTGTGAAGAGACCCTTTACCAACATTGTTTAAATGTTGACCCTGGGGTCAATATTGGCCTCGCCCCGGGGGCCCTTAATATGTAAAAAAGGCAATTTTTAAAAATCTTCTTACTGGAAACCTCAATGCCTTAAGCTTAGATATTTGGTATGTAGCATTGTCTAGTGGATATCTACCAAGTTTGTTCAAATTATGTCCCCTGGGCCAAGATTGGCTACGCCCCGGGGTTCTCTTAGTTTGCATTGATTTATATTGAAAAACATAAATAATCATTTTTCTCTGAAACTAATGTGACTAGACCTTAGATATTTCATGTTGAGTATTGTAATTTACTAAGAGACCCTTTACCAGCATTATTTAAATGTAGGCCCTGGGGTAAAGCTGAAAGTACTTTTGTACTCAGGTGAGCAATACAGGGCCATGATGGCCCTCTTGTTTCTAAAATATCTACGTCATAAAGTAAGAATAGACTGAGGCAGATCTAGGTCTACACTCCAAATTCTAAAGCTAGCTATATGTTTGATACAAGATATTGATATAATTTTACTAGTATCTAACAGCTATAATATACGTAAGTCTGGCCTAAGATATTTTTTTATTCAAGTTTGACCTTGACCTATATAGATAGCCCTTCTTTTAACCTTGAATGTCTTGATACTTGGTTGACCTTGACATTTGACCTTTCTTTTACAGTTCAACCTTGACGGTGAGATGGAACGGATGGAGATTGAAGACCTTGGTTAGTACAAGTTAAAAGAATTTAAAAGAAAAGTTTAACACTCATATACTAGCTGTGTGACAGTTGTGTACTAGCTGTGTGACAGTCGTGTACTAGCTGTGTGACAGTTGTGTACTAGCTGTGTGACAGTCGTGTACTAGCTGTGTGACAGTTGTGTACTAGCTGTGTGACAGTCGTGTACTAGCTGTGTGACAGTCGTGTACTAGCTGTGTGACAGTCCTGTACTAGCTGTGTGACAGTCGTGTACTAGCTGTGTGACAGTCGTGTACTAGCTGTGTGACAGTCGTGTACTAGCTGTGTGACAGTCAACTAGCTGTTTAACAGTGAAGCTCATCCATGTAGTCTGATTCTCATTTGCACTAGTTGCTTTTAGATTGCGTAGGTTTTTTCTGACAAAGAAGTGACTGGTGTAGATCCAGATGAGTGTACAGATGTGCAGGCTGATCCGGATCTGTCCAGTGATTAAATAATTATGAAACTTGGATGCAACGCCCACCTGGTTGCACAAGTGCTAAGAAATGGCACCCTTGATACATGGCCTAAATTGTTTAATTACTGAAAATGATGCAATTTGCCATTACTGCAAATTGCTGTCTGCAAATTAGAGAACGCAATGTCAATAAAGCATGATGGATTCCCCACATTGGATTACACAGCAGTTGCATATGGTATTTAAGGCATTTAAAATTGATCTGATTTGATGTAAGCGGCTTTGAAATGACATTTTGAATATGATGTTACTTAGGATAATGAATAGAATTCTTCTAAATACAGTATATATGAAATTATTCCGGTGCATTGTTCTTGATCTGTTGTTCATTAAATGCTTAGAAATAAGTATCAGCCTTCTTCTAAACCAACTTTTTCAAGGACTTGGATATAAAATAACATAATATTCATCCAACCAAAACTATAACGGATCATCAGCAATTGCACAAAGAATTCTGTTGATCCCTTCTGGCTTGCAAACTCATCGATGATCTATGGTTTTGGTTGCATGTGTGAACAGTGTAGATCCAGATAAGCCAACACATGTACCTTCTGATCTCAAATTACACTGTTTGCTTTTAGGTCAGAAATAACCTAATGAATCATAAAGCAAACAGTTTATATCCTGATTAAAATCAACTTTTTTTAGCAAACTTCTTAAACAGGCTTGATCAGGGCTTTTTCAGCTAGTCTCACGGGGCCGAAAATGGGCCCCATTCCCAATGCCAAATAGGAGCCATTTTTCCCAATTTCAAGAAAAAAATTCCCAATTTTAAGAAAAAAATTCCCATTTCAACAGAAATAACTTATTTTGCATACAAAATAGAAACAAACAAGAGAATCTATGTAATCAAGGGACTTTTCAAATTACAAAATTAGTTTGTTTACTTTTGATCAGTGATCTGTTAAATCTACATTCCTTGAATTTATATATGCAACCTGTTTAAAACCATTAGATACCATGTAAAAAATTCCCAATTTGAGCAGGGGCCTTTTTCCCAAATATACCTGAAAAAGCCCTGTTGATGGATGACTACAAAGTTAACCTTTTCCTCCATATATGCCTTTTATCACATGCAAACACTGTAGATCTATATGTGCCATCGGATAGAATCTAGTTTAGCGGACCCCAGATATTCAAAACACAAAAGCCCAGCGGCGTTTGAGCGAGAAAAGCGGGGGTGTGGGGGCGGTAGCCCCCATTTAAACTCATTATAATTGAAATGTGTTTGACTCACGACTAGGATAGCAATGAATTTTCTCACAATCGATGCTCTTTAGTGTTAGGGTCCGCTAAACTAGATGTGTTCCGTGCCATCTGATCAAGATCTGCACTGTTCACTTCTTGGTCAGAGTTAACCTAATGAATAAAAAAAATTAACAATGTAGATAGTGATCGGATGGCACGGATGTGCTAGCTTATCTTGATCTACACAGTTCGCCAACTCCATTGAGAAATAAACATGGAAAAAAGGGTTAAAGATGAATCTGAAGTTGAAGAAATTTGGGCTTATTATGTTCAGGTATATTATGTTTCAAATATGCTATCATTTTGAATTGACTATACATTTCTCTTCCTTTACACCCTATACCAAAGTTTTGTGAATTTTGTTATGGAGGGTGTTGTTGTTTGAGACAATGTATGTTTTAAACAAAAGGAGGAATAAGAAACAAATTCTCAAAGGATGTTTTAGAGGTAATGGTCTTTACATTAATACCTCTGCAGATCCAGATCACTGAGCACTGAGTTGCTGGTTGATCTAGATCCACTCTGTTAGCTCACGTAATACACAAAGGGTGAACTAAATTAACTTCTAAAAGTAGGTTTCCCACATTTTCAAAATGGGAAGTTTGTTCGCATGTTTGGAAGTGATGTTGGAGCTTTCAGATATTAATATGATGTATTGTTGCAAAAACGTAGTAAAAATCATCGGTAGACATGTGATAATTGTGTCATTTCAGATGAGAACTCGGACACGGTGTTTGCAAAGTTCATGCGGGCTCACAAATGTTACGACCTTATCCCTACTAGTGCCAAACTTGTGATCTTCGACACTCAGTTAAATGTAAGTATGTCATTGATAATGGTGGGAATCCGTGAGTTTTTTGGTTGAAACTGTGAGATAATGAAGTAAATTTGTGAAATTCATGAGGAAATCTGTAAGTTTTATTCCGGAATATGTGAGATTATCATGGACATCCTTGAGATTTTTTAGGAAAACCATTTGATTTCGAAATGATTAAATTCATTTCAGATATATAATATTATGTTATAGAAACCAATGAGATCGAGTAGCTCTGTCCATTAATCGTAGGATTGGGGCTTGGCTGTGCACATAATGGACTCCTAGGTATGACAGTCATCACACAGGTGACCTTAATGAAGATCCAGATCAGTGGGCACATTTGTGCTGTATGATCTGGATCTACGCTGGTTGCTTTTTTGTCAGAAATAACTATGAATCTAAAAGCAAACAGTTTATATCCTGACCAGACTTCACGGATGTGCTGGTTGATCTGGATCTACACAGTGGTTGCTTTTTTGTCAGACATAACCAAATGAATCTATAAGTGAACAGTATAGATCAGACTTCATGGCTATGCCAGATAATCTGGATCTTCACTCTTCACCCATGCAATTAAAGGTTAACCCTTTCCTGTATAGACACACCGTTATTGCTAGGGCGAACAGTTTAGATCCAGATCAGCCGGCACATCCGTGCCGTCTGATCAGGATCTAAACTGTTCGCTTTTTGATTCATTATCTTATTTCTGACCAAAATGCGACCAGTGCAGATCCTGATCAGACGGCACGAATGTGCCGGCTGATCTGGATCTACACTGGTCGCACATGCGTAAAAATGCGTATCTGTACAGGAAAGGGTTAATCTATGGAGTAAAGGACGAACTATGAAATTATTTAGTCACTGCTCACTGCTGCAGTATATGACTAAATGATCTGGTTGTCATTAAACATCACTATGCAAGGAATGCACATTCTACATTTGTTTGGGACCCATCTAGAGAAATGTAAACATGTCAAAACTTGGACAGTTTCATACATCAGACTCGTACTTATTATGTAAATAAAATACATATATCTTAGATGTATTTAAATATTTCATAAAGAATTTTATTGTTTTGGGACCATACCAAAAAGCCAGCTGCCTAAGTATAAATTTCTGCAGTGAAAATAATTACGCAGTTGATAAAAATTTTTGTTACTCTAATAACTTGTCAACAAAAATTTCACTTTTTCGGGGTTTCAAATTTGTTTGATTTTTTATGCCCCGACAAAGTGGGAGGCATATAGAGTTGCACTTGTCTGTCTGTACGTCCGTCCATATGTCCCTGAATCTTGTGTCATCAACTCCTTAGAGCCATATGGCAGATTTCTTTCAAACTTGCACATATTATCAAGCAGGATGTGTAGATGTTGTAAAGAAAGTATTTTTTCCTGCGGCCATTTTCACCAGAGTTATGGCTCTTTTTTATTACAAATTTTGATGTATTACAGGGGAATCGGTGTCCAAGGACACATTCTAGTTCTTTCAAAACTTTTAACATGTTGATGTACAAATTCATTCTGAAGTAAGCAACTTTCATCATAATAACAACATAAAAACAAGTGCTTACTTGATAACTTCTTAAAGGTGGACAATTTAGTTTAGAAATAACTAATTACCTGTAACTTTTAAACATAAATACTTGGGTCCATTTAAATTTTATTAAACAGGATTTAAACCCTTAATACAAGTTACACAACTCTTGGTTTATTTTGAAACTCCATTCTGAGTCGCCTTTGTCTGTCAGTTGGTCCGTCCATCACGAAAACTTAACGTTGGCTATAACTTTTCTCAATATTTCTTCATCAAACTTTTAAATTATATTGCTTATGACAATATGGCCATGGTGATTCCAAATTCTTTAGTTCAGGGTCACATTTGATGGAGTTATGCCTCGATTTACACTTTGATTTTAAAACGAAAACTAAGACTTGGCTAAAACTTTGATATTATTAAAATTTTTCTTCATCATACTTTCCAATTTGATTGTCGAAACCTTATGGTCACTTAGTTATTAACATTATATTTACTAAATTTGTTCATTTACTGGATCATCAGTAATGAATAAGTACTGAGTCATAGAAATAAATGTCCCAACAATTTGAAAAATACTGCAATACTATCGGACAAAATATAATTTCAACTACTTATAATTAAAACTTAATTAACTAATAAGAAAGTGGTTATCCACCTTTAAATTTAAGAGAGGTGCTTTGATTTAACACTTGATAAATTTGTCCACTTTCTAGAACATTATCTGGCAAGAGCTTTAATTAAATAACAACACTGCATCAAAACAACAAAATATTGTATGAGATATAAAAAAATTAGTAACTGGCAGATTATAAGAGAATGAGAAGAAATTTTGCTGTAAGGTTACTTGTTACTACATTCATAGAAATTAGATAAAAAATTATTCAGTATAGCCGGTTGTTTAGTTTTTGATGATTGTCATAATTTTCTGTTGACGTTTTGTTTTGCAAATTATTGATTGAATAATAAGTTTTGTTGTTGTTCTTTTTCAAAGTCACAAGATTGTGGTTCTTTTATATTAAATTGATAGACATTTTGTTATAACACAGGTTTGACACTAAGTAAATGTTGACAACTTAAAAAATGGAAACTAAAATAATGGAACCTTTTTGTCTGAGCCTGTCCATTCTTTTTTTGTTTGGGTGTTTTTACAGAAGTCTGTTAACTAACTCCCAGCAGTGTTGTCTGTAGTCAAGTGCAAAACTTGATTTATATGACAAAATCTGTGCTTAGCACAGAATCGCATCTAGGTTGAAGGTTATAAAGCTGGGATTGGAAACCAGTCTCAAATCTCAAGCATCTGATTGGCTGAAATGGCAACCAGTCGCCATTTCAGCCAATCAGATGCTTGAGATTTGAGACTGGTTTCCATGCTCAGTTTTATAACCAAGAAAGACTTAAGAAAATCAAAAAAGAAAAATTGAATTCAACAGTCGCTGTTATAAAATTTTGTTAAATGCAATTTCTGAAAAAATGTTGTCTGCATTTATGAAATCTCACCATAAAGTAAGACAAGGTCATACTGATTATTGACAACAACACAACATAAAGGCATGCTTACATACCATGGAATGTGTTTGTGCTACTCATATTAACCCCATGTCGATCCAACCCTGTCCATATTCATGGACTTTCTGCCCCTGGAAAATCTCTTCTGAAAGTAGAGATTGTTACAGCTGCTGTGAATAGATAAATCCAATTAAATGAAAAAACTTGGAAGAAATATGGGAATCTCCCTGCCGGAAAAGTGCATGAAATATAATTTTACAGCATTGTTGAAAAACTCGGTTAACAAACTAGATCATCAGCAATATGAAAAAGAAAAAAAAAAGATCAAATTAATAGAGATTAATCATGTTTGTAGAATCTCCACTTACAACTTTATCATCTGCAATATGAAAAAGAAAAAAGATCCACGATAGATACACATTTATTGCATTGGCGAACAGTTTAGATCCAGATCAGCTGGCACATCCGTGCCTTCTGATCAGGATCTAAACTGTTCGCTTTTTTATTTGATAGGTTATTTCTGACCAAAAGGCCGATGTGCAGATCCTGATCAGATCACACAAATGTGCCGGCTGATCTGGATCTACACTGGTAACGCATGCGTAAAAATGCATATTTGTGGAGAAAAGGGTTAATAGAGAATTGTCATGTTTGTAGAATCTCCACTTACAACTATAATTATCATCTGCAAAATGAAAAAGAAAAAAAAAAACAGATAGAATTAATAGAGATATGTCATGTTTGGCAAACACTTCAGGAAAGATTGATTGTGTGATCCGCAGTAATGTGTGAAACAGACTTTCGGAAGTAAAACAAAGTGGTTGTTCTAATTGGCTGGAAAGTCGGTTGTTAGTACTTCACAGGGGCATATAACCTTGAGCTTTACTCTGTTCTGACTTTTGTCAGACAGACTGTTGTGCAAAGTGGTTGATAAACATTGCCTATGAATCTGTAAAATTTATTATAATGCAATAACATGTCGAGATAAGTGTTTGATCGTAATAAAAAATCTGCTGTTTTGCAGTTTCTTGTGAGAAAAGAGCAGTAATAGCTCATAAAACAAAGCATTTAAATGGTGAGATAAGTTTTTTTATGTCAATATTTATTAACACTTTCCTTCCTATATTTACCTTCATGGTGTGAGCGAACGGTGTAGATCCAGATCAGCTGACAAATCTATGATGTCTGATCAGGATCTGCACTCTTCATCTTTTCATTTATTAAATGATTTCTGACAAAAGTGAAAAATGCAGATCCTGATCAGATGGGACAGATGTGCTGGCTGATCCGGATCTACACTGGTTGCAAATCCAGTAAAATAAGTATGAGTATGCAGTGAAACCTGCCTAGCAGCTACCTGCATTCAGCAACCATCTGTCTTAAACAGCCAGTTCGAATATGTCCTAAACTGACATTTTGTTCTAATTTTTACCTGTTATGCAGCCACTTTTTGTCACTCCCTTGGGTTTCAGCTTAATATAGATTCGACTGTATAAGGAAAAAAGGCACAGGTTGAAATGGTTCGCTGTACAGTGGGTGTTAGATCCATTATAGAAATTCATGGTAGTGAAGAAGGTCACGGTTTATAACAGTGTTAGAAAAAAATGACATAAATAATATAATCAGGTAGAAAAAACTCTAGACTAGAATAATGTGAAAACCAGTGAACTTTATATCAGGTTTGTAATTTCTTTTTGCCAATAAGCTGGTGAAGAGGTAACACAATTACAAAAATGTTGCTGTAAAAAATTGTTTTCTTTAACCCTTTCCTTCATATATACGCATTTTTAGGCATGTGCGACCAATGTAGATCCAGATCATCCGGCACATCCGGCACAGTCTGATCAGGATCTGCACTGTTCACATTTCTGTCAGAATTAACCGAACAAATTAAAAAGTGAACAGTCTAGATCCTGATCAGAAACTGTTCCTCCATGCAATAAAGGTGTTTCTATGGAGGAAAGGGTTAGCACTAATCAAGAACTCAGCAGCATGTTAAAGAAAATTCCATTACGGGCTGATGTAAAATGAATATGTAGACTCTTCACATTTGAGAAAGAGGATAGAAAGTGTGAGAATAAACATTTCCTCCATAATACACACCTTTATGGCATGGGCTAACAGAGAAGATTGATATTGAGGTTATTTTTGTGTCGCCCTTTTGAAGAAATGGCAATACATAGGGATCACTTTGTCCGTCTGTCCGTCCGTCCGTCCGTCACGAAAACTTAACGTTGGCTATAACTTTGCCATTTTTTAATATTTCTTCATGAAACTTTCAAATTATTATAATTGCTTATGACAACACGCTCATGATGATGCCAACTTCTTTAGGTCAATGTCACATTTGATGGAGTTATGCCCCTTTTTGTACTTGGATTTTGACACGAAAACTTAACGTTGGCTATAACTTTTGGCATTTCTTAATATTTCTTCATGAAACTTTCAAGTTATATTGCTTATGACAACACGCTCATGATGATGCCAAATTCTTTAGGTCAAGGTCACATTTGATGGAGTTACGTCCCTTTTTGTACTTGGATTTTGACATGAAAACTTAACATTGACTATAACTTTGCCATTTCTCAATATTTATGTCTCCCACCACGTAGTGGTGTGGGAGACATTTTGATTTGCTCCTGTCTGTCTGTCTGTCTGTCTGTCTGTCCGTCCGTCTGTCACACTTGTCCGCTCTCTAAGTCAAACAGTTTTCATCGGATCATCACCAAACTTCATCAAAATGTTAGTGGCCATAATATCTCGATCAAGTTCGATAACCAGCCATATTGCCCAAGGAATCTCAGAATTATGGCCCTTAGTCATTTTTGAAACTATAAAGGTGCATTAGTGAGACCGAATGGCATACTGTCACTCTTGTCCGCTCTCTAAGTCAAACAGTTTTCATCGGATCATCACCAAACTTCATCAAAATGTTAGTGGCCATACTATCTCGATCAAGTTCGATGACCAGCCATATTGCCCAAGGAATCTCAGAATTATGGCCCTTAGTCATTTTGAAACTATAAAGGTGCATTAGTGAGCCCGAATGTCATCATTCTGAATTTACTATAACTTCTATATAGAAATCTTGTCCATGCTTCTTCTCCAAAACTGCTTGGGGAATTTCATTAAAACTTCACAGAAGTGTTTGTCACCAAGCGTAGTTGTGCATATTGTCAGGAGTTTCCGCTTGGATTAGTTTTGGCCGAGTTATGGGCCCTTTTCTTTACTATATAACTTCCATATTGAAATCTTGTCCATGCTTGATCTCCAAAACCGCTTGGGGGATTTCATAGAAACTTAACAGGCATGTTTGTCACCTAGCCTAGTTGTGCATATCGTCAGGAGTTTCTGTTCGGATTTTGATTTTGATTTGCTCCTGTCTGTCCGTCTGTCTGTCCGTCTGTCTGTCACACTTGTCCGCTCTCTAAGTCAAACAGTTTTCATCGCATCATCACCAAACTTCATCAAAATGTTAGTGGCCATAATATCTCGATCAAGTTCGATAACCAGCCATATTGCCCAAGGAATCTCAGAATTATGGCCCTTGAATTATCAAAAATAAGTTGTTTGAGGCTTGTCCACTCTGTAACTTGAACAGTTATCATCTGATCTTCACCATACTTTATGAAAATGTTTGTGGCCATAATATCACGGCCAAGTTCGATAACCAGCCGTATTGCCCCAGTCATGTCAGATTTATGGCCCTTGAATTATCCTAAATTGGCTGTTTAAGCCTTGTCTGCTATGTAACTGAAATATTTATCAACTGATTTTCAATAAACATTATGATAATGTGTGTGGCCTTAATATCTTGGCCAAGTTCGAAAACCAGCCACTTTGCACCAGGCATATCAGATTTATGGCCCTTTGATTTATCCGAAATTAGCCTTTTAAACATGTCACTAACCTGGTTCATCTATACTATAGCTATCATGACATTACCTACATTGCATTATGAGAAAGTACTGTGCTAAGCAGCTATAAAGGTATTTCTTACACTGTTTAAGTTTTCATTTTACAATATCTGTTCCATACTCATGATTTGGTTCTTGTCTCATTTTCTGCTATTTTTATTATATGATGTTCACCAAATGCTATAATTATCTGTGTAATAAAAAAACAGCCGCTTTGACCCCGGCACATAAGACTTATGGCCCATTTATTTATTTACAATTGGCCTTGATAGCCTTGTACACTCACTCTCATGGTCTTTTTTCAGTGCATCTTCACTGATATATCAAAATGTTAATGACAACAAGTTTGACAACCAGCCACATTGACCCTGGCACTTCAGGATTATGGCCCATCAGAAATTGAAACTTATGTTTTTCCTGATCCTCCAAAAATTTGTGACATTGTTTATGACTAATATTGCACAGAACTTCCGTATGCCCTTTTAATAAATTGCCATCTTTATATTCACTTCACCAGTTTTATCCTGTGCATCATCAAAGATGATGCCTTTGTGGGAGACATGTGCTTTTCCCAAAAGCAGTTCTAGTTCTTCATGAAACTTTCAAATTATATTGCTTATGACAACAGGCTCATGATGATGCCAAAATCTTTAGGTCAAGATCATATTTGTTACAGTTATGCCCCTTTTTGTACTTGGATTTTGACATGAAAACTTAACATTGGCTATAACTTTGCCATTTTTCTATACTTCTTCATGAAACTTTCAAATTATATTGCTTATGACAACCTGCTCATGATGATGCCAAATTTTTTAGGTCAAGGTCATAGTTGTTGGAGTTATGCCCCTTTTTTCTACTTGCATTTTTACACGAAAACCTAATGTTGGCTATAACTTTGCCATTTCTCAATATTTCTTCATGAAACTTCAAAATTATATTGCTCAAGACAACACACTCATGATGATGAGATGTTGTTTCGGTCAAGATGGAGTTATGCCCTTTTATGAACTTGCATTTTTTTCCTACATTGTACCAGAGGGCGACACAAGTGTTCAACTGAACACCCATTTAGTTTAATTAAAAGGGACTGCAGAACCTGATCAGACGACACAGATGTGCTGGCTGATCCGGATCTACACTAGTCACAATCGTGTAAAAAGGCATATATATGGAGAAAAGGGTTAAGTTATTATCACAATAAATAACTAACTATCAAGACAAAAATCTCTAATAATGGATACAAAAAATTTATGCCACGAATAGACTTTATAACAACTTTACACCACAGATATGGCCTATATCCCATGCGCAACTACTGTAGATCCAGATCAGCCTACGCATCTTTCCAGTCTGATCAGGATCTACACTGGTTACGCAGAAGTCCAGTGCTCAACAGTTGTTTTGTATTGAACTTTACTGAACATTATATTACCATATTTTTCAGGTAAAGAAGGCATTTTTCGCGCTGGTGTACAATGGCGTAAGAGCAGCTCCATTGTGGAATAGCAACAAACAGGATTATGAAGGTTTGAATCTTGATATTTCTATTTTAACTTTGTATTAATCCTTTACTCCATACATACAGGTTTTATAGGATGTGTGACCAGTGTAGATCCAGATAAGCCAGCACATCTGTGCCATTTGATCAGGATTTACACTGTTTGCCTTAGGGCTGTTCCAGGAAAAAAGGAGTGAGGGGGGTGGAACTGAAATTAATTAAAATTTGATGGGTGGGGGGTAGGGGGTGATTCATGGGAGCAAATGTGTTGTTTGAAAATAAATATAATTGTGTTGGTGGTACCCCCATTTTTAAGTTCCGTTCCACCCACCCCACTCCTTTTTTCCTGGAACAGCCCTTAAGATTTATTATGTTATTTCTGACCAAGATGCAAACAGTGTTCATCCAGATCTGATGGCATGGATGTGCTGGCTGATCCGGATCTACACTGTTTGCACACTTGATAAAACTTTTATATAGGGTATAAAGTGTTAAGAAAACCTGACATTGTTTCATGCTTATTCTATAGGTCTTAGTCGGATGTGTTTTGGCATGGTATACCAAATTTCTGGGATTGAACTCTTTGTTGGTAATTTGAATATTAAACAGAACTATTAGGTTCCAGGCAGAAAACATCAAGATAAATGATAAATGATTATGAAACAAGTGTTAACAATTAAGTCAGGTTTTATTGTTTGTATAAGGTGAGCCAAAGCAGTTGTTAGAGTGTAAGGGTGGTGTATGTCAGGCAGGGGACGGAGGGGGGAGAAACATTTCTGTCTTCTGTGAACTTTTGTTAAATTTTGGAACTGGGACAGGTTACCTATTCCAAAATGTATAGGCTTTTCTTATCCAAAGAGAGTAAAGAACAACATAACTGTGGCTCAAAATAGAGGTTGACTTAATAAAGGGAGGCAACACAATTAAGGCTTGTAGACTTAAGCCCATAGAGTTCCATATGATAGGCATTGCACTTTCTCATTACCAACCCGTTACTCCATTGATACAACCTTTATTGCATTGGCGAACAGTGTAGATCCAGATCGTCTGGCACATCTGTGACGTCTGGTCAGGATCTGCAATGTATGCTTTTTGATTTTAGGTTACTTCTGTCCAAAAAGTAAACAGTGTAGATCATGATCAGACGTCATGGATGTGGCGGCCGATCTGGATCTACACTGGTTGTACATGTGATAAAACGTGTATTTATGAAGTAAAGGTTTAATTGAATTCAAAATGCAAACCTTTTAAAGGAAACAACACTTTCAGAGCTACCATAAGGGTATGTAACAGAAAAATTGTTGATTGTCTGTAAAACCCAAGCTGCTGACTCACTGTTGTTTATTTCAGGAATGCTGACCATCACAGATTTTATATCCATTCTTCACAAGTACTATACAGCACCCAGTGTAAGTAGAGGCTTGTTTAACCCTTTCCTCCATAGGTACACCTTTATTGCATGGGTGAACAGTTTAGATCCAGATCAGCTGGCACATCTGTGCAGTCTGATCATCGCATTTTGGTCAGAAATAACCTAAATAATCAAATAGTGAACAGTGCAGATCCTGATCATATGGCACGGACAGACCACTGTATTTGCAGATATCCCATGGGCCATAAATTTAGGTCTAGATCAGTTGGCTTACCGTAAAACTCCTTATAAACACCCCTCCCCTAATAAATGCCCCCATGTTATTTTTAGGCATTAAAATGAGTTAATCCATATTTATTATCCAATATCCTTCAGAATCGAGTATGAGAATAAACAAGTTAATAATAAAAATATCAGTTCTGTCTGATCAGGATCTACACTGTTTGCTGTTAGATTCATTGGGATATTTCATATGAAAGTTGACGGTGTATATCCAGACCAGACAGCACACCATCTGGATCTGCACTGGTGGCACGTAAGATAAAATGTGTATCCATGGAGGAGTGTTAATATTTTACATTGCATCTGCTCAGTAACCTGAGCACAAAATTGAAAAAAAATTAAACCTGATTCTAGAGATTTCGTCGCAATATTGTGCATCATTCCAGCCTCTTTCTGAGCTATAAATATTTATGTAGCAAGTTGGAAACTGAAGACAAATGTTGTAACTTGTATCTCTATAAACCAATAATATGATTACTCTCAAACATTGTACGCATTCTTTAGTATATAATTTTATATTTCGTCTCCTTAGTGCTAAAACGGTATATAAGTACCTTTGAAATATGAAGAAGATATATCGATATTGCACTAAGGCGAAATTTTTGACAATGACATTGTAAATAGTTCTGTGTATAGTCTGTGTAGTGTTGCCAGTGCACATTTATTTGAATTCTGAGCCACGCTTTGAGACTCCTATCTATTTTACAGCCTAAAAGTAGTTCACTTGTGAGTAGTGCATTTAGTTTTAGTTACCATCAATTTTTTAATCCGCACATGTAAGCAGTGAAAATAAGAAACTGTACTGTAACTTCTGTTGCTCGCACATTTAACCATTTACTCCATATATACAGGTTTTATTTATTTATCGTGGCCAGTGTAGATCCAGATCAGCTAGTATATCCATGTCATCTGATCTGGATCTACTCTTATTGCTTCTTGGTCAGAAAAAAACAACAACAAAATTGAATCTAAAAGTGAATAGTTTTAATCCGATAAGACAGCATGGATGTAGATATGTATCTACACTGTTTGTACATGCAATAAAACCTGGTCCCAAGGTTATAAAGCTGAGCATGGAAACCAGTCTCAAATCTCAAGCATCTGATTGGCTGAAATGGCGACCAGTCGCCATTTCAGCCAATCAGATGCTTGAGATTTGAGACTGGTTTCCAATCTCAGCATTATAACCTTCAACCCTGTAGGGAGTAAGGGTTAAGATTTTCTGCATACCGTATCAATATTTCCCACATTCTCACCAGTTATTGCAAACATCTTTATATTATTCTCATGTCAGACCAATCGCTTGTTGTGATGTAATCAATCTGATTAATATCATATTCTAAAAACCACTTCGCTTTTAACCACTATGCTATCAAGATCTGAGAACAATTCATTAAAACATTCTCTTGTTAACAACCTTCCGAAACAATCCAATTGTCTTAAAAGTTGCAGAAGTACATGGACAACTATTGTATATTTATATCAGCCTGCATGTGTGCAAGCTGATCTGGATCTAAACTTGATTCTTGGAATACATAATATTAGAAATCTAGAAGCAAGCAGTCGACCCTGATCAGACCCTGATCAGACTGCTTGCCCATGCAATAAAATCAATATCCTTGAAAGAAAAGGGTAAATAAAGGGGTAATTTACCATGTTACAGTTTTCAGTATTACGGAGGTTTAAATGAAGTCCTTTTATTTCATGTAGTATGGCTGTTATCCATTAGGAAACTGTGGATCCAGATCTGGTCCCAAGGTTATAAAGCTGAGCATGGAAACCAGTCTCAAATCTCAAGCATCTGATTGGCTGAAATGGCGACCAGTCGCCATTTCAGCCAATCAGATGCTTGAGATTTGAGACTGGTTTCTAAACTCAGCTTTATAACCTTCAGATCAGCTGTCTGACAAGGATCAACAATGTTAACCATTTGATTCATTTAGTTATTTCTGATTTAAGACATGAACAGTGTAGGTCCTGATTGGATGGCAAGGATCTGCAAGCTGATCTGGATCTACACTGCTTACTCGTGATAAAACCAATATACATGGCGTAAAAGGATGGTAATTTATTATGGTTCCTCTTTTTGGATGTTTATATTGCAAATTTTGGCCTTGATAGCTTGTGCCCACTTTCCACAATGCTTACGCTAAAAATAGTTCACAGTGCAAACAGTTACTCTTCCCATTGGTTTAGACACCTTCACTAGTTTTCAAAAACTTCACTTACATTAAATTTTGTTTCTGGATGGTCAGAGATGCATCATAAAGATTTTTTTTGTCCGACCTATCTTCAATCACTTCTGCATATTTTATACAATTCTTTGTTTCTAGGAAATCTTTTTGCACAAAATACTCTGGCATTCTGCTACAAGATTTCCATGACTTGGCTAGAGTTCTTTGTTTCTAGTTTTGTCCAATAAGAGACATGTACGAGTAAGATAGAACGCACCAACAATTGATTACCAATTTTCGGCAACTCGCCAACCAGATTTCTATTATGCTCTCTTACTGATGACTATATATACATGTATATAATATATAGGATCCGACACTGGTTAAAAATACTAAACTTGTTCAGGAAAATTGCTCTTTACTCCATATATACATCGTTATTGCGTTGGTGAACTCTGTTTAGATCCAGATCTGCCAGCACATGCATGCCATCTGATCAGACTCTAAACTGTTCGCTTTTTGATTGTTATTGTTATTTCTAATCAAGAAGCGAACTGTGTAGATGCTGATCAGACAGCACGGATGTACCAGCTGATGGTTACTTGCTTTGAAATGTGTATATATGGAGTGAAGAGTTAACCCTTTCCTCCATAGACACACCTTTTACGCATGTGCGATCAATGTAGATCTAGATCAGCCGGCACATACATTCGGTCTGATCAGGATCTGCACTTGTCGCATTTTGGTAAGAAATAACCTAATGAATCAAAATGCCAACAGTGCAGATCCTGATCAGATGGCGGGGATGTGGCGGCTGATCTGGATCTACGCTGTTCGCCCACGCAATAAAGATGTGTCCCTGGAGGAAAGGGTTAACAAAAGTTTCATATTTTTGTAGGTGACAATGTCTGATTCTTGTTATCGCATGCTTAAAAATAATTATACTCGCACCAAAGAAATACTGGCTATATTAAAAGCACAAAGTGTGACTTCTTTCTTAGTGGATGTGTTTGAATTAGCAGGGGAGATAACTTTACACACACTTGACTTCACGCGCAGTGTTTTATTGACAAGATGCATCATGACATTTTAATTGCTTTTAATGCTTTTAATTATTTTGCTCTGCGATAAAAGATTTGTTTTCAATATGTTTGTTGGAAATTCAGAAATTCTCTGAAATTCAGTTGCTTTTCATTTGCTTTTCATGATTTATTTATTTATTCTTCTCCCTAGAGGCACCAGAAGTTTCGAGATGTAATAAAAGTGGAGTTATCAACTCGTGTTTTGAATTTCAGTGTCTATATATGACTTACAGAAATTTGAACGTAATAAAATATGAGGTGGTTTTATTTTCCATCAGGATACAATTTCACTTCAGATCAAAAGCACCAAGATAGGAATTGTAATACATTGTGCTATCCTCCATAAATATTATATATTTCCTGGGTCAACAGTATAGATCCAGATCAGCCAGCACATTAGTGCCATCTGATCAGGATCTACACTATTGGCTGTTTGATGTTTTAAGTTATTTCTGACTAAAAAATGAACAGAATAGATCCAGATCAGATGGCATGGATATGCTGGCTGATCTGGATCAACACTTTTTGCATGGGTGATGCATATTTATTTAGTAAAGATTTTATGAATTTTGTTAATTTTTCATTTTCTGTTTCTTTGACCAGAAAATATTTATTGTTCAGTCATTGATCAACAAACATATGAATATGAAGTTCCGATTAAAAATTACTTAAATGTTTTATTAACAATTTCATAGGAACTAAGTGAAAGACTGGCTGCAGTAAGTGCAAAATGTTTGTAGCTGTATCCAAGGCAACCATGTTTTGTTACGGAAACTCATACAGTTAAAATCACTCACAATGTCCGACACCCGTATTTTTACAGATACTCGTATTAACAGACGGAAACTAATAGTGATTACTTTCAGACAGAAACTAATAGTGATTACTATTAACCCTTTACTCCTTACAGGTCATGTGACTGCAGTGTAGATCCAGATCAGATGGCATATCCAGGCAATCTGATCAGGATCTACAGTGGTCATTTCTTGGTCAGAAATATCCTATTTAATGTACAATCAAACAGTGTGGATACTGATGACATCTAACAGCAAAATCCTTTGGAGTAAAGGGTTAACCTTCCACCTGCTGAACCTATAACTGCCGAGGCCCTTAAATCTTAAGTTCAAGTGTGTATTTGGAAAGATTTAATTACTCCCTTGACTCCATGGGTATGCCTTTTATCTCTTTGGTGACTAGTGTAAATCCAGCACAAATTGCATATTAGTATATTTTGATCTGGATCTAAACTGTTAAAGGGATCTAAACTGTTTATTCTCTTTTAGGTTTTTTAGATTATTTCTGATAAAGAAGTGAGCAGTGTAAATGATGATCACACTGCATTCATGTGGAGTCTGCTCTTGATCTACACTGTTAGCCGACTGTGATTAAAGATGTATCCATGGAGTAAAGATTTATTTGGAGAGCTAATTGTGTACATCCTTATCATCAGGCATGTTGTTGTTAACCCTGCTAAGAAGAGCATTTGTCGCATTTGTGACCAGTGTAAAGCCTGATCAGCCTGCATTTCTGTGTAGTCTTATGAGGGTCTACACTGTATGCTATATTCTGAAAATAAATTTCTGTAAAAAACCTGTGAAAAGTGAATGGGCTGACTATTTTTATAGCAAAGTCAGTCCCTGACATGACAAGGTGTAAAGGGTTAACAAAAAGTTATTTTTCTATTGTAGAAAACACAAAGTCATGTGGTAAGCAGCACTGTGCAAGGCATATTGGAGTTCTAGTGAATGTCATGGGTGTAGGAGGGTGTGGTCATGGGTTGGACATCACTGTACAAGGCCAATTGGAGTTCTAGTGAATGTCATGGGTGTAGGAGGGTGTGGTTATGGGTGGGGCATCACTGTACAAGGCCAATTGGAGTTCTAGTGAATGTCGTGGGTGTAGGAGGGTGTGGTTATGGGTTGGGCAACACTGAACAATGCCAATTGGAGTTCTAGCAAATGTTGTGGGTGTGATAATGGGTGGGGCTCCACTTTGCAAGGCGAATTGGAGTTCTAGTAAATGTAATGGGTGTAGGAAGGTATGGTAATGGGCGGGACATCACTGTGCAAGGCATATAGGAGTTCTAGTGACTGTCAAAATATATTGTATTCAACAAGTTATTTGGTTTTGCGGCTAGGAGGAATCTTGCTGTATGGCTTGATGGTGTATTGTTATTGCTTGATTGTTGTTTGCGTCTTCATGACTTTTATTTAAAATTATAATTGTAACAATAATCTGACTTCAAAAGTAGGGCGTATTGCATTTTGTGTGAATACATGTACATGAAATCTGTTTTGAATATCAAGTCATTCAGGTTTTTGTCGTGTTCATGTCAGCTACATAATATTGGGGAAATCTTCATGCTTGTTTCTAATGGTTTCAGATATAAATCAGAACCTGTTAGAATAATCCAGGTTTTGTTAATTGGATCACCAGAATCTGCATGATATTTCTGTTCACAATTTATTCATGTTATCAAATACTTGCAGAAGTAATTCCAGAACTTGTTTTCGTTTTTTTTAACATGTTTGACTGTATATTACGAAAATTTTGCAGCAAAATAATCCAGTTAATAAACATGGCATTATTTATGAATTCTAACACAACCTCCAGAACTTTACCGATGGCATTTCATCACAGCAACAGTGATAAAATACTCTGTAATAACAATCTCATCACCATGTGCCATATTCCTTGCATGAGGTCATATATCTTTTTTGACATCATAAACCGACTGCCATTATTACAGTGTAGCCAGCAGTGTGATAACAATATAATGAAATCCATTTTAGAATTAATATAATAAATAGCCACCATTGATATATCGCAGGATTTATCAATAGGCGTCTTTCAGATGAGTAGATACAAATTACTTGGGGCTCAGCGTCTTGTGCTTCGGCATCGAAACATGCTGAGATAAATCCTGTAATATATTACTGATAGTTATTTAATATTTTATAATTTTTATTATCTGTATATGGGAAAGAAGACAGGATAAAAGATAATGAAATGGGGGGGGGGGAGGAATAGGGATGGGTGGTCAGGGAAGACAATGAGATGGGGGCAATGGAATATGAATGTGTGGGCAGGGATGGAGCAGGTTGCAAACACTAGGATGTAGATGCAAGTTCAAAAGCAAGAAAAATTAAGGTAACGAGAGGAGGTGTGAGTGAAGAGAATTAGGTGCAGGGCATTCGGATTTACGTACAGGACGGGTGGGAGGAGCTTTCAGTAAAAAAGGGGCAGGACAGAGATAGAGGTGGTGGGACTTGGTACAGCTCCTATTCTCATGACTATATGTGGAAATGCTAGTGTGTGCTTACAAAAAGTGACATAGTTTAGATCCATAAAGAGGGTCCAGTTTTTGTGCAAAACTAATGGAAGTGCATGTCAATTCAATAGTTTTGCTCAAAAATTAAGTTTCATTTTATAAACTTCTATCTGATTTCTGTTACTATAAAAATTTCATCATAATATGTAGATTCCCGACACTTTAGCAATTTCTTTCTCTTTATTTATTATATAAACCAGAGAATTTGATTGTTCGTTCCATTTATTTTGTAATGGTCTTTGCATGTCTAGATGCATTTGATAAAATTGTCAGTGTGTAAGTACAGAAAGGTTCTGTTGTCTTCGCAATGTACCTTTTTGTACCGATCATGTGAATATAATTCCATTTGTCAGCAATGCAAATTAATTAGAATGACAAATATGTTGTTTACATCATAAACATTTCTAAGTGCTCTATTTTACTTGCAGCTACTGTTAAACCTATATCGCCTTCTTCAAGTACATTTTTTTTAACTTGTTAAACATGCTTTTAAGAACTGCTGGCTGGCGTATTCAGAGGGGGTTCAGTGGGGTTGCTCAAACCGCCTTTTTGGGCAGCAAAATATATTTTTTCATTTTCTTTGGGATTATGGCCAGAAAGTGGAAAACTTGCATCTGACCCTCTTTCTGAAATGAGATAATAATTATTACTCCGAGTATATTTTTTTTTTAATTAATTTTTTTTTTGTTCAATTTATTTTTATGATTTATTTCCTCATATTATATGGAACACGCCAGGGAAGAGGTGTCTTCAGAAAGTATAGGTCATTCCTTGAAATAACATAATACAGTTGTGCAGACGGCACTTTCTTTTCATGTGTAAAATAAAATAATATTGTCAAAATAAGTAACAAAATTTCATTTCAGTTATGAAAAAATAAAAGATAAATGTAATATCTTTCCATATATAAACTACTCAAAATTTGATAGGGATCGCTTTCTGTTTTATTAGCTCACCTGAGCACGAAGTGCTCATGGTGAGCTTTTGTGATCGCCTGATGTCCGTCGTCCGTCCGTGCGTGCTTGCGTCGTCAACTTTTTCTTCAAACGACTTCTTCTCCTGAACTCCTGGGCCAATCTTGCTGAAACTTGGCAGGAATGTTACCTGCATGAAGCTTTACCAAAATTGTTCAAATGGTTCCAGTCCATTGCCTATCTAGGTCACAGAGGTTAAAAATAGATTTTGAACATGAAATTTTAAAAAATCTTCTTCTCTGAAACCGTAAGGCCTAGAACTTTGATATTTGCTGTGTAGCATCACCTAGTGGTCCTTTACCAAGATTGTTCAAATTATAGCCCTGGGGTCAAAATTGGCCCCGCCCCAGGGGTCACTTGATTTTACATAGACTTATATAGGAAAAACTATAAAAATCTTCTTGTCTGAAACCACAAGGCCTAGAGCTTAGATATTTGGCATTTAGCATCCTCTAGTGGAACTCTACAAAGTTTGTTCAAATTATTTCCCTGTGGTCAAAATTGGCCCTGCCTCAGGGGTCACTTCATTTTGCATAGACTTATATAGGAAAAACTTTAAAAATCTTCTT
>JAZAYU010000286.1:318955-499705 GCA_038501625.1 Corbicula japonica
TACTACTCAAAATTTGATAGGGATCGCTTTCTGTTTTATCCCAAATTATTACCCCTACCAAGTTTCGACCGCTGTTCCACTTCAAAAGTTTGATGGCTTATTCTTTTTTGGCACAAAGCTGATGTCAAATGAACATATTTTCAGAATCACAGCAAATATTTTATTGTTTAAATCTTACGTAAGGAATGAACACAATCTTTTCAATGATCCTTATAAAATCAAAGTTTGAGTAGTATAGTAACAGCTAAAAAATGTCAAAAATTATGGCAGACACCGGTTCCTTGCACATGCACAATATTGTTTGTTCTGTAGCTTGTGTTGTGTGCTTCCTGCTTCAAAGAAATAGACAATGTAATCTCAGAGGCTGACTGGGAATGGAGAACAATGCCTTTACCTCTTTCCTTCGCTCCATATAAATACCCATTTTATTGCATGTGTTCGTGTAGATCCTGATCAGCCACCACATTCTGTGCCCCCTGATCAGGATCTGCACTGTTCACAAGTTGGTTCAGTGTAGATCCTGATCAGATAGCACAAATAATCTGGCTGATCTGGATCTACACTGTTCATCCACGCCATAAAGGCTTATATGGAGGAAAGGGTTAATTTTGTATCTGCAGTACAAGGTTTACACCAATAGAATGCACCCTTTTCTACGGATTTATTTTACATGGGTGACTGGTATTGATCCAGATCAATGCCGAAGGTTATAAAGCTGAGATTGGAAACCAGTCTCAAATCTCAAGCATCTGATTGGCTGAAATGGCGACTGGTCGCCATTTCAGCCAATCAGATGCTTGAGATTTGAGACTGGTTTCCATGCTCAGTTTTATAACCTTGGGCACAGCTGGCACATCCATGCCGTCTGGTCTGAATGAACAGAGACTTTTTGGTCAGAATTCAAAAAGCGAACAGTGTATATCCTGATCTAATGGCATGGATGTGCTCGCTGATCTGAAATTTACACTGTTCGCACATGCAATATAACCCATATAAATGGAGTAATGTGTTCAAATAGATTTTAAAAAGCTATTGCAAATACATCGTTTATATTTATTAGAAAGCCCAATGGCATAACATTTTGATTTGGGGAGCATTCTTATTGATTCTTTTGCAGTTTCATTTTCACTTGTCTTGAACTATCTTTTAGCGAGTAACCTTGTTTAGTTGATGTGCTGTTTTATTCAGATATCGGTAAACTGTCAACCAAAACAATTAACATAACACTTGTAATCCACACAAGGATAAGTTACAGTTGTCTTTCATCAGTGTTATTGCTCAAAGTTTGATATAAGATTTACCCTTAACTCCATTTACACAGGTTTTAATGTGTGTGATAAGTTATTAAGATCCCGATCTGGATCTACACTGGTCACATCTTGGTCAGAAATAACCTAATGAATCTAAAAGCGAACTGTGTAGATCCTGATCAGATGGCATGAATATGCTAGGAAATCTGGATCTACCCTGTTCTCCATGCAATAAAGGTGTATCTATGGAGTAAAGGGTTAAAAAACAATATACATTTTAGGCATATTTTGACACTCGGAATGTAATGATTTCTATGATTTATATAATTTTGTATATGAAAATCATTTAATCTAGGGGCAGATCCAAAGGGGGTTCCAATGGGTTGCACATTTTTGGAAGCAATATTTTGGTATCATTATATTTAGCAGTGGATAAATTTTTGCATATTTCGTGCTAGGGAATATGTGCGAATCAAACCCTAGTGAAATCAAACCATTGAATATCTAGTCTTTTAAGAATATTAAAAGTGCGTGAATTTAAGCCCTTGCAAAAATGTCACTTATGTCATTTGCGCAAAATTTTATCCCTGCGAAATTAAATGATACAACAGTTTTTAATTTTCTTGGGGATTTTTGCTAGAAAGACTGCCCCTTTCTGGAACATTTGCATCTTGACTCTCTGATCCCCTCACATTTTGAGTTTTGAAAAATATCATTTTAACAATTCTTTTATGTTTGGTAATTAAGAAACAAATTTCCAATGTCGTCACTTAAAAGCAAAACTATTGTATAACAATCTTTATTTATATACAGTTAAAATAGATTTGCATTTAGGTGATGGTTTTTCCCCATAAAGCATGAGCAAGCTGCTTTGAAGGAACGGCACTGTTGGGTTGGTGTTGTTGTTGTAGCATGTTCATTGAAATGACATGTGTTGTTGTTGTTTATTTGCAGGTCAAGATGGACGAGCTTGAGGAACACAACATTGAGAAATGGAGAGGTGAGTTCGAATCCATACCCAGCCTTCCGAAAAGACAAGTTCACCAAGAATTGATATAAATTTTATCAGATGTGCAGCCAGTGTAGATCCCATAAGGTTCTACACTGGTTGTCTCTTGTTAAGAACTATACCAGAGAATCTAACCACACCGAAGCCACATGCATTAACCCATTCCTGTACAGATACACCTTTATTGCCAGGGCGAACAGTTTAGATCCAGATCAGCCGGCACATCCGTGCCGTCTGATCAGGATCTAAACTGTTCGCTTATTGATTCATTAGGTTATTTCTGACCCAAATGCGACCAGTGCAGATCCTGATCAGACGGCACGGATGTGCCGGCTGATCTGGATCTGCACTGGTCGCACATGCGTTAAAATGCGTATCTGTACAGGAAAGGGTTAAAACGTGGATATATGGAGTAAAGGGTTAAAAATTAATAAAAACACAGTCAGTGAAAAAAGATATTTTGGGGTCAGTGTCAAGTCATAACTGCTGGCTCATATTTTATTTGCATTTAAATTTACTTGTTACTATTAATAGACTATAAATGTGTAACTCTGGACTTTAAATAAATCTGGTATTTAAATTTTGTTTTGAAACTCAAAACTATCATATAAAAGATGAATGGCATTTTATATGCATAATGATATTTCAAATGAAAGTGTTCTACATTTTAATATGTATCATTTTACATGTGTCTGAAAATGGGACTAGATCTAGTTTCAGCCATATTTAAAAGTCTTATAATACCAGATACTGAAAAGGGTATAATGCAGTCTGTGAATTAAAAATTAAAATTTCAATCGGGTTTGACATAGTAAATCTCAACTTGAAACATAGAATGTCAAACAGTCAAACCCGGCTAAAGACCACCTGTAAATAAAGACCCCTGTTGATAAAGATCACATTTTATATTTGTTACACTGACTGATTTAAAGAACAAATTCACCTGTTGTCTACAAAGGCCAAACCTGGATTTACTTCAGACTGGTCTATGAAAACAGGTTTGACTGTATTTTAAACCTTTTAACTCCATTACAAACTCTTCTATTGCATGTGTGAACAGTGTAGATCCTTATCAGCTGGGACATTTGTGCTGACTGATCAGGATCTACACTGTGTATAGGATAGATTCTATTTTCTATAGAAACGTCTTAACCCATTCCTGTATATATATGCATTTTTACGCATGTGCGACCAGTGTAGATCCAGATCAGCCGGCACATCCGTGCCATCTGATCAGGATCTGCACTGGTCGCATTTTGGTCAGAAATAATCTAATGAATCAAAAAGCGAACAGTTTAGATCCTGATCAGACAGCACGGATGTGCCGGCTGATCTGTATCTAAACTGTTCGCCCTAGCAATAAAGGTGTATCTATACAGGAAAGGGTTAATAGACTCTATCCAACTTTGAAGTTGCCATACATTTTTAGCCATGCGCATGCGCAGTTAAAAATAGATCGATCTATTGTGTTCATAAGATAGAAAAAGAAAGGAGTTCTATTGAAATAAATCGCTGAGAAATTTGAATTTACATAGCTTCTGATTGGCTACAAATGTAGGGCAACTTCTGATCACTTTTAGAATTATTAGGTTATTTCTGACCAAGATGCGACCAGTGTACATGTAGATCCAGATTAAATGGCACCAAATTCTGTCTGATTTGGATCTACACTGGTCACACATAGATTTAAATAAAATGCCTTAAAGGGAATATTAATACTATATGAAGTAAAGGGTTAAATATTCCTTGGAAAAACTGTATCTGTTAATATTTACACTTCAACTTCGTCCTCTACGATATAGTCTTATTCATGTAACGAATCATAATTTCTAATGGTAAACAGGGTGACGTAATAATTTGAAAGGCGTGGCTCCAGTAGAACTGTTCATATTTTATTGGACGTTGCACAATGTTTTGACTTGTGACGTCGCCGAGCACGCACGTTTTGCCACGAGTTGCTGTGAAAAAGCATGCTGTCATTCACTAAATTGTCGTCAATGTTGCTGTTCCAAAAGCCATTCGAAAAAGCCGTAATATCACAAATTCTTCTAATAATTTCTGTATAAAAGAGAGTATTCACACACTTTAAACAATCCAACTGTTTTCCATACCCAAATGAAAACCATCAACTATCGATTCAATCCTTAATTGATTAGAACAACCATAATTGAATTTCTTCTGGAAATTGTTAGCACCAAACCTTATCCTTACATCATTTCGGAATTGGCACCTCTTCAAAAACAACTTTTTCCAAATTAAATTATTACTCAGTTAAAACATTGCTACTTTATTCTGAATTTTCTCATTACCTCCCTTTAAATTCACTGACTGATCTACATTTATACATTTCTCAGCATGAAATATTGAAGCTGTTTTAATTTTCTCAGATTTGATTAAAGTAATTTTTTCTAGAATATTATTTTGCAGTCCTGATAAAATTTATTGATTTAATATTGTTATGGATTTATTTAAGGTAGTGTAAGAGATAACATTCAAAAATGCTAGACTTCTTTCATTTTATTGTTAAAAGCATAAGAACTGAAGATTAAATAGCTTTATTTGGTCAAATTTAACATTTTCTGAGACATTTGAATTGTAATTTTCATGAAATTCAGCATATTTCAAGGACGGAAGCCAAATTTCCAAAAGGGGGTTTGTTAAAGTCAGTCTTTGGTAGCTACATGATAATTTCCAACTTTCTGAAAAATTCAATATTCTTACTCAAAGGGGGTTCATGAAACCCACTGAGCTCTTGAATCTGTAGAAATTTTAGGAGATACATAGGTTTTCATTGATTAACCTTGTCACTTAAAAAATATGAGTGGCAGATCTTTGTATTTTTGGGCTTCCTTTTCTTGGTGCAGATATTCTGAGTGACATCTGGAACTTTCCAGTTCTGGCAGAAATCTGTTGTTTACAGGAATGTAAATTAGTGCCAAAGATCATAAAACTAAGATTGTAAACCAGTATCAAATCTCAAGCATCTGATTGGCTGAAATGGTGACCAGTTGCCATTTCAGCCAATCAGATGTTTGAGACTGGTCTTCAGATTTAGTTTTTTGATCTTGGGCACTGGTTTTAGTAAAATTGTTTCCAAAACATGGCAAAACTGAAGTAAAAAGTGGTTTGAAATGAAATTAGTAAGTTTATGTATTTTTCTGTTTTTCAGAGGTTTTGAAAGACAAACAGCGGCCATTTGTGTGCATTGATCCAGACGCAAGCTTGTTCGAGGCGATCCGAACCCTGATTCATAACCATGTTCATCGGCTGCCAGTGATCGACAAAATGACAGGGAACGCTATTTACATCCTCACACATAAAAGAATCCTGCGATTCTTGTACCTTTATGTGAGTACATTTGTACTGATTATTTAAATATGTTATCCCATTACTCAATAGCCCTTTCCTCCATATATACACCTTCATTTCATGGGCAGACAATTTTGATCAAGATCAATGGCACATCCGTGCCATCTGATTAGGATCTCTGTTTGCTTTTTGATTCATTATTTCTGATGAAAATGTGACCAGCGCTGAATTAGAGCAGATGGCACTGATATGCCAGCTGTTCTGGATCTACACTGGTTGCACACATGTAAAAACACGTATATATGAGAAAAGGGATAGGATGTGGCTTTTATGCCTAGGGGGACCAGAGAACAACCAGATCTTCCAGCACTTAGTCTGATCAGGATCAACAAAGTTTCGATCAAGATTCATTAGGTTATTTTACCAAGAAGTAAACAGTGAAGATCCTGATCAGACAGCAAGGGTTTGCGAGCTGATCTGGATCTACAATGTTCACACATGATAAAACCAGTGTATATGGAGCAAATAGTTAAGAAATAACCAAAAAAACTAATTTCATAAAGTTTCTCACATGATGCTTTGGTTAATAAATAGCAACGGTTACAATAAATGCAGCTCTCACAATGCGCAGTATTGTATGATAGCCTTGAAGTTACAGGATTCGTACATGACTATATATGATATTATTTGCCCTTTATTCTGGACAAATAAATGAAAATTTCTTTACCTTCTGCAAATCATCCATGCTATTGCAGTAAACCATTGTCAGAACTGCAAAATGTAGTAGAAAATGCAATATACAATGGGGCATTGTTGCTGTTTGACCCAGCTTTGGTTAAGTCAATCCAGGTCAAAGTCTTGTTACATGAGGCAGTACATGTTTGCCTCAATATGACAGTTTTGATTACATGATATGAAGATGGGTCTTCTGATAGGATTTGATCCAGTTTTAGTCTCCATGGTGTCTGATGTAATTTTATGCAATGTGAATTATTCAATCTAATGGGGCAAAATGTATCTACATAGTAAACAGTAAACAACCCGTTACAAATCTAAGGGAAGTAACCTTAACTTAAACAGAGCTGTAAAGTACATGTGCATGTATATTTGTAACTAATGGGAAATAACCAACTTTACACCAATAACAACCTTAGTATTGGACATAGCTAAATTAAATTTGTTCAAGTCAAAATAACTGCTGAACAGTGTAGATCTAGGTGAGCCAGCTACTCTGTGACTGCTGATATGGATCTACACTTGTTGCAAGGGCAATAAAACCCATATAATTATATAAAGTTAAGGGCTATTTGTTGTGTCATAATATAAGAAGGGATGGTCATAGAGCCCAGTCTCTGTACTTATCAATATTATCAAGTTTTTAGACTGGTTACCAGTTATAGCTTTATGACCTTGGAACTTGGACTGGTTTATTTTTGTTTTCAGATTAATGACCTACCAAAGCCTAGTTTCTGGAATCAAACCATTCAAGAGCTCGAAATCGGCACATTTGAGAAAGTGATAACGGTAAGTCATCAAATTCACTGGAAGCTTGCACTTTGTCGCCTCCAAAAGCAGGTAGACATGTAGGGATCATAATCTGTGTATGTCGGGGTATGTGTATCTCAGTGAATAGTGTTGGGTATAACTTTGAAAGTAGTTGTCCTATTTCTTTAAATTTCTGAGAAATCAAATATCCTGCAAAAGACTCAGAAATTTAAATTGTTGTTTTATTGTCATGAGAAGATTCTAACATGGTTGAATTTTGTATAAGAGTTTTATTTTTCAACCATTCCTTAGCACAAAATACTACAAAATTTAGCTCATTAAGGTGATACCCTGGTATAAAATACCCTCAAGATGCAAATTAAAAGTTTGTTGGGAAGAGTTCCTTGTGTGAGTTGTACCTCATAGTTAGTGATAGAAATTGTAAACATTTTTTACGGAGGAATAGAATGGCGTGACAACTGCACCCTGTTTCTTACGATCTGAAAATTATAACCATCATTTACTGGTGGATAGGACACACCGGAATTTTGTTAAGAACAGATAATTGGAGGTGAAGCAAGTAAAACTTCTACAGGCAAACTAATTTAAAGACAAAAATATCAAAATGTGTCCTTGGTTAGTTGAAATCATTCCTTAAAGATATAAAGTTGAGCAGACGACACTGTTAATATGGCATTTTGAGAAATAATTATAAAGTGTAGACTGTGTAATAAGATTATTTAAAATTTAAAGAACTTGTAGGTTCGGCTTTTTTCTCAAAAAATAGCAACAGCTAAAATGGCAATTAAAATCCAAAGACAGATTTTCCCATGATATGGCTCATATAAATAGTTTTACCCTTTACTTCATATATATCACATTTTATCACATGGGCCACCAGTGTAGATCCAGATCAGCCGGCACATCCATGCCATCTGATCAGTATTCAGGGTTGCCAGCAGACTTGAAAAGTCAGGGAAATGTGATTTTTTTTCAAGGTCAGGGAATTGTCAGGGAATTTTGAAAATTTGTCAGTGAAAAATATAAATCCTGAAAAGTCAGTGAAAAGTCAGGGAAAAATATATTTAAAAGAAAAAACTGTTCTATTTTATTAAAGATTGCATTTGCAAATTTTCTGTTGCAACATTCAGTTCACAGCAACATATTGTTTTGTATAACGGCAGGATTTTTAAAAAATATTGCGGCACAAACTACTGCTACATTTTTCAAGATACTGACTTGAAATTTTAAACAAGTGAGGTACTTGGTATCATGTGTAGATGTGCCTAACATATTTTTTATGGCTCAGTCCATCATTTTTATGACAGTTGCATGATTTTTTAAATCTTGTGACACAAACTTCAAAAATTTTTTCTAGATTAATTTGAAAATTTAAGCATACATTGTGCCTAACTGACCTATTTTCCATTAGGCCCAGTGTATATGTGGCTGACATATTTTTCCTTTGGATCAGACTATTAATTATTAATATTTATTGGATTGGAACAGGGATCTTCAAAACCTACATGCATTTTTTCTAAGTTCATCCAAGCACTTAACAGGCTAAATTGTTTGTTTTTGTTTCACTTGTTTGGTGTAAACAGTGTTGTATTTGAGTTATGTATAAAAATATTTTATTTTACAATGTGAAGGAAACATGTATGAGCATTCTGTCTGAGGGGTTGTTTAAGCTTCAGTTGTGATAATCTCTTGCTTTATACTATGTTGTTTATTCATTAAGTTTTTCTGTATGAAGAATAAGAATACATTATTTGCCAATTATCTTAGAAGTACATGTATTGGTTAAATCTTGTAAGATTACATAGTTTAATATTTCACTAAACATAAATCTATCAAACTTTATACTAGATGTATAAGTGATACTTTAATTGTTAAATAATATAATAATATATTGTTAAAATAAAAAATGTACTTCTGGGTGGATTGGACAGCAGTAGGGGTGTTGGTGGTCGTTTACTCTGGTATTATTGATCAGTGAAAAACCTGATTTGGTCAGTGAAAAGTCAGGGAAAAGTCAGGGAAATTTTTTTGTCCTTGGTGCTGGCAACCCTGGTATTTACACAGTTCACATTTTCGTAAATGGTGTAGAACCTTAACAAAAAGCACTGATATGCAGGCTGATCTGGATCTACACTGTTTCTTGATCAGCTTGCAGTGGTTGATTAGTCGGTTGACAGCCATGTGTTTTAGTCTTCTATCTGGCTGTACCCGAAAGAAACAGTTCTCTCTGATAATTATTATCGATAAAAAAACTACCATTAACCCATGTTTGTTTCATGTGGAGGAACTGTCAACTCATTTGCTTCAAACTGGTATAAACTGGTTAGGTGCCGTGAAAATAATTTACATTGACAGATGTAAAATTATCAAGAAATTAGATCAAGGATTTTCTGCATCTTGCACAATATTCCAGTTTAGACCCTGATCAGACTAGGATAAGCATCTACATTATTTGCTGTAAATTGTTTCTGTTTCTAGCTCATAATGACAAAAATTGTCTGTTGTTATATTGATTCATTGTTAACGTTTTCCTCCATAGATACACCTTTATTGCATGGGCGAACAGTTTAGATCCAGATCAGCCAGCACATCTCTGCGATCTGATCAGGATCGAAACAGTACACTTTTTTGAACTGTTAGGTTATTTCTGACCAAAATGTGACCAGTGTAGATCCTGATCAGACCGCACGGATGTGGACGGCACATGTGTGCTGGCTTAGGATCAACACTGGTCGCACATGCGTAAAAATGGGTATATATGGAGGAAAGGGTTAAAGGTTAAGGTGTCATGTAGCACGGTGTTGTGTTGTATTTTGATCATACACCCATAGTCCCTGGCATTGCATGGGCGAACAGTTTAGATCCAGATCAGCCAGCACATCTGTGCAATCTGATCAGGATTGAAACAGTACACTTTTTTGAACTGTTAGGTTATTTCTGACCAAAATGTGACCAGTGCAGATCCTGATCAGACGGCATGGATGTGGACGGCACATATGTGCTGGCTTAGGATCTACACTGGTCGCACATGCATAAAAATGGGTATATATGGAGGAAAGGTTAAGGTGTCATGTAGCACGGTGTTGCGTTGTTTTTTGATCATACACCCATAGTCCCTGGGATATGGCCTTTATCCCATAATCAACCAGTATACGAGATCCAGATATCGTAAATTGAGATAGTACTGTACATGTGTGCAGTCTGATCAGGATCTAAACTGTTTACTTTTGGATTTGTTAAAGTTATTTTTGACCAAGAAGCAAACAGTGTTGATCCAGAACAAATGACAAAGATCTGGATAAACATGATTTGTTAAATTTATTTTTGACCAAGAAGCAAACAGTGTTGATCCAGAACAAATGACAAAGATCTGGATAAACATGATTTGTTAAGGTTATTTTTGACCAAGAAGCAAACAGTGTTGATTCAGAACAAATGGCAAAGATCTGGATAAACATGATTTGTTAAGGTTATTTTTGACCAAGAAGCAAACAGTGTTGATTCAGAACAAATGGCAAAGATCTGGATAAACATGATTTGTTAAGGTTATTTTTGACCAAGAAGCAAACAGTGTTGATTCAGAACAAATGGCAAAGATCTGGATAAACATGATTTGTTAAGGTTATTTTTGACCAAGAAGCAAACAGTGTTGATTCAGAACAAATGGCAAAGATCTGGATAAACATGATTTGTTAAGGTTATTTTTGACCAAGAAGCAAACAGTGTTGATTCAGAACAAATGGCAAAGATCTGGATAAACATGATTTGTTAAGGTTATTTTTGACCAAGAAGCAAACAGTGTTGATTCAGAACAAATGGCAAAGATCTGGATAAACATGATTTGTTAAGGTTATTTTTGACCAAGAAGCAAACAGTGTTGATTCAGAACAAATGGCAAAGATCTGGATAAACATGATTTGTTAAGGTTATTTTTGACCAAGAAGCAAACAGTGTTGATTCAGAACAAATGGCAAAGATCTGGATAAACATGATTTGTTAAGGTTATTTTTGACCAAGAAGCAAACAGTGTTGATCCAGAACAAATGACAAAGATCTGGATAAACATGATTTGTTAAAGTTATTTTTGACCAAGAAGCAAACAGTGTTGATCCAGAACAAATGGCAAAGATCTGGATAAACATGATTTGTTAAGGTTATTTTTGACCAAGAAGCAAACAGTGTTGATTCAGAACAAATGGCAAAGATCTGGATAAACAAGATTTGTTAAGGTTATTTTTGACCAAGAAGCAAACAGTGTTGATCCAGAACAAATGGCAAAGATCTGGATAAACATGATTTGTTAAAGTTATTTTTGACCAAGAAGCAAACAGTGTTGATTCAGAACAAATGGCAAAGATCTGGATAAACAAGATTTGTTAAGGTTATTTTTGACCTAGAAGCAAACAGTGTTGATTCAGAACAAATGGCAAAGATCTGGATAAACATGATTTGTTAAGGTTATTTTTGACCAAGAAGCAAACAGTGTTGATTCAGAACAAATGGCAAAGATCTGGATAAACATGATTTGTTAAGGTTATTTTTGACCAAGAAGCAAACAGTGTTGATTCAGAACAAATGGCAAAGATCTGGATAAACATGATTTGTTAAGGTTATTTTTGACCAAGAAGCAAACAGTGTTGATTCAGAACAAATGGCAAAGATCTGTGATAAACATGATTTGTTAAGGTTATTTTTGACCAAAAAGCAAACAGTGTTGATCCAGAACAAATGACAAAGATCTGGATAAACATGATTTGTTAAGGTTATTTTTGACCAAGAAGCAAACAGTGTTGATTCAGAACAAATGGCAAAGATCTGGATAAACATGATTTGTTAAGGTTATTTTTGACCAAGAAGCAAACAGTGTTGATTCAGAACAAATGGCAAAGATCTGGATAAACATGATTTGTTAAGGTTATTTTTGACCAAGAAGCAAACAGTGTTGATTCAGAACAAATGGCAAAGATCTGGATAAACATGATTTGTTAAGGTTATTTTTGACCAAGAAGCAAACAGTGTTGATCCAGAACAAATGGCAAAGATCTGGATAAATGCTGTTGCCCATATGATAAATGATGTAGCCATGAAGTACAGGGTGAGGTTAGACATAGACATACCAGAATGCGTCAAAGATTAATTGCTTGTGTGCATAATCAATGTACTCTTAACCCTTTCCTCCATATATACGCATTTTTACGCATGTGCGACCAGTGTAGATCCAGATTAGGATCTGCACTGGTCACATTTTGGTTAGAAATAACTTAAATCATTGAGCGAACAGTGCAGATCCTGATCAGACGGCACGGATGTGCTGGCTGATCTGGATCTACACTGTTCACCCATGCAATAAAGGTGTGTCTATGGAGGAAAGGGTTAAGCAGTAATATGTAAACTGTTAATTGATAGAAGAAAGAGATGCAGCATTTTGTAGTCGAAACCGGTTAGAACCAGTACTAATACAATAGGAAAAAACTTCAAAGGAAGTCATTAGCAATTATTCTAGGTTGTCTGGTAATGCAAATGAAAAAAATATGGTAATTCCCAAGCTTAAGAAATTACTGACTGGCATTCTGCATACCTTGTCCTTTGATGTGAAGAAGGTTGCATTAAAGGTATTTACCATAAAAATGTGTAACAAAATAGCAGGAATTAATGTGTACTTCAGAACAATGGAATTAACTTAAAAAAAATGTTTAGGAGAAAGATTCTTTGAATATGTCTCAATTTCCTTTGAACAGAAAATCACTGGCATTATAAAAGGGGTTAAAAGACTGTTTATTTCCTTACAAGGTTTAATTTAAATGTACTTCCTTATTGTTGAATTTGCCTTGTGTCAGCATTTTAGAACAGAAAACAGAGATGTTTTACTATGCAACTGTTCAAATGAAACAGGTTTGGAAAACCCTGTTTATTAGACTGCGGTATGTTGATGGGTGGGAAGGCTGGCGTGAACATTTGGCTATGTTTTTTGTTTAAGTTCACTTGTTCTCAGTAATTATTCAAACAGTGTTGACCCTGATCAGTAGGCACTGATGTGTTTGATGATCTGGATCTACACTGGTGGCTACTGTGATTAATCCTTTCCTCCATATACCCCTTTTTTGATGTGGGGGGAACAGTGTAGATTTAGATCATGCCATCTCATCCGGATCTGCACTGTTTGCTTTTTGTTTTATTAGGTTATTTCTGATGGCACTGATGTGCCGGCTGATCTGGATCTACACTGTTTGCATAAGGGATGAAATGCTTATATTTGGAGTAAAGGGTTAAAGGTGTACTATCAGGGAATGAGGACTTGATTTCTCACACAGATTCTCTTCCGCCATAAAACAGTCTGTTTTGTAATTGCAGGCAAAGAGAGACACAACTGTATACGAGGCTCTAAACATGTTTGTACAGCACAGAATATCGGCACTTCCTGTGGTAGATGACGACAGAAAAGTTGTTGACATCTATGCCAAGTTTGATGTCATTGTAAGTAGAACTTATCACAAATAGTCACCTTAGTGCAAAAACTGTATAAGTTTCGTTAAAACAAGAAGGAGTTATACTGTTTTTGCACTAAGGTAATGAATTATTACTTTTAATGTTGTTTTTTTTTCTTTTTGGCCAAATAATAATATTTGTTTCTGGTTACAGGCCAACAAAACATTTACTTTGGTAGGTTGCAATTTAATTTTATTATTTTAACAGTTTCTTATTTATTGTTGATTTTTAATCAGACTTCTTTAGAAACAGTTGGTTTAACTTGCTGATTTTTAATCAGAGTTTATTAGAAAATTCTGGTTGTATTGATTACGAATGTTCAAGTAGATATATTAAGTTCTACCTTGAAATGGTAAAAACCAATGTCCCCTAATATACCAACCAGATCTGGACATGGTTTACAATAAACCTTGATGGTGGAAGGGAGGTAATTCTAATATGATTGAATAAGTTGATATAGTAAAGAATTCATTTGATTCATACAAACAAACATACAAATCCTCTTTTCAAAAGGCCATTTTTAACAATATAATAATAAAAGAAGAAAACGTAATTATGAAACAAATGACTTTTTGCAGATTTCTGTAAGCACAAGCAAGTACAAGTGGTTCAGTTAATTCAAATTGTTTTGTACTATTTGTTGTTTCCATTGCTAAAAGGGTTATTATTTTGACTTTTCTGTGTTCAACAATTAATTAGTCCCATTATTACCCTGAAATTAATAAATGGTTTTTAGGCGGACATTAGATTTTATAATTTCAATTTAATCGCAAAATAAGTTAAGTTAGAATTATTGTTTCACTGTTCAAATTCAAGCATTTGCCACATTGTTACACATGCAAACTAAAATCAATAATATAAAAAAAATATCAAAGATTAAACATTATTAAAGTTATTTCATATCTAACTTGTTTTATAAATATTGGCAGAACACATCATATACAGATTCAACCATTTACACTATCATATGTTCGACCAATGTAGATCCAGATCAGCTGGTACATCTGCTGTGTGATCTAGATCTACACTGGTTTTTTCTTGGTCTTCTGGAATCTAAAGTGAACAGTGTAGACCCTGATCAGATAGCTCAGATGTGCCGACAGATCTGGATCTACACTGGTTTTTTCTTGGTCTTCTGGAATCTAAAGTGAACAGTGTAGACCCTGATCAGATAGCTCAGATGTGCCGACAGATCTGGATCTACACTGTTTGTCCATGGGACAATAGTCATATCCATATTACAAAGACAGGGTTAAGTCATATACATTCCAATAAAATGTGTCAGAAAAAACATCTTAGAAAAGATGTTGTCACCTCGGAAACAAGAAATGAGTACTCGTGCACTGAAGATGATGTTGTTTATGTTATAGAATCTGGCTGCTGAGAAGACCTACAACAACCTAGACATTACCATCCAGCAAGCGTTACAACACAGAATGGGGGTCAGTGTTTACACATGTATTATATCTCATTCTTCAGTCAGCCAATATTGGCTATCTCTACTATTAAGGACATGCCCCAAATAATAAGTTTACCTCGATCAGCCTTACTTTTCAAGTGTTAAAAAAATATCATCTGTCACTGTTGCTGGGCTGTGGCCTTTTACCCTGTATATTTGAGTTTCAGCACAGGTTCAAACAGTGTAAATCTGGATCAGCTGGAACATGTCTGCAGTTCTGTTACTGTAAGGAGGAGTGAAAACACTGCAGAGGTTTTCCAAATAATGACTGTAGTTCAGCCATGCTAAACCAGTTGTTAGACCATGCTTGATATTTGGAATACCTCCATAGTGTTTTCACTCCTCCATCAGTGAAGAATAAACAACAGACACTTTTAACACTTTGTTCCATTGATACATATTTATTGCATGGGCGAACAGTGTAGATTCAGATCAGCAGGCACATCCTTGCCATCTGATCAGGATCTGCACTGTTTGCTTTTTGATATATTATTAGGTTATTTCTGTCCAAAAAGAAAACAGTGCAGATCCTGATCAAATGGCACATGCCGACTGATCTGGATCTACAGTGGTCGAATATGCAATAAATTGCATATATATCCAGTAAAGGGTTAATGTAGTTTGACTATGTTTTGGCTTCATCCTTATAGCTTTTGATCAAACTCACTCAAAGTAAGTTGAGGTTTTGAAATGCATGGCCCAAGACGTTATGTTTACCCAACAGGTTTGTTTTTACAGGCAAGTTGGTTTGAAGGCGTTGTGAAATGCTGTGCAACAGATTCCGTGAAGGTTGTGATCGACAAGATCGTGAAGGCAGAGGTTCACAGATTGGTGATCGTAGACGAGGAGGACCACGTTGTCGGCATTATATCGCTTTCCGATCTCCTGAATTATCTGATCCTGAAACCGATGGGAAACGGTGAGTTGTAGCGTACAATTAACTCTATTGATATGCTTTTCATTTCATGGGTGTACAGTGTAGATCCAGCATGCACATTTGTGTCATATGATCAGGAACTGCTCTGTTTGATTTTAAATTCTGGTTATTAGTTTGTTTCCGACCAAGAAGCAGATTTTGTAGATCCAGATCAGATGGTATGGTTAAGCAAGTCGATCTGGATCTAGACTGTCCTCACACATGATACAACATGCGAAAACCCATTAACATCTGTATACAGTGTAGATCCTGATCTGACAGTTCAGATTTGTGTGGTGATCTGGATCTACACTGTTGGCTCAAGTTGCAAATAATGTAAGACGTAGATATTGAGTAAAAAATTAACCAAATATTCTTTGTTGGAGTTTTTTCCCCAGGTATGTCCTGACTGCAGTGAGTGGATTAGCAGTCTTATCTGGGACTCCCCTTATCTTTTACTGTTATTTTATTATCTTTTTAAGTATGGACATGTGTGGGTGGCAGGGCGGGTTAATAAAAAAAAACAATGGTGACTATTTAAAGAAACTAATCGTAAAAATATTACACAGAAATAAAAACAAAAAACTGAACATTTTTGCCAATTTTCCAATTTTTAGGGAGCGGCGAAATCACACCAGTCCAATCAATGCAATCATTCCCATCTATCCCACAAATCTGGATCGATGATTACGATAAAAGTCTGTGAAGTAAAACAATAATCAGTTTACTGTAAACCTAACAGATCGGATAAAACAGAACTAATCTTGATGATATATACTTTTAAGATCGGAACTTAATTTAAAAACTAACTAACCACTATTTCAGTAACATTTTCATTCGTCAATTCATTTGTTCGTTTGTTTGTATAACAAGATATATACAAAACAGGGGTTCCATTTGACCAAGGAGATGACCCTTTGACTCTTGAAATTTCCAAAAAGCCTCATTTTGACCCCTATGATTTTAGCTGAAGGGTCATTTATCCATAAATTAGGGGTATTTTGGTTAATAATTGGCAGATTCCCTTAAAAATTGATCAAAATGATCCTTGAGATTCAGCAGCTAGTGGAAACCCTGACAAAATATGCAAAGAGACATTAACATTTGCCATTCATTCATTTATTCATTCAATTTGTGTAACAATAGGTGTACAAAAAGACATGAATATTTGCCACGGTAAAATTTTCATTTGTTTGTTTGATTGTTTGTTTGTATGTTCATTCATTCATTCATTTGTTTGTTCTTCATTTATTCATTTATTCAATCGGTCATTCTCATTCAGTCGTTTAACAAACTGTACAACAAGAAATTAACATTTGCCACAAGTAATAACTTCTGGAGTTCTAATTATTGATTGTTCAGTATCAGGACTTTTCCGAACCTGCTTTGTTGTGAGACTCGTGTTGACTTTTTTGTGCAGGTTTAGAAGCTGACAATTCGGCATGTTAAACAGTTTACAGGCTACCAGGTCTGTGCCTAAGATCATAAAACTAAAACTGCAAACCAGTCTCAAATCTCAAGCATCTGATTGGCTGAAATGGTGACTGGCAGGCATGATTTTATGAATAACAGAAAAAAGCTGAAATACGGCCGGGGGTCTGGGGTAAATGGTGCAAAATCCTGCATTCTGGGCCTCTCCTGGGACCATTTTTACTATTGAAAAAAACAACCTTTTTTTAAGCAGATTGTTTCTTCCTGATGTCCATAACTTGATATTTATTGAACATTGTGACATTCCATTCCATTACAAATGTTCACCCCAAGAGATATATGGGATACTTTGATGTTCCATTAAACAGCTACATCCCTGCATGGATGATGGATCCCTTCCCCCATCTTTTGAACAAAAAATCATATCGCGCCAGTCCTCTAACATTAAATTTTTGTATAAAATGTCCGACTGGCTCGTCATTCACTATCCGTTCTAGCCACTCCCATTTCCAAATGTTTTTCAAAACTTTATTGATGTCCTTTATATTTCCAACATCTCTTTCAACAACATTCCCAGCCATGCTGGATTATTAGTACAACTGTAGTTTGAATACATGTTTACAATTGGACAATGCTCTGATTTAATCCAATCATATCGCTGATTACATTTCGGGAAACATCGGTAAATGTAAAAACCCGGTCCCGTAAAAAACGTTTGGTGTCGCTAGACTCTTGCACAGCAAAGCCCGGTTGGCGAATTGAATTTGAAGTGGAAAAAAAAAAATCGGAATCGGGCGCGGCAAAAAGCGGAATTCCGCTTTAAAGCGGAAGAAAATCATGCCTGGACTGGTCACCGTTTCAGCCAATCAGATGCTTGAGATTTGAGACTGGTCTTCAATCTCAGTTTAATGGCCTTGGGTCCTGTTCCTAAACCAAAAAAAGGAAATGGTTTAGCTCTTGCACTGGTTGATGATTAACCCATAGCACATTGTTATTATCCAAATCCGCTGGCTCATAAATGGTTGCTTGTCAGTTATGGTTTATTTTCTTAAATCGAAAAACAAATAGTGTAGATCGAGATCGGACAGCATGGATGTGAATGTTGATCTGGATCTACACAGTTTGCTTATGTGATAAAAGTCATATCCTATGGAGTAAAGGGGGTTAAAAGATTTCTTTTTTTCTTGAAAATATACTCAACAAAAAAAGAAACCTGACACTGTAACTTTGAATAAGTATGAGGTGCATATTCAAAATCTATATATTTTTGCACCATCCAAAAGAAAATAACCACTGAATCACTTGTTTCATGCACCAAAAATATCAAAATGCATAATTTAGTTCAAAACATGCACAATTTTTATTACATACCACAATTCAATTAGCTTTAAATCTGATTCCAGGAAAAAACACCAAATATAAAGTGTCAGGTTTCTTTTTTTGTTGAGTATACATTTAAACACTGCAGAAACTTGATGGAAAGAAATTGAACAACTTGAACATTCACAACACACCTTTAGCCTTTCAAGGACTTAAAGTTGTGATTTACTGGTATGAAACCCATAAATTGAAGTAGATCAAATCATGGTGTATGGTTGTTGACGTATGACATAAAACTGGTATTCTAATGCAAAACATGAAGGAGCATTTTGGTTGCCATTTAACATGAATAACATTTTTTCCGCTATTAGTTATTATTGAAATGTTTTTCGTCGGGATATCTGTTTTATCCAATGGGCAGCTAATGTACATCCACATCAGCCGGCACATCTGTGCCATCTGATCAGGATCAAAACTCTTCAATTTTATATTTATATTTAGGTTATTTCTGACCAAGAAATGAACTATGTAGATCCAGATCAGACAGCACAGATATGCCAAAGCTGAGCTAGATCTACACTGGTTACCCAACTTGATCAAAGGTGAAACTAGGGATTAAAGTTTAAATTTTAATTCTGTTCTGTTTCAGATATCGAGAGGAAGTCATCAGTGTCATGACAGAACAATTACATTTAATTGGATGGATAAATATTTTCAGCCAATCAAAACTTGTGTTACAACTGCTGAAGCAAATCCAACCAATGAACTAGCTGTAAAACTCTCAGAGATTGGCACCATCATGTCACATTGTATTATATGATCATTTTGATTGGCTGCCATCTGAATTGTATAATCAGCATTTTGATTGGCTAATTTCATGACAAGATAAAACTTTCGCTGGCCAGAAGTGTAAAATATCAACAGGGAAGATGATTGGCCAAAGAATTGGCAACACTATCTGCATATTTACATGGCCAGTTAAGCTGAAAAACATGGAATTATGGGTACACAGTGTCATGGATTTGCGAATGTGTAACTGAAGGGGATATGACTACTCTACATTTTTTATAGAAAACAAACTGTTGTTATTGTTAAACATGTTGAATGCACTTGATAATCATATTTGTCTACTGTGTGTTCATCCTTGTGTTGAATTCTTCTGTAACTATATTATTCAGACATAATACCGTCATTCATTTTATATAGGCCGCATGTGTTTGTAAAAAAATTAATATGTTCACTGTGTTAAAATAATAAGGTACAGCCAGTAAATTAGTTTAGAGCTGGCCTGTTTTTCAAGAACCTTTCTGAAGAACTTTTTCATGAAGCAATGTGATAAAATGAGGCACTTGTATGGCATAAGTGTGATATCTTGATATGGTTGTAAATCTGAGATAATCGACAATGATATTTATTAAAAATCCCATTATTTATTAATTAACATACTGGTGAAATGAAATGACTTTATTATAAGGTACAAATATATCCATAGAAAGTCTGCCTTTTATTCTATGTTACAACTTCTAATCAAAAGAGCAAAATAAAGTTAAGTTAATCATCAGATGTGGATGGTAGCAGATGGCCAGATGGTACCAGTAGCAGAGTGGATAGACTGGGAGACAAGGAACCAAGTGGTTTGAAGTCACATGCAGGATTGGTGGCTGGTGATTAGCAAAATGGCAGTCTGAAATGAAATGATGGGGTGAGCTTAACATAGTTGGCAAAGCAGACTGGGAACAAGTAAAATGGTTGGCATAGCTGACTGGGATCCAGGCAATCTAAGGGATGGGTTTTTGATAGGTAGCATAGCAGACTGGGCACCAGGCTGGTACCTCTACAGTGGTTAGACAGGAAACCATGCAATCTAAGAGCACAAGTAAAGATGGTTGTTCGAGGGTTAGAATAGTAGACTGGGAACCGGGCAGTCTAAGATAATGTGTGCAGAATGGGTGTTCTTTGAATAGCATGGCAGACAAGGCTATCTCAGGCGTCATTGCAGCAGAATTATGTCTAACTTAGCTGATGTAGAACTCATATGTGATAAGAAAATCTGTTTCCAGCCCATACACTGTCGACCACATGGCTTTAAGTTGGATTGTGGCCTATAATTAGATAAGAATGGTAACAATTTAATTCCATATATTGGTTTTAATCTATAGTTATCTTGAAAACTCACCTGTACAGGAAAGTGTGTAACAGTTGTTTTACTTAATTCATTACCCATTTCAATATCATCAAAATTTGTCCAAATTGGAAACACCAACTTTTTGTGTGTTGGTTACAATGGTATGCTGCATAACATAAGTTACTTATTTTCAATTTGTAACACTTTAATAATGTCATAATTTGTCCAAAAGAAAACACAAACTTTCTCTGGGTTAGTACATGGGGTAACAGACAGTACTTATTTTCTATTTGTAATACTGACAAAAAAAATTGTTGGAATGATAAATTTACAACTTCTTTTACCAGTGACATTGTTTTGTTGTTTTTTTAAATCTTAACCCTTTCCTGTACAGTCACACCTTTATTGCTAGGGCGAACAGTTTAGATCCAGATCAGCCGGCACATCCATGCCGTCTGATCAGGATCTAAACTGTTCGCTTTTTGTTTCATTAGGTTATTTCTGACCAAAATGCGACCAGTGCAGATCCTGATCAGATGGCACGGATGTGCCAGCTGATCTGGATCTACACTGGTCGCACATGCGTAAAAATGTGTATATATCCAGGAAAGGGTTAAGAAAAAGAATGAAATTTTGTACAAATGGGGAAATTTATGAAAGATGATCATGTCGGCACTTTTGGATATTTTATAACTGTGATATAAGCCTGTATCTATGGAAAAAGAAGAGTGCTAGTTGATGTTATGAATTGTTTTCAAATTTATTTCATTCCATTATTGACTGGCTAACTGGCCTTATCACTTTATTGCAAAAAATGTGTAAATGTATAAAAATTGAAGAAGTATACACTGTTTTTGCAGCAAAGTGATGTAGTATTTGTGGTATTTTGTTGTACAGTAACAGAGGAGATAAAATGAATTGTACCTTAAGGGTAGTGTGGTTTTGAATACAGTAGCAGACTATTTGCAGGCTTGAATATTAACCCTTTTCTCCGTATTTATTTACAAACAGTGTAAATCCAGATCAACTTGCACATCCATGCCATTTAATGAGGATCTGCACTGTTTGCTTTTTGATTTGTTAATTTATTTCTGACCAAAAGCATACAGTGCACATCTTGATTAGACGGCACATGTATGGACTGATCTGGATCTACACTGGTCACACATGAGTTTATATGGAGTGAAGTGTTAAGATTCCATAGGAAAACAGAGTATACATAAATTATATTATTTTGGCAATATCAAACAGCATATTTATATTTCATACCATTTCAACTGGCAGTGTCTGTATAACCATTTTCTGTCTGTTATTTCCTTATTTTTAAGGTAAGGCAATTCATTCTTATGATGGCTTCACTTTACTTTTCAATTGCTGCATTGACATAATTCTGAACCAGGGTTCAAAAGTATTGCAAGATATTTTACGAGAGTTGCATAACATCAAATGGTTAAATATTGTTGTTGTTTTTTTTCTAAATCATTGACCACTGTATCCATATTGTGAAAATTTAGGAACAAGAATAAAAACAAATTCTTCAGTATTTTACTTTAATCAAGACCAGGGCTTAAGTTCGCAAAACTGATACTGGAGACTGATTGGCTGAAAAGAAGATGAGATTTGAGACTGCCATTTCCAGTTTTATTATCTTGGGCCAAAAACATGATTTTTAAATTCAGAAAAAAGTATGAGGAATGTAGAGTTTTAAAAATGACTCTTAATAAATATTTGAGTGTAATTATCAGTAAAGACTACAGGAATTGATGGCATCTTGCATTTGAAGTTTGGTTCAGGAGAAAATATCATTGAAATTCGCATACTGTATAAAACATAATTGTCTGTATAATTATGTAAATATAATTTTTACTTCTTCATACATCGTTCTGATCTAACGCTGTCATCTTCAAAACATTAGCATTTAGAACTCTTTATAGTGCTATTTATTGTTAAATAAAAACATTTTTTTATTATATTATTTCCCTTGAACTAGTGGAACTGCTCTTAGAAAATTTAATGATCATCTCTCATTTTGTGTTTACTGGAATGACCAATCAACCCTATTTAACAGACTTGTTGTGTCCATGAATCAAACCCTAGATTGTGCATATGTGAAATGTTTCGTTAAGAAATGTGTTTTTTAGTATTTTAATACTAAATACTGCAACTCCATTATATCGCGGACCTCAGGGTCCAAGCACGCCAACTGCGATATAAACGGAGCGCGATATAAGTAAATAATCGCGCTAAAACAAGGAGAATTCATTTGTTTTTGCTCTCAGATGCATGTATATCGCGGTGTTGCGTAATTAACACGTTGTGAAATCTACGGGTACATCAGGTAGTACGTTCTGTGCGTGACAAATGTTTTTAAAACAACCTTTTTAGCTCACCTGAGCTGGCTCAGGGTGAGCTATTAGGATCGATGAATGTCCGTCGGACGTCGTCCGTCCGCACTTAGTTCGTTAACACTCTAGCGGTCACATTTTTGCTCCGATAGTCATGAAACTTGGTCAGGATGTTTGTCTCAATGATTTCTCGGACGAGTTCGAATATGGGTCATCTGGGTCCAAAAACTAGGTCACTGTTACTAAAAATAGAATTTTCTTGTTAACACTCTAGGGGTCACATTTTTGCTCCGATTGTCATGAAACATGGTCAGGATGTTTGTCCCAATGATTTCTCGGACGAGTTCAAACATGGGTCATCTGGGTCCAAAAACTAGGACACTGTTACTAAAAATAGAATTTTCTTGTTAACACTCTAGCGGTCACATTTTTGCTCCGATTGTCATGAAACTTGGTCAGGGTGTTTGTCCCTATGATTTCTCGGACGAGTTCGAATGTGGGTCATCTGGGTCCAAAAACTAGGTCACTGTTACTAAAAATAGAATTATCTTGTTAACACTCTAGCGGTTACATTTTTGCTCCGATTGTCATGAAACTTGGTCAAGATGTTTGTCCTAATGATTTCTTGGACGAGTTCGAACATGGGTCATCTGGGTCCAAAAACTAGGTCACTGTTACTAAAAACAGAATTATCTTGTTTACACTCTAGCGGTCACATTTTTGCTCCGATCGTCATGAAACTTGGTCAGGATGTTTGTCCCAATGATTTCTCGGACGAGTTCGAATATGGGTCAACTGGGTCCAAAAGCTAGGTCACTGTTACTAAAAATAGGATTTTCTTGTTAACACTCTAGCGGTCACATTTTTGCTCCGATCGTCATGAAACTTGGTCAGGATGTTTGTCCCAATGATTTCTCGGACGAGTTCGAATATGGGTCAACTGGGTCCAAAAGCTAGGTCACTGTTACTAAAAATAGGATTTTCTTGTTAACACTCTAGGGGTCACATTTTTGATCCGATTGTCATGAAACTTGGTCAGGATGTTTGTCCCAATGATTTCTCGGACGAGTTCGGATATGTTATCTAGGTCCAAAAACTAGGTCACTGTTGCTAAAAATAGAATTATCTTGTTAACACTCTAGCGGTCACAATTTTGCTCTGATTGTCATGAAACTTGGTCAGGATGTTTGTCCTAATGATTTCTCAGACGAATTCAAATATGTGTCATCTGGGTCCAAAAACTAGGTCACTGTTACTAAAAATAGAATTTTCTTGTTAACACTCTAGCGGTCACATTTTTGCTCCGATTGTAATGAAACTTGGTCAGGATGTTTGTCCCAATGCTTTCTCGGACGAGTTCGAAAATAGGTAATTTGGGTCCAAAAACTAGGTCACTGTTACTAAAAATAGAATTTTCTTGTTAACCCTCTAGTAGTCACATTTTTGCTCTGATTGTCACGAAACTTGGTCAGGATGTTTGTCCCAATGATTTCTCGGACGAGTTCGAATATGGGTCATCTGGGTCCAAAAACTAGGTCACTGTTACTAAAAATAGAATTTTCTTGTTAATACTCGTGGTCACATTTTTGCCTCGAATGTCATGAAACATGGTCAGGATGTTTGTCCCAATGATTTCTTGGACGAGTTCGAATATGGGTCATCTGGGTCCAAAAACTAGGTCACTGTTACTAAAAATAGAATTTTCTTGTTAACACTCTAGCAGTCACATTTTTGCTCCGATTGTCATGAAACTTGGTCAGGATGTTTGTCCCAATGATTTCTCGGATGAGTTCGAATATGGGTCATCTGGGTCTTGGTCACTGTTACTAAAAATAACTTTGTTGTACTCAGGTGAGCGATAAAGGGCCATCATGGCCCTCTTGTTATATAATTTATTAAGTTTTATTTTTAATAAAACGAAATTAATTAATGTACAAAACAAAGATCGCCGTCATCAATTTCCAACGGTGGTATTATTGTTTTCGGTACTTTCAAATGATCGACCATCTGTTGGTCAGTCATGGTCGGCGATGTTAGTTCGTCGTCGTCCGTCGTTGATATGCTTGATATGTCGATGCGCTGGTAATGTCAAAACAACAAACTGTTTTGACATTTCCTGCTCATGCCTATTATGTAAGCAACTTGCATTAATTGTCGCTAATTTGCGGTTTGTCTCATGAACGAAATTCTGCCAGTACCGTACTAGCTTGGTGTTTTTCGCACCTATTGTTCGTCACAAAGGGGGTTTCATGTCAAATCAAAAGCATTGAATTGTAAAAAAAAACTTTTATCTATTTTCGTACGTTTAATGTTAAATTGTCTCTGCTGGTAAACGTGTACATCGCCTGTTAAATCCCTGCATACCAATTGTAATAAACAGGCTTTGACATAAATGACGTAATACGACACGGAAAAAGCGTGCATTTCGTGAATTTGTCGCCAATGTTGATTTAATCATTTGCTCTTTTTTACCACCCACGAAGAATGAAAATTGTAAATGTACAAAAAATTGGGATTCACGGACCAAGCACGATATATTGGATATCGCGATATAACGGATCGCGATATAACGGAGTTGCAGTGTATGCCATTATAATGCATATGAATGTAAACTGTAACAATAATGCAAGCCTCTAATTGGTTTTTCATTGACAGTGTTAATTTCTTATCAGTAATTTAGATTTGCAATAGTGTTAATCCAGAAAAATAACTAATTATTGCTTCATTTTAGGCAAAAATGGCTTGTTTGACTTGGGTATTTCTTCTTAAAGAATAGAAATTCTTACATAAATATTGTTGCTCAAATATATTGTGTTTGTTAAAACTAAGCCTAGGATCATAAATTGAAATTGGACACCTTTCTTAATACCTTGGCTTGTGATTGGTCATAACCAAGACTTTTTAACCAATTAGCTGCTCTGGAGTTTTGAACCAATCATCTGAACAGGATTTTTAACCAATCAGGCTGGTCAGGATTTTTCAACCAATCATCTGGTCAGGTTTTTTAACCAATCAGCTGATATGTTGTTGTTTTTTCACCAATCAGAATTTTTAAACCAATCACAGTTTTCTTAAAACAGGTCTCCAGTCTCAGATTTATTATCTTTTTGCCATGTTGTTGATCAATTTCAAAGTTTAGTTATTTTTTTCATTGCTCATCTGCTGAAAGATATCATAAGAAACAGATAATTTTATCTTGACATTAAATTATACATGGAACATTTTGGACTATCTGATGTTTAATAGTGGTTTCTTGGAAATAATGTTTAAATAATAAAATCATCTATGTTTTTATCTCTTTATCTTCATATCTTATTGCAGAAGTATATAGCAATGTAAACCTTTGTCAAGGGTTTGAATTTGTGGTGTTGCTAAAGTGTGAATAATGTGAATGTTATTAATGATTAAAAAGTCACTTATTTAGAATTGAACAAACAGTGTGAGACTCAAAGGCCATTTTGCAGTCATTGTTATTACAGCTTTTTACAAAAGTTTATATAATATATCGAAAATTATAAATAATTGCTCATACAAGTTAATTCTGTATATGTTCGATAATTTCAAGCGCTATGAACATAACAAATTAAAACTGTAGTGTGAACATAAATTACAAACTTGTATAATATTTATTGTTGTTAAAATATAATATTGCTAAAATGATGCATATTATTCAAACTAAAGAATATTTGTTAAGGGTGACTTCAAGAATACTAATTTTTTCCATAAATCAGTAAATATTCTTAATAACCTCCCTTTAAATGTGAGATAGAAGAGGATATAACCTCCCTTTGATTGTTTTTGTGAGGAAATAACACCCCCTTTATTGTGTTAATGAGGTAAAGATGAGAATGTAAGTGAAATTGTATTTATGTTCGGGAGTATTATAATCAGAAGAGAAAAAATTGTATATAACGTTTAGGGCCAACAGATTGTAAAGTTTTTGCATGTTGATTTGTATGCAGTTTTTGTTGAAAACAAAAAAATAAATGTTTGGAGATATTTTAACTTCTTTTGTTTTATTTTTCAACTGGTCTTAAGTCAAAGACTGAAGGCTTCTGGGAAGCACCCTAGAACCTGGTTTAAACCCCCAATGGCAAATTGTTTTGTCAGTCACTGTTCAAAGGCTACCCCTTGGATTCTCTTAACCATGCCTCTTCTGTCTACTTTTTGGCTGTGTGAGGAGGCTGTCTGCTGGATGTGGCCATTCCTGGTATGCATACTTTAAATTTTCATAGTAAGAATTAAAGAATACAGCACCAGTGACGACTATATGTAATTTACAGCGTATTACACAAAAATTAAAATGGAAAACTATACGTTTCTAGTCAGTTTCGGTCAATAGCTATGCATTGCTAATATAACCTTTATATAGAATACTGACTATACATAAAAGTTTGTATCTTGTATCTCGGTCATATTAAACCATTCAACATCATTGATTTTCGTGGTGTAGACCACTGTCAAAGCAAATGCTTTCCTACCGAAAGTTTCTTTTAATAAGGAAGCCCGTTACACAAATATTGACTATAATTTTGACATTTCTCAACATTGTTTCGTCAAACATTCAAATTATATACATGTAGTATTTCTTTATACGTACTCGGACCTCCAGGATGGAAGACATAAACATTTAAACAGTAAATGATATAATAGCATGTGTGTGTTAAAGGTTATATAATGGTTATAGTAAATGAATTTCGAGCTTGCTTACAAACTTTAACCTTTAAAGTCAAAAATGTCACAAATCAAAATACAAGATTCTTGTTTGGTACTTGTTATCAATGTACCAAGTTTGAAAAGCTTGAAAGCTATAGAAATTGTTGTTCTGTAAAAGAAAGAAAGGGAACTTTGACCGCTACCGATTATGAAAATATTGCAGACTCTCTTTTCAAGGGCAGTAATGGTAATGTAAATGCATATAACTGTCCATACCGCCTAGCGCCGGTAAGCTTTGCGCGAACTTAAACGAAAAGAGAGCCAAAAATATCTATATACGTCTCTGCGAGACAGCGTCGTAGACAGTGACGCCGATGACCAAGTGAGTACGGCCTCAGTACATCTACTGATCTACCGGAATCAGTGGAAAAGCATAATATATTTTTAATAAGCGAGCTTATTCATTAACCAATGGAAGAATAGTTAAAGTCGGACATTACGAATCAATAACAATTACTGTATCCAAAAGATAATTTCTTCACAGCTTGTCAGAACCAGTGTCTGTTTGAGTAATGCAGAAATTTCAATTACTATAATTCCATAAAACATTTGAAACAAATAAAAAAACGAGCTCTTATCCCCGTGTCTATAACTTGTTTTAATACCAAATACAATTATAATCCAATTCAATTTAAAATACTTTAGAAAGTTATAATTAATTGTTGTTTTGTTACCACGCCATGTGGGTAAATGACGTCATTTTAGACGATATTGCTTAGCATGATGGGGGGGGTGTGCAGAAAAATAATTGAGTCAATTTAAAAAAAATCGCATGCAGTTTAGATACAATTAAAATATAAACTTTTTTTTCTAAAATTCGAAAAAAAAATAAAAATTTGGAAATTACTGCCGAAGACACATTTGCGTATACCGCGGTTTAGTTAATATCTGAATTGTTTGTCCGCTTCGGTATTAAAAGCATTTCATCTACATATTTAAGCATTATGAACAATGAGCAAATCACCCAATTCTGAATGATTTAAGAATTACATGATTTCAGATATGGACAACTCCATGAAGTTTTGATTTGTAGCTGGTTTGGTTGAATCCAGTCGTGCATATCATTGTTATTAGTCAAGCACAAATGTTTAGGGTAAAAATAACAATGGCCTTGAACTTCAAGACACAATCGTGCTCAAAGGCTCAGTGTAAAACAAAACTATTCTGTTTACCCGGTAATAGAATTCTGGAAGAGGCAGTTTTCGTTTGTTGTGTTTTTGCCAAGCCTTCTTGCTGTTGTGGCTTGAAACTTTGTCATAGAAACAGAACGAAGAAAATGTGCATGTTTCGGCTAGGATACAACCTCGACACTATATATACACAATAACACGCCTGTCAACCGTCAGAGTCTAGGAGCAGACGGTAGATTCAGTGGCAGACACGATAAATATCTGCATATTTGACAGAGGTGTAGGTATATTTCATATTCGCTAATTTTTTTATTCAGTTTTGGAAAAAAAAATCGGTTGACATTAGAGGGGATGATAAACATTTTGGGTTGCAATCGTGACAGCTATTCTTGGTGGAGTCGTGGTTCAGAGGTTGTTTCATCGGCATATGGTTCTTTTTCATAAAGGGTTGCTCAATTGGTTACTTCGTCGGAATTTTCGGGCTAGGCGCTGTCGCCGTGACGGTGCGGGTTCGCTCCCAGTAAGAGGCAATATCATTTATTTACTTAAAGGGGGTGTTGATGAAGAATATAGAACATCGAATAGCGATTGTCGTAAACCCGAGAATATATTTTTTCCCAGTAGGCCTACAAACATAAAACGATTTCAAACAATGAACCAAATTATTTCAAAATAATTTGTTATGAACATATCTTTTCGAATGCATTTCTGTCCAAAAACGGAAAGCATTCATTAAAATAATGTCAGAAATATATCCCGACAAATGTCTAGAGAAAACCATGAAATGCGAAAATAGTGGGGTAATTAAAAAAAATCTGCATATCAGAAATTGCCACATTCATAAGGCACAGCCTCCACAAAAAACACAAGAATAATGGAGAGAGAGAGAGAGAGAGAGAGAGAGAGAGAGAGAGAGAGAGAGAGAGAGCATGGTTAAAATGATCAATTTCAAACAGACACGGACCGCAAAGTACAGTCAAACCTGTCTTTAGCAGCCACCCAAGGGAGTGACAAAAAGAGGCTGCTCTATACAGGTGGCTGTTAAAGACAGGTTAAAATGAGAACAAAATGCCAGTTTAGGACATATTCAAACTGGCTGTTTAAGACAGGTGGTTGCTATTCGCAGGTGGCTACTAAGGCAAGTTTCACTGTATTAAAAATATGAGAACCAATGACAAAACATCCTGTAATGTGGTAACGAAGAACATTAATTAGTATCAGTTGTCTATTTGTTGTTTTTTCTAACATTTCGCCCCAATCGTTTATTAACAGTATCACATTTGGTTATAATAAAAGTTAAGTATGCATATTAGGAATCGCCAAAACACTCACAAAACACCCCACGCAGCGAAAAAAGAAGAGAGGAAAAGAGAGCATGTTGTTATACGTATGTATGTCAATTCAAACAAAACGCAACAAACAATTAACGACATAGAGAACCCTTGTGGTTACCGCCTTGGAACGGTCAGTGGCAAAACAAATTGCCACTGGGGGTTTAAACCAGGTTCTAGGGTGTACCAATCTCACACATAAGTTATTATATAACTAATAATGAAATGCCGTAACATGTCAAAAGCATTCTATGATCGCCTTTTGCATACTGTCATACAATCAAAACAAATAATCAGCGCTGCAATTGTCGACAATATGATTATGCCTACGGTGCCAATCATGGCGGACGACTTCCGGGCATCTGGCCTACAGTTCAGCTTGCTTTGAGCGGCAGTAGTGTTCTTGGTATCAATACTTGTTTCTCGTACAAGGTACGCCAGAATCTGAGCTTGTGTCATATTAACGAAGGTTCTGTTCGGATAACAGATACAAGGCATAATGTACAGTGGGGCCAAAGGTCTTGGGGTGGTTGTGATGGAGCCTGAAATGTGAAAAGATGAAACGAACATTGCATGTATATTACAAATATGGACATATTATCTATTGAATTGTTTTCGACTTTGGGAATCTTATGCCAACCAAACAAGGTGGCATAATCACTAATTGCAATGTATGTGTGCATCATCTGGGCCCAAGATCATAAAACCAAGTTTGGATATCAGTCTCAAATCTCAAGAATCTGATTGGCTGAAATGGCGACTGGTCCCTGCTCATTCTCATTCGGTCGTGTCGTTTACATAATTCTGCAATGTGACTCGAGGTATTGAAATATTTTAGAAAAAAGTACCGGTATAGTCACTACAACAAGACGTATCACAAAAAAGTTACTTTCGAGGTCTTTTTCTCGAAGTCAAGGTAATGCTCTGATGTCAACTTTTATTTCTATCTGGCTAGACATCTTGAAAAAATGACAAATTTCACTTCTGGTGAGAACAAAATTTAACAGGAGTAAGTATTTTTGTGGATTATGTGACAAATCGATCCCTTAATCTAAGATTACCATGAAATATATAAATGAACAAGTTTAACGTACTTCAGAAGATCGAAATTCTTGATAAAAAAATCTAACGTTTATCCGAAAACCATGACATTTCTTGCCGCCCACGCGTATATGCATTTACCATTGCTTGATTTTCCTCAAAAGAGGCAAAAAAGCGAAATATAAATGATACTTTTCCTGAACCAAAGTACGACAAAAGTATTGTTATGTTTCATACCTGGAGAGCGACAAACAGGAGCTGAATTTGACCACACACCATTAGATTGACAGGTTCTGTTACTTGGACCGGAAATGTTGAAACCCACATTACATGAGTACACAGCCTGCTCTCCATATGTCGTACCATTGTATTCCACATGGCCATTGAGTGGATGACTCAGAGCACCACAGTCCTTGTAATGGGAAGTAAAATATTTTTAATGTAAAAATGTTATACGGATATTTAGAACTCGCCCTACATTTAGCCAGTTTGAAGCTATGAAAATTTAAATTTCCTAGCAATTTATTTCAATAAAACTCCTTTTATATTTTCTTGACAATGAACAAAATAGAGTTTACTTTTTTCAACTGCGCATGAGCATGGCTACAAATGTAGGGCAACTTCAAATGCTGCACTCGTCTATGCGTTTATTTTCTTTAGAAACGTCTTTATAAATTCTGCCCTATACGTTTAGCTGAATCTAATTATGTATGGCGATTTTGAATGTGAAGTTAAAACGCCGCATCTTACCTACCCATGGTACGCGTTGTATTTATTTAATCGATTCGTGAAGCAGAAAACAAACAGTGTACACAATGAACTGTTTTACTATTGGCTCTTAACACAGTGAGTATCCAGTATAATAAATATGTAGAGAAATCAACTCTCCTTCCCATGTATATTATTCGCCACCGGCCTTATGATGTTAGGTTTCACATTCACTATCAATTATGGGTACAAATGAATGTCCGAGTACTCAGTTCCTCGATTTAACGTCCGAGTATCGAATAATGAAACTTGTATTCCAGAAATCGAAAAACACATGCTGAACCCATTTATATGAAATGGGTGTGTTACTTAACTAATCAAAAACATTATCGCTATTTGTGCAGTGTGGCGGCCGTAAAAAGTCTCCCTATTTATAAAGTCAGTACAGTTGTAAGTATATAACCGGTTTCCGGTTGCATGCAGTGATGATTGCCATTATCGGATATATGTGGACAACCTTTTTTGGGGGTTGTCCCGGTTAGCTCAATATGAAGCGTAATTGGCATTGCATCCCTAGGCGCTGTTGCCTTACGGGATCGCTCCCCAGTAGAGTCAATATCATTAGTATTGCGGTTATGGAAGCTGCAAATACGTCAGTACAACGCAACGGGCGTTTTGCAAAGAAAAAAAAACACAAATATATTTTAATAATAATTTTAATCATAACGCGTTCTCTGTCGTTCAATTTGAGTTTCTAGTCCTGTAATAAATCTACTCTGCGTAATTTCTTTATTCTAAAGGACGATGCTAATAAAGTTTTTGTAAATAAATCAATGTTTTAACGCACGATGGTCTTCGTGATTTCACTTTTTCATTCTATACAGTAAGGTCGATTTATATTAAGATGACTACTTATCTCACCTGGGGACACCTGCAGTTTACCGGTACGGCTGTTGTCGCCCCATAACCCCGCTGGCATTATTAATCATATATTCATTGAACAGTTAGTTCAAAATATAGTGGTGAATGGGGGCTGCCGCCCCCACGCCCCCGCCTGCATTAAATAACTAATATATAACTATTACGCAAGCTCTATGTAAACATCCGTACCGGTAAACTGCATTCTAGCCCTCACCTGCAAGTTGCACTGAGGCATAGTCCCACTCCACAAGCCAGTTGCTGAGCAGGTAAGGTTATCTGGACCAGACAACAAGTAGCCAGTTATACATCCATAACTGGCACTGCTATTATAGGTGGTATTCTCAACTGTTACTGTTCCGAAATTTGGGGTTGCAGGATTACCACAATCGACTATAATACACGAAGGTACGGTTGAGTCGTTCCAGTTGCCACCCAAGTCACATGTTTTTGCAGGTGAGCCAGAAAGACTATATCCGACATCGCATTCAAATCTGGCAACTGAATCATAGGTTGTGGTTGTAAAAAGAACTTGTCCATTTGCCGGTCCTGCAGGTATACCACAGTCAATCTGTGAGCAAGTTGGCATACTAAAGCCCCAGGTGTTGCCCACGCTGCAAGTTAGAACTGATGGTCCTGTTATGTTAAATCCAAGATCACAGACATAAACCGCTTGACTGCCGTAATAAGTATTCGAATAAGATACTGATCCGTTCTGTATTTGGGGCGGTGATCCACATTCCCCAACTCCACACAATGGTGCAGCGGGATACCAGTCACCGTCAGAACCGCACACTGTTATATTATTCCCTGACATGATGTAGCCAATATTGCAACTGTAAGTCACTGAACTATTAAAATTTGTATCTGTAAAACTGACATTTCCGTTTGCAGGAGTAAAAGGCGGGCCGCAATCCACAATTATGCATCCGGGTGTTTGCGCATCCCAAGTTCCGCCTGATTGACATGTAGTAATATGAGATCCAGAGATGTTATAGCCAGTGTAACAAGAGAACATTGCTTGACTGCCATATGTTGTCTGTGTGTAGCTGACATTTCCATCAGTTGGCGGAGAGGGAGCGCCACAGTCTTTGATTATACATGTTACATATGAATTGTTCCAAAGCCCAGTAGCATTACATGTTGTACTTGAGTCACCATTTAAATAAAATCCATCATCACAACTGTAATTCGCTGAACTATTAAAAATTGTATCTGTAAAACTGACATTTCCATTTGAAGGGGAAAGAAGTGGTCCGCAATCTATAACTGTGCATTCGGGTGTTTGCGCGTCCCAATTTCCGCCTGATTGGCATGTAGTGATGTTAGATCCAGAGATGTTATAGCCTGTGTTACAAGAGAAATTGGCTTGGCTGCCATATGTTGTCTGTGTGTAGCTGACATTTCCATCAGCTGGCGGAGAGGGATCGCCACAATCTTTGATTTTACATGCTACAGACGCATTGTCCCAAAGCCCATTAGAATTACATGTAGCGCCAAGGGCACCATTCAAATCAAAACCAGCATCACAACTGTATGTTGCGGTACTGCCGTAGCCGGTCGATGAATATGATACAGATCCGTTCATTGGTCGGGATGGGGATCCGCAGTAAATGATGTCACATGTTGGCGAGGGGTTTTCCCAAATTCCACCAGAGCCGCACCTATTAGTTGAAGATCCCGTCAGTATGTATCCAGTCAAACACGTATAGGATATAGTACTCTTGTAAGTTGTAGATGTGTATGAAGCAACTCCATTCGCTGGGCTTGCTGGGACTCCACAGTTAAGCAATTCACAGGTCGGGGCAGATGAACTCCAGTTACCATCAGCCCCGCAGGTTGTCGTTGATGACCCTAATATGCTATAACCTGAATATTTTACGGAAATTTCAGTTAAAAATAATACAAGGTTTCGTCTTTCAAATCGTTTATAAAATTTATAATTGATAAATTGAAATTGATTTAATTGAAATCACCTTATATTTAAAATCAGGTTTTGGATGTGCTCATTTACGCAAAGTTAAAACAATTTAATGAAACATACATAAGTTTCTACAATTAATATAATTGCATGGTAGGGCTGGCTTAAAAATTGTTTGATAAATTAACAAACAGATGAAAACTGTTAAAATTATAAGCCTTATGTATTCATAATTTTACGTCTCTAATAGTTGGTACGTAACTGACAAGTGTTCAACTGATTTTGTCTGCCGATAAGCGAGTGATTCATAAGCCACTGATTGCTTGTGTGATTAAGCTGTTAGTACACTTAACGACTTTTCTAAGTATACACCTTCGTTATGGGGCATAACTTGCTAGATAATTGACCTATTGCTCTAAAACTTTCAATAATACATGCAATAAATATTAATTGATTTATTTTTTAAAACATTATTCAAAATGACTGCAAACTGGCTGCTCACAATCATTTAGAATACTGGCAACCTCAGAATAAAAATTCACAAAATCAGTTAATAACGCCTATGAACACATTCTCCTTATTGTGTTTATACAGTTCCGAATGAATCCTTTTGAAAATCCTAGCCCTTCCGTACACGCCTTCAAAGTTCAGACCACAAAGATTTTCAATTGCTTGAAGGTGCGAAAGGACAACCGGAACAAGGACGTAGCTGATATTTCTCAGAATTTAAGTTTCCTTGAATTAAAACTGCCACAGTCTTCGAAATGCACGTGCAGTATGGAAGTCGATAACTAAACAGTGTATAATCAAGACTTACGTGTCATATAAAGGGTATAAAAGTGACAAGTTTTGTTCTTACAAATATGAAAAATATCAGGAGAAAAGTAGTGTATACTTAGAAAAGTTGTTAAGTGTGGATTTCCAAGTTCTGATCTACATATAACAATCTTGTGATTTGCTGAACAAACCTGTGTTACAAGAGTATGTTGATGTGTTACCAGTTCTTGTTCCAGCAGATGTGTCCACTGCTCCGTTTGACGGAGATGTCAGGCTTCCACAATCTAGAATGCAAAAATACTCGAATATTGAAGATATTATTCATAAAAATCAAGACCGTGTAATAGGTTTTATATCGTTTTGTAACAACGCAGTTTAAAATTATTTTAGTACTTATATTTATTATTATAATAAAAACATTTTGAACAGTAGGTTCAAATGAAAAAGTAGTAGTAAATGAAGTTGGGACAGACAACATCGACCTACCATATTCTGTACACTTTATTATAAATGATTTCCAACCAACACGGGCCGTAAGCAAGCACTGTGCTCCACAACCTTTCTGTACACCACACTGATTATTAATGGGATCATGTGTCACCATGCAGTTAGTTGTAGCTGGAAGACAGGTTCTGTAACACATTTCCTCGTTCATATTACTCAGGATATATTGATGGGTGAATACTTTTGAGTCAGGATGCGTTGTTACCACAGCTTTACTGCAGCCTGCAATAAATATGACTACTGTATGTCTACTCCACACTAATAAAAAAGTTCTACTTTGGTAATTACTACCAGATATAAGTAGTTGATAAAATATGACAGATTTTTTATATGATATTTAGAGGAAGGCGCCAGGGGTAGAGGTTAAAGGAATTACCATTACCAAGATAACTTTAACTTCTTTTATTCTCTTGTCTCAAGGCTCAATCATAAGCGCATTAGGCAAACGCCAGTGAATCGAACTGAATCGACTTTCACTTATCTAAGAAAAGCCCATACTGTACCTTTATTACAAGTTTTCCAATACAAGGTTCTGTTATCGATGCTAACCCTGAGGGGTCCTTCGGTGCATTCAGAGTACCGGCATTCGTTGGTACCTGGCTTCCATTCAACCATTTTCTTGGACGCCGATGACGTCAGGTCCGACAAACAATTTGTTGGTGACATAGAACCGGAAGAGGATATGCACAGATTGTCTACGTCCATGTCACAGTTCACGCACTCAAATACTGACGAACAGGTCAACGTTGTGTTACATATGCACTGTGTCTTTACACATTCTAAAAAAAATGCAGTTAAATCTCTGTCTTTAAAAGTTGGGAATGATATCAATTTGTGGTTCTTACACAAAAATATAAGTATGCAGTTGAAACTATATTTTTAAAAGTTCTGAACGGTTTCATTAATAGTTTCTTTAACAAAATAAAAGGTTGTGTTGTGAAGCTCCAATCATCCTCAAACGAACCAACCGCCCGATTAAAAAAAGTAAATTGTGTCTTTTCCCATAACAGAGTCCGATGAATGTTTGCAAATACGGTGAATTCGCAAACTCAGCTACCCTTTTCAAGGGTCCTACACTAAATATTATTTCTTTAATATATAATTTGGGATTCTAAGAATAAAACGTACTATGTTTTGAACCGATATCTTTAAAAATGAGTGAGCTTTCGGGTCTCAAACACCAAAATCGACATGGCGATTTCGAAATCGCCATGGTAAATTTTTATTGCCATGAAATCGCTTTGTCGATTTTCAATGATTTTCCCAAAATCGTAAATATGCATTGAAAATTAAGATTAGACTTAAAATTTAATTTCTTCTGATTTCAAATTGTGGCTAAAGTTAATTTCAAAAAACGCCATGGCGTTTTTCCGCAATAAAAAAATGGCGGTATTTCGCCATCATTTATGGCTTAAAATCGCCATATATATATTTTTGCGATTTTTAGCCATACAATTTATGGCGAAAAACTAAATTGTTTTAAGGCGTCAATTTTGATACAAATCGCAAAGTGATCAATATTTCCAACAATATCGACCCATTTCTTACTATCGTGACGTTTACTTAAATTGTGTAGGTTCCAATTTCTTTATTTGAATTGAACGTTTATTTAAACTGCAGCGTCTTTTAAAGGTATATATTAATTACTGATTTAGACTTGACAATCTCAAAAACACCCTCCAGATATGCAAGAGTGTCAATAAAATTCCATATATAAGGTCTACAGGTAGACCGAATATTCAAATACCACTTGAGGCTCAATTTTTGTAGTTTTTTGTTTTCATTTACTGAGTTCTGTCTGTTTTAATAAATTATAATGGTTACACTTAATTCAGCGTTTCTGAATTAACACGATTTCTTTAGATATGGTAATCTACGGTGTTCCGTATAGACAAACTTTAATTTTTCTCTCCATTTTACGCGAGACACGATGGTACGATGGTGAAATCACGATGGTACGATGGCACGATGGTGAAACCACGATGGCGCGATGGCTTGCAGAAGAGGGACCAAATTTATGTGGCGTTTATTCAATGATCAAATATGACATTTACATAGTTATATTCAGTGACAGTGGTGTTGACCTCGACAATAATGATTCCATTTTTATATGTATTATATTCATTAATCATTATTTATGTTGAAGTTTCCTGAAAATGAAATAAGACAGAGCATTATTTACAGTGCCCATGACCTTGATCCAATACAACTATCAGTTTGCATACCAAGATATTCACTCTAGAAATCAATCTTTAAACCTTTTTAAAAAACTTTTAAAACTGCTCTCGTTCCATTACTTTTTTCTTGTTTGTTGTTTTCTTTCGTTGATTCGAATCGCATCATCCGTCGAATTAATGAATAAATGAATGCATGAATGAATGAATGAATGAATGAATGATTGAATGAATGAATGAAAGAATGAATGAATGAATGAATGAATGAATGAATGATGAATGAATGAATGAATGAACGAATAAATGAATGAATAAATGAATGAATAAATAAATAAATACATAAATTAATAAATAACTAACTAAAAAATAAATAAATAAATAAATAAACAAAACATACATGCATGCAAAAATACGAAAAAAAAAATAAATCAAATAAAATAAAAAAATGAATAAACTATTCTAGATAAGTTAAACATGAGCTAAGAAAGCTTTCAAATGACGCTCTTACTGGTTCGTGGAGATTTTCTACATACGTTTTACAATTATTTCATTCTGCATTCTAGTGGGGAAACTAGTGATACTTAATAAGAAACATCTTGAAAAATGTAGAAGGGAACAATGCCCTACAAATCTGTGTTTTTGCAAAGAAATTTAGTTGTGTTATCAATAAATTAATCCGTTACCAATGTCATAATAATAATGATGATAACGTTTATCCGATCAAACTTTCTTGTTTGTCCCTGCTAGCTGAGTCGGTAGCATTGTCGGAATTGCATGGCTAGGCGGTGTCGCCGTGGCGGTACGGGTTCGCTCCCCAGTGGAGGCATTATCATTTAAAATAATATATATATTTGAACGTTCTCGTTAATATAGCACACAGTATATTATTTGTTTATTCTATATAATATCAATCACCATATTGTAAAGCTAAATTGTCCCGTACATTTGATAAATTTCAAAAAACTCATTTCAGTACTGAAGTAGTGATCTCGAGTTAAACAAATATTTTTCAGTTCATTTAAATAGCATAACACATATTAAACATTTGTATTTCAAAAGCTTGGTACGTGATTCAAGACAAAATAACGAGAATATTTATTGGATGACGTTTGTCTCAATAAGGATTTGTTTGAAAAATAAACCTAACACCTAAACTAGAATAAGATTTATAATCATATAACTCTTTCTCAACATTTAGTTTTTAATATATATGTAAATATGGTGTAAATTATGGTGTTAAATATAGTGTCAATTATATTGTAAAATATAGTGTAACATATTGCAAGTGATAGGCTTACCTAAATACAAAGAAATCATCATCAAAAATATCATAGTACACATTTTAATTAGTCTTCGATTAAAACTAAAAAAATCACATATTTAGCCCTATGGATGTCTTCAGTACTAAATCGTGTGCTTGATTAAAGACGATCGGGAGCAAACTTTTAAATTTAATTTATAATTACTCATTATGAATATTCATTTGAATACCTTATTCAAACACATGAAAATAAAAACTCTACAGGTCTTTTTTCTGTAACTGGTCGAAACTAATAAGTTTGTTTCGTTCTAAATTTTCTGCGAGTAAAACATTTGTCCTCTAACAAGAATAGGCTAAATAAAAAACCAACAGTGGTAAACAAACGCTGAGTTGATAATTGGAATTTTAAATATCAATCGTCAATTAAAACGTTGAATACTTAACTAAATTGAATTGATACATTTAGAAAACCTCCAGTCTCAAGCCGTATCATTAAAAATGCTTTTTATGTGACATAAGGAAAATTGTTAATTTTCAACGTATAAGTTTCACATGGTTGATGGTCACAGAACTTGTTATATATTGTAAAGGAAAGTTTGAAGGTTGAGACTGTTTTCAGATTTACTTAACTAATCTAGTGCAAGTAGGAAACGACAACATACTCGAATATTCCCAAAAGAGGTGGTCAAACAATTAATTAAAATAAAATTAGATTTCAGTTGGGAAGAAAGTCAGGAGTTTAATAAACATAAAACGGTAAGATGAATGTGTGATTACAAGTTTAATATATGCATATCAGGAATGGCCACATCTAGCAGACACAGCCTAACCAATAGCCAAAAAGTAGAGAGGAGAAGAAGAGAGCATGGTTATACAATGATCAGTTTCAAAATAGACGCCACAAACAATTATCGAAAGTGGATACCGAGGGGTAACAACCTTGGAAAGGTCTGCGGCAAAACAACGCCACTGGGGATTAAAATCAGGTTCTATGGTTTACCAATCTTACACTTGGCCCAACAGGTTTTAATATGAATAAACAAGTTTTCTTGGTGAAATAACTCCAACCCATCCTTCAGCTCAAGTATGTTGCATGTAAAAGCACTCAAACATATAAAACATAAGAATCTTATAGCATTGCAAAGCAAAAGGGTGGCTTCCAAATGATTTTACCGATAACAGGGCACCTTAGTCAAATCAGCAAGAAGACGATGACAGAGATAAAAGAAATACATCGAGCTTCTAGGTTCTTTAGAAGATTTCCCTATAACTTTTTATACACTCTTATACCCCTGACACCAAAGAGGTATACATAATGATCAGCTGTAGACGTGTTAATCAGCAGACATTCAGAGCGCTGTATAATATCATGTTGGTAACCTTTCTTTTGAATTTACAGATTGTTTTTTAAGAATAACGTGGAGAAGTTAACATTGCCTTTAATTTTCTTTAGTTTATATATTACGCCTCCATAAATAACTGGCTGTGATGTACCTTGCTGCAATAGTGAGTTTAAATTGCAACTGTATTTTCTAAATTAAATCTGTGTATCGGCGATAAAACTTGAGGTTTTCCTTAATTTTTGATACCAATAACTTCGATTTAAAAATTGTTTTGCAATTATTACGTTCATTGAAATCATTGACATCATTGCAAGCTCTAGAAAAGCGAACACGCTGTGATATATAAACCCCGAAAGATGTTGCGCGAGGAACATCACCGTCCAAAAACGGAAATTTACTATATTAAAATTAAAGTCATCTCTGTTACCATATGTGTTAGTATTCTGCTTGCTGTTCTGAAATGTTTTCTTTTTTAGCTGGAGTTTTGAAGGATAAATTTTAATATGAACTAAAGGCACTGCCTCTTATCGAGCTCTAGCTTTATTAATCTCAGAAAATGATTTATATGAAAAAATAATTTGTTTCTAACATTTGTTAGCCTACTCGTGCACGATAAAATTATGTAATTTTTGGAAAGACTTTAAGTCTACATCAACTTAATTCAGCTGGACAACTGGCAATCTAACTTTTACTAAACATTTGGGTTTTTAATGTGTAAACACAAAGGCTACTTGCTTAAATTTACAACCCAAATGTGTTCCATTACCTCACTTAATGCAATATTGAATATTGATAAATTCTTCATTGATACATGAAAATATTACATTGTCACATGTGCATGAAAATTAATATATTATTGTCTGAAAAATAAATTTTATTATTTAAAATGTTACCTTGATTACACGTGCATTTGTAACTTGCAATTGCACGAAATTGTTCCATGCTATTCAAAAAATATATATGCATATAAATGAATAAAGTTATAATATAGACCTAAAAAGTACTGTTTTAATATACATGTACATCACATTAACACCACATTGAGACTTCAAAATGTAGTGTGATACATCACCTAGATTCTGGGGCGTATTTGATAATATCTCCAGGAATGACAATGCCATAGGAATTTTCAGTTATTAGCAACAGTAATTTGAAGCTATAGATGCTGTGTGAAAAATATTGTGACAATAAGGTACATATTTGGTGACAATAAGGTACATATTTGAGCCAAGTTACTTAAATGTGCATGATAGACGGTGGCAGGGGTTTAAGAGTTTATGAAAGTTTATGGGGAAATCTTTTCTTATAAGAACCTAGAAGCTCGATTTGTTTCTTTTATCCCTGTCATCGTGTTCTTGCTGATTTTACTCCAGGTGCTCTGGTCTCTGTAAGAATATTGAGTACCCGCCCTTTGGCTTTGCAATGCTATTAAATTCTTATGTTTATATGTTTGTATGCTTTTGCATGCAACATTGTTGAGCTGATAGGTGGGTTGGAGTTATTTCACCAAGACAATTTGTACTTGTTTTGTGATACGAGAACCTGTTGGGGCAAGTGTGAGGTTGGTGCATCCTAGAACCTGGTTTAAACCCCCAGTGGCAATTTGTTTTGCCACTGACCGTTCCAAGGCGGTAACCCCTCCGGTTCTCACTTCCGTTATTTGTTTGTGGCGTCCAGTTTGAAACTGATTTTTGTAATACCATGCTCTCTTTTCCTCTCTACTTTTTGGCTGTGTGGGGAGGCTGTGTATGCTGGATGTGGCCATTCCTGATATGCATATTTCATTTTTTTTATTTAAGTTGAAAAATAGTTCAGCTATTGAGCAAAAATAGATGAAATAATCTCAATCAATTAAACATTAACATGTACAATATCATGTAGTCTGATTATCCATATGTGACACTCCTTTACAGGTCTTAGTAACTGATTTGAAACAAAATGCTTCTTTATATCTATTTTCATTACATAAATGAATTGTGCTTGCCAATCAAATCATGCATTAAAAATGTTGTTGGTCCATTTTTTAAAATGTATAATAACAATTTTAAGAGATTGTTTGCAAAAAAATGTAAACCCATGAACACATCAACATGCGATTATTCATAACAACTTTTGGATCTCTGTCTGGTAAGTATTTTATAAATGTAATATATATAGGAATCTACTGGAAAATGTGAATTTCAAAATTCTGAAGCTCATTCCAGTTGGTATTTTCTTGATTTTGTATTTTTCGTTGCAGAAATTTAGGCACAACTACTTTAAAATATGGTAGGTAAATTTCTCTTTAAAAAGTACCATATATTAAAAAATGTAAACTTCTCTACCGTTACATTGCTAAAATATAAACATACAGTCAAAAGAAAAAAAAATCATTGTTTTTATTATGAGTGCAATTTCCAGTTTTTTGTGTTAAAGCCCAGCTTAAGCAGATCCAAGTACCGGTATATTCAGATTTTTACATATATTTAAAGAGGCCAAAAACCCACTGACATGGCAAGAAATGTTTCTCTTCCTCTTCACAGCAATCTACTTTTTTTCCAACAATTTAAATTATTATGAAAGCTTTGATTTTTTTTATTTTCTAAAACACAACTTTTTGATGCTGAGCAAATTTAGTGATACCATGAATATTTAACAAAATTTTAAGTCAGAGGTGCTAATGAAATCAAAGGTGTCATATTTAATTAATAAATAAATTTATTTCTAAACCAATTTCCATGTTGGACAATGCAAAATACACAGCTTATTTTGCAACCATCAATATTTGATTCTGTGCTAGTGTAGACAGAGTGACTTTTGTAGACTAAGGTCATTGATCAAAAGAGCATATTGACATATAAATGATGTCTTTTCTTTTGTTGCAACATTTTGTTAATTGTTTTCCCACCTGTTTAGTCATGATAGTCGGACAAAAATCCGGAAAAAGTACATGTTGCTTTGTACAAAATGTCCAATCTATGAAGCAACTTTTTCTTGAAAAATATTTTATAAAACATCATAAACTGACATAGAACATATTAACACAATGATACTAAAAACTTTATAAATAAAATAAAAATGTGGCCTATTTTTGAGGCCTATTTGAGCTTTTTCAAAATAAAAAAGCAACATATGCATATCAGGAATCGCCACACTCAAAAAACACAGCCTCCCCACGCAGCGAAAAAGAAGAGAGGAAGATAGAGAGAGCGCATGTTTTATATATATATGTCAATTCAAATAGGACGCCACAAACAATTAATAAACAAGAGAACCTTTGGGGATACCGCCTTGGAACGGTCAGTGGCAAAACAAATTGCCACTGGGGGTTTAAACCAGGTTCTAGGGTGCACCAACCTCACACTTGCCCCAACAGGTTCTCGTATCACAAAACAAGTACAAATTGTCTTGGTGAAATAACTCCAACCCACCCATCAGCTCAACAATGTTGCATGCAAAAGCATACAAACATATAAACATAAGAATTTAATAGCATTGCAAAGCCAAAGGGCGGGTACTCAATGATCTTTCCGAGACCAGAGCACCTGGAGTAAAATCAGCAAGAACACGATGACAGGGATAAAAGAAACAAATCGAGCTTTTAGGTTCTTTTAAGAAAAGATTTCCCCATAAACTTTCATAAACTCTTACACCCCTGCCACCGTCGTGCAACCAAAGAGGTAAGCATAATGATCAACTGTAGATGGGTTAATCACCAGGCCTGCAGAGCGCTGTAAAATATCATGTTGGTAACCTTTCTTTTTAAATTTACAGATGGTTTTTACGAATAACCGGGAGAAATTAACATCGCCTTTTATCTTCTTAAGTTTATAAATTAAATCTCCATAAAAAACTGGCTGTGAAATTCCTTGTTGCAATAGTGATTTTAAACTGCAGCTGTATTTATGAATTAGATCTGGATATCGGCGATAAAACTTGCAAAAGGTTTTCCTTAATTTGTGATACCGATAACCTTGTTTTAAAAGTTTTTCTGTAATGCAAAGATTACGTTCATTGAAATCATTCACATCGTTGCAAGCTCTTGAAATGCGAACAAGCTGTGAGATATAAACCCCGTAAGAAGTTGCACGAGGAACATCGCCGTCTAGAAACGGAAAATTTACTATATTAAAATTAAAATCATCTCTTTTATCATAAATTTTAGTAGTGACGTAACCATTTTCGATGGATAGATTTAAATCAAGGAAGTTTGCTTGCTTTTCTGAAGTGTTCGCTTTGTTAAGCTGTAGTTCTTTAGGATAAATCTTATTAACCAGTGATGGAAAATGGTTATTATCTATATTTAATAAATCATCAAGGTACCTCGAGGTGTTGTTAAAAGCTGTAAAAATATCATCTTGATGTTCGGTAGAAAGAGATAACATGAAATCTCTTTCATAACAGTATAAAAACAGATCAGCAACAAGGGGTGCACAATTAGTACCCATTGGAATGCCTATTACTTGTTTATAAATAGAGGTACCAAATCTCAAATAAATATTATCCAATAAAAATGTGAGCGCCTGGATAAGGTCTTGACAGGTCCATGAAGTATAATTATCATAAGAACCATCTGTAAAGAATGCCCTATGTTCATTACAAGCAATAAATGTTTTATTTTCTCTAGCAAAAGTTTTTTCAATGAGACTGGTTAGCTTTTCTCTTATTAAATTATGAGGGAGAGAAGTATACAAGGTAGAAAAATCATATGTAGACAAACAGAACGCCTGAAAATTATTTGATTAAAGTGTGTCTCATTTGACTTGTTTGTGGCCTATTGACTGTAAATTAATCCATATACCAATTCCATGGTATTTGATCATAAATTTGGTGTGAATAGACTGATAACGATCCTAATCTATCAACCAAAACAATAAACATTATGTTTATGCAGTGTAGACCCAGTGTAGACCCTCATTTTTTAGGGGGATGAGGCGTCAGCCAGTTTCTTTTATTTTTAGAAAACAGGGTCAGTCTTCAACGCCCCTGTGGTGTAGATTTGCTCTTGTGCCATGTGTTTTATAAGAATAAATAAAAGAAATCTCATATCGTCGAGTGCCCTAATTTCGGCGGAGACCTCATTCCGGTGATTTTTGTTTACATCGCGTGATACGGTTGTTCTTATGACGTCATCCTCGTGGTTCCGATAAAAATATAAGCAATACCCGAATGCTACTATCAAAATAAAAATTGTCAAAAAAATCGTATAAAACAGGCGAAAATGTTATCTAGAACTATCGCCTGATAAAAGAAATACATTTTTACTATTTCCAATCATACATCCATTTACAAAGCCCATATTTTCCTTAAACTGATCACTTTGAAATTTGACAGCTGTCTGCATTGTAAACACAAGACTCTATTGATCGGTTCAGACTGGTTGTCATTTTCGTACTAAGGCCAAACATATTTTTTACTTGGTTTTCGTACCCTATTGCTTATTTATTTTTTATCTATTTTTATCTATTTTTAGAACAAACCAAACCATATAAGAAATAAAAACAGACAATACTCGCCCAAATCGCTAACAAATGCCTATAAAATGGTGAAAGAAAGTAAAATGTCAGTTACGAAAGCAGCAGCATTATGTAGAGTCCCTGAATCCACTCTCAGGGACAGGACATTAGGCCTTGTCTTTCCAGACACCCTTGCTGCTGGGTCAGTACCTTAAAAGAGTAAAAAAATAGTCTAGAACATTAATGAATCTTAAATTTTGTTAAAAGTGTTCAATAGTAACTGATAAAAAAAAATTAATGCATTTTTTGACATTGTGCAGAAGACCAATTAATTAACTTTATACTTGGCCTTACATTGATAGTTTCCCGCGAGCGCACAATGACGTCACCGGAACTAAGTCCTCTTCAAAATGGCCGATTGTTATTGACAGTGTAATTTACTTTCGATTTGATAAGGGATTTTGTTTGTGTGCTCAGGAAATAAAATGAAAGAACTGAATTGGAAAGGAATTTATTTATACAGGTAAATACATTTTATTTATATTTCGTTTAAATTATTTGCTAAATAAGCGTTTGTTTTCTTGCCCAACCGGAATGAGGTCACACCAGGATACCTCGTGTTCAGTACTCTCACAAACAATATCTTCGACTGCCATGAGCTCACATGTCTGAATGACGAACATGACCAGTGACAAAAAACTCTTATACAAAACTGAATTGTGGCGCTGGTCTACGCTAAGCTCAGTGTGTCTCACAATGTGACTGAGTGACTGAACATTGCGAGGTCCAGTTCACAATTCAACTTCACATAAAAGTTGGTTCTCACCAGCCTTACATCTTGTTTTCAAGAAAAACTCCATGCATCTTATTGTTCCGTCGGCGGGCCTTATGCTCCTTTGAATTTAAAGGCCTAATAATCCACTGACAAGCTACCATTCAGTAGTTTTCAACTTGACTTCTTCAGTCTAATTTCTCAAAATGGCCGATTGCTAGTATTGCTATTGGTTACAACGAACGACAACCTACTCTCTAAACAGACGATTTAGTTTTTTTAGCTTTCCAAAATGCTAGTCCGATAACAATGCTATCGAATAATAAGTTATAATTTTTAAAGATATTATGCCATAAGCAATTTATAAAAATAAAGCCACTAACAAAATTTGTAAAAACAATACTTTGCCGTAAGTTTTTACCGGTCAGGTTTTTTCCCGTGTTTACATTGCCTTATGCTGTGCACAACCGGAAACCAGCGCAAACGGAAGTGGACATCGTTTTTTTCTCCTTAGTGAATGGGCATTCCTGCGACCTTAAGACGAGCTTAACGCTCGGGTCGCTTCGCGACCCGAGCTAGAGCTCGATGTAAAGTTAGCGACTCTACAAGGTCTTACACAAGTCTATAAATTATAATTATAATAAGAACCATCTGTAATAAAAAAAGGCTCTATGTTCATTACAAGCGATTAAGGTTTTATTTTTCTCTTGCAAACGTTTTTATTTTCAATGACACTGGCGAGCTCGACTCTTATTTAATTATCAGGGAGTGAGCTCTACAAATTTCATCTGAGTTTTTAATAGACCAAAACGCATTTTTGCCATTTGTCCAGAAATCTTTTCGCAATACCTTATTTTATGATCTTAAATGGCTCTAATTCAAGATGTTAAAGGTACGGATAACTTAGAAGTTGTGTAAGAACAGGAGTTGGCGTTAAAACTGGCTTTATATGGTGTTTTGTTCTTTTTAGGCAACCGATACATGATAGGAATTTTAACTTGTTTTGGCTCCACAGATTCTAAATTTTGCAAGATGTAGAGCGTGCGCAGCATTTATATAACTCCTTAATGAAGAAGTATTTATTGCAAAAAATACTACTTCATCACATTTCTTTTATCATGCAAAATTTCATTCAATGTAAAATGTTCAAATGTTTAAAGTTTTGAAACTGTAGCAGTCGTCTTTAAAGTCCCTTGTTAGTTTGAAAAAAAATGTGCTTTGGGAACCAAATTCATGACGGACAGACATCCAGACGGACAAACAAAGACATCATGATATATAACTTAACTTAACTTAGGGATTGGTAACATGAAATTGAAAAAAAAAAGTAAAAAAGAATAAAGTAATGATTAGTTGACATAATATCCATAATATTTCGGGGACAATTTTTCTAAATTTTTATTTAAGGGTTTCAAAGTTATGTTCTAAAAGCTTTTTTCAACAAGTTTGACATTTACATACTCTGTGTGTGACTTGACCTCGGAAGAAGGATCATAGTTTTTTTACACCAGAGACTCTTTAACATTCAGATTAACACTTTAGTTAAGACATGCTCCGCAATCGAGAAATGTGCACGTCTTTTAACATTTGAATTTAGACCATTACCTATAAGATAGAAAGGTCTCAATGTTTATAAATGTTTATGGTTAACCTTTTTGTGCTATTTTGCTGATCTAACTGCAATAGTTGCTAACTTATCCTATGCCTCCTGAAACAATTTAAACTGGAAATGAAAATATTTGTGATGGAGAAGGGGGCATAGAAAAAGGGTTACTCCTTATCATTACAGGTATGTGTCATTAGGTTCATAGCGGTTCAGCACTATGAAACAACGAAACTTGCATTCCGTAAACATACCGAAGAGGGGAATACAATTTTATTATATACCCATGAATTATTTTAGAATAGTGCAGCGTTAATTTGCAAAATTGATAAAACTCGTCAGATTAGTTATTTCGTTTTGGTCAATGACCGTTTTCCAATTCTTTATTTTGCAGATTCCCATGTTCTTTGTGACGTCATATACTACGTCAAAATACGTTGTCGTAATTTTCCGGCACATAACGAACTCCAAAATAGGACATTTCCGTCTCAGTTTTACAAACGTTACGATATTTTTACGCCATTCATAAATTTACTTTCTCGTTACTATTTTTTATTTCTTCTTTTATGTAAATCGCGTTCTTGACAATTTTGTTGTTCAGTTTATTTAAATTTGTTTTGAGTGAGAAGGGTATATACCAGGGGGTAGGACTTGGCACTGCATTCGAAGATAGTTAAGCGAGGACAATGTTGCATCGGGATAAAAATGGCGGTTAAGTGGGCATTTTTTCAATAAAACGGATTTATTTTGCGAGGTAAGTTCCTTCATACTATATTTAATTTAATGTCCACCTGTGCATTCTGCGACCAGATACCTAAGGTACCATCGACACTTTGTTTCAAGAACGCAGGTTTTGTAACAAAGACAGTTTTTGAAGGTTTTATACAGTAAATAATTGCAAACACGCCAAAAATATGTTATTTTAGGCTGAGTTTCAGACATCTGGGCACTTCCATATTGGGTTTTAGCATTTTAGTAAGTCAAAATAACATATTCTTTTTTCTTCTTGGCTCGTCCACAATTAGCAACACCCCACCCTCGAAGGAAAACAGGACATGCCAATATCTGGCATACGAGGATTGGGACATTCCCTCTTTGGCATTACCTGGATATCGTTACTGAACATGTTTCTCATAAAGCACTTGCTTATTGACAGATTTAATTAAAGAATATGATTCTTTTATTGTTATGGATATGTTTACATCAAAAAGCAATACATTTACAAAATTAGCATATGTACATGGTTATAAATGTGTTTTTATAGATAAAAATGCATGTCCGGCCGCAATACAATATACATCAATATATTGCCTCGTCTCCTGATGTTATACTCTCAAACCGTAACTGGTCGTTAAAGAAAAAGAGTCATTTTGAGATGGCGTGGAGTAAGGCCAAATTATAACAAATTTGTGGATCAAAACACATATCAAAATAACTGCTTAAGTAAAACTTCAAACTACGTGTGTTATTCCCGAAGCGGTACAGTGCTGAAAATTTCGAGGGAGGATATTACACGCCGGTATACTGGGTGAAACTTTATAGATGTTCAAGTTTATTCATACCAAGCCAGATGGCTAAAACGCCACATTGAAACTTCCCAGTGTTCTTTATAAAATTAATAATTCCAATATGACATGAAAATCATAAATGGCTAACTTCCAGTCTGTGATTTTGTCACGTGAGTGTTAATTAAAGATGCAGACGATTAAATTATTTTGCAAACGGAGGCACCTGCACGAACATTGTTATAAAAGTTGGCACTGATTCTTCAAATTGCTTTACATGTTTACACTCCAAATAATAACTACATTTCGAATTGCAATAGGTCACTTCTACAACAGGCAAATCTTTTTAAAAGAAAGTTTCATAACTGTATACCTATACTTTACCGAAAAAAAAAATCTACCAAGGTGTCATTTTGCGCGTGCTCGATGATGTAGCTTATGTAAAGGAAACTGAATATATTGTCGTATTTAATTATGCCTTATACATCAAAAATGATATTCCAACGTAATCTGCTAATATTCAGATCGTTAATATATAAGAAACATAAACAAGAAAAAAACATACTCCGTTATAAAATCTGTGAATATGCATGTGCTGCATGAAAAACCCGTTCAGTAAAGTTACCCAGGAAATGCCAAAAAGGGAATGTCCCAATCCTCGAATGCCAGATAATGGCATGTCCTGTTTTCTTTCGAGTCTGTGGGTTTGCTTATTGTGGTCGAGCCAAGAAGAAAAAAGAATATGTTATTTTGTCTTGATAAAATGCTAAAACCCACTATGGAAGTGCTCAGATGTCTGAAGATCAGCCTAAAATACCTTTTTTGTCGAGTTTACATAACCTTTTCTGTATAAAACCTTCAATAACTTTTTTGTTACAAAACCTGCGTTCTCGAAACAAAGTGTCGAGGGTACCCTAGGCATCTGGTCGCAGAATGCACAGGTGGACTTTAAATTAAATATAGTTTGAAGGCACTTACCTCGCAAAATAAATCCATTTTATTAAAAAAATGCCCACTTAACCGCCATTTTTATCCCAATGCAACATTGTCCTCGCTTAACAATCTTCGGATGCAGTGCCACGTCCTACCCCCTGATATACTAAAAGAAACATTATGACAGAATGCAGTCGATATTGTTTACATACAGAACTCGAATAATACGAACCTACAGAATGCATACTGATATAATATTCCATATTTATCAAAATAGAAAACTAGAGTTGTGGTACTTCAAATACAAACTCTTGATACCGGCTCTTGTCAGTTAACCACTATACAGTATTTTTGATAATAATTTTAATAATTTGTTATAATATATGTTTTCTTTTGAACTTTTGAGCCTGCACACAGACTATAGCGTTTAGTTCTAAAAGTGAAAAAGGTCAGATTTTGCCAGGTTATATAATAAACTAGGTATTTGTGTAGTATTCTGAAAAACTTGTTGAAGTTGTTGTTTTATTATGTATGTATGAAGTAGTGTGGTTTAATGTGTACATTAACCAATAGCATAACAATGACGATAATGGTATATTAACGCCGACTAAAAACTGAGTAAACTATCCCGATATAAGTCAAACCTATATATAACAGCCATCCAACGGAATAACAATGGTGGCTGCTTAAAACCGGTGTCTGTTTAAGACAGGTAAAAATTAGAACAAAATGTCTGGTTGTTTAAGACAGGTGGTTGCTGAATGTAAGTGGGTGCTAAGGCAGGTTCAACTGTAGTCTTGAAAAAAAAAACAAACAAATCGTGCTAGACTGATATTTTATTCTGCACTTTACCCTACAACTCTTTATTATTAATCAATGAAATTTTAATCAATGTTGTATTTAAAATACCAAAATATGTTTTCTTCACCACTGGTCGTAAACAGAGACTGTTTGAATAATGCAGAAATATGAATAGCAATTATTCCATAAATACATAAAAAATACAATACTGAGCTCTTGTTCCTATGTCCTATATATGGACAACAAAAAGAAAACTGTTTGCGAACCACATGCAAATATTCGATTCGAAGTTTTTGTAAAAGCGTCTGAGAAATTATAAAGTTCACGTGTGCTTTGCGACTATTAGTTTTGTATGAATAAAGTGGCATTTTCTTTGTTAAAGCAGTTTTATATCAACAATGCGAAACACCCAAGCCTAAGTCTGAGATGAGCTTAAGAAATCGTAAGTATTAGCTCAGATAAATGTATAACTTGTGTTGAAGGTCATAAAACTGAGTTTGGTCGCCATTTCAGCAAATCAGATGCTTGAGATTTGAGACTGGTTTCCCTTTTCAGTTTAATTACCTTGGGACTTGATGTTATGGTTATGGAAATGCATATTACTGCACAGGCCGCCTAGCCCTGGAGTTGGGCGAAACAAAATATTTGCACCAATTAACAGTACAGTTTTTATCCATCCCAATCGATGGAATGCATATGACGGTGAACATGGAACATTCAATGCGTAATAAGTCATACAATTAAGTGTTTTGGACAAGACCATTATTGGAACCAAAACAAAATTCAGACACAAACTATAGATTTTGGATATACATGTTATAACCCGCAACAAATAACGCTTAAACGTTTTAAAATAAATTTAGGACTAGAAAGGGGTTCAGAATATCATTTGTTTTGCCCAGTATTCCTTGTCGGAATAATCACGGTTAATTTGTTACAATCACAAAAACGGCTTATTCTGTTAAATGTGACCTTTTATTTTGTTGTTCCGGTCATATTAAAACATCCATCTGTGCAATCATCATGTCTTTTCAAATGCCAAATTATTTCAATTACATTGTTACCAAAGTTACAAAAACAACTTATTTTTTACCAGTTGAGAATAATCGGCAGTTACAGACTTTTTATTATTGCTCATGAGCAGACTCAGTTAAATCGAGTTTGCAATATTTACATATTTTTTGTGTTTGGTGGAATAATCCGGGGTTGCTCCAATTATCTCATTCGGTTGCGTTCTCGGAATTTTAAGGCTAGGCGCTGTTGAGGTGACGGTGCAGGTTCCCTTCCTGTTAACGGCAATATCATCGCAAACTTAAAAAAAGTCTATTTCAATATCACAGAAGCGTATTTGTGTGGAGTTGCTGCTGTGAAAATGTTTCCCGTACATTAAAGTAGTGCTGTTTTAAATTGTTCCCTTTCGAGGTCGTTGAGAACGATTACCAAAACTATACAGGTGTAATATTAAAACTTTTAATATAATAACGGACGGAAAAGGAATATTTAAACGAAGTATCACCAGAAGAACATACCTCCTGCTTTTTCATTTTCCATTAGAGTTCCCTGTAATATGAAGGGAAAAGGCACACTTTAAATATCGGATGGCCAATCACTAATGACTAGGCGTTACTGTTATCAAACGGTGGCCAACTGTCCTTGATGTATAGGGTTTGGCTTCGAAAATCCTTTTGTCATAATAAGAGAAGATCGAACGATTTATAAAACACCAACTGGGTTTAGAACTTATGTTGAGTCCTCGTAATTGTTATTTTTACAAGGTGATCATTAATGACATGTGGCGGTCGTAAAACATCGCCTCTTACATTCAATCAGTGCTGTTGTCAATTACGCCCTCTTAAGGGCGTTGTGCATGACATTTATATTTGTAAAAAATTGAATTGCTCTCCAGCCCTGTGATAAATGGCGTGGACAGTAGCATTCATTTGCACAGGCTCAATCAAACCGGACATGCCATATTGCTATTTGTCGTGGCAGGTGGCTTTCGAAGCTTTTTTTCATTAATAACATTTTAGTCTTTAAACTTATTTTGCAATAAATGGTGCAAAGTGAACATGCTAAGCCTAATGCACTTTCTAACTGGAAAAAACACATATTCAAAATAATTGACACTCGTATATCATTTTATGAAAGAAACATTGCTTAATTACCACCTAGACCTCGTTTTTACTTTCATTTTTTTGAAAAGGGAAATCAAGACTTTCATTATAGATTTGTATTAACACCTGCTGATAAGGCTTCTAATAATTTAATTATAGTCTGACGGATACACTATTTTTATATTCAAACTGAAGAACTAAAAAGTATTAATGTTTATACACTTCATCTGAGAGTGATATTGTTACTGCACATACTCTACAAATTACAAAATTTAGAATCAGTATTGAGCCGAATCAAGACAAAGTACCTACTATGTATTGGTTGCCTAAAATGCATAAAACACCGTATAAAGCAAGATCTATTGCACTCTAGTTCTTGCACAACTACTAAATTATCCGTGCTCTTAACATCTTGTCTTACAGCTATAAAAGAAAATGTAATTAGATATTGCGATATGCCTCTTGAAACTATTGGCAAAAATTTATTATGGTCGATTAAAAATTCAAATGACGTTTTAAAGAAGCTTAAATCAAATAATTTTCAGGCGTTCTGTTTGTCTACTTAAAATTTCTCTACTTTATACACTTCGCTCCCTCATAATTTAATAAGAGACAAGCTAACCAGTCTCATTGAAAAAAAAAAAAAACGTTTGCTAGAGAAAATAAAACCTTCATCGCTTGTAATGAACATATGGCATTTTTTCAGATGGTTCTTATGATAATTATACTTTATGGACTTGTCAAGAACTAATAGAGCCGCTAACTTTCTTACTGGATAATATTTATGTTAGATTCGGTACCTCTATTTATAAACAAGTAATAGGCATCCCAATGGGTACTAATTGTGCACCCCTTGTTGCTGATCTGTTTTTATACTGTTATGAAAGAGACTTTACGTTATCTCTTTCTACCGAACATCAAGATTATATAATTACAGCTTTTAACAACACCTCGAGGTACCTTGATGATTTTTAAAATATAGATAATAACCATTTTCCATCACTATTGAATAAGATTTATTCTAAAGAACTACAGCTTAATAAAGCGAACACTTCAGAAAAGCAAGCAAACTTTCTTTATATAAATCTGTCCATTGAAAATGGTTTCGTCACTAATAAAATGTGTGATAAAAGGGATTATTTTTTATTTTGATATAGTAAATTTTCCGCAACAGCTTACGGGGTTAATATCTCACAGCTTGTTCGCTGTTCAAGAGCTTGCAACGATGTTAATGATTTCAATGATCGTAATCTTTGCATAACAGAAATACTTTTAAAACAAGGTTATTGGTATCACAAATTAAGGAAAACCTTTCGCAAGTTTTATCGCCGATACCCGGATTTAATTAAAAAAACAGGTGCAGTTTAAAATCACTATTGCAACAAGGTATTTCACAGCCAGTTTATATGAAGATTAATTATAATTATATAATTATAAAATTATTAATTTATAAACTTAAGAAGATAAAAGGCAATGGAAATTTCTCCCGGTTATTCTTCAAAACCATCTGTAAATATAAAAAGTAAGGTTACCAACATGGTATTTTACAGCGCTCTGCAGGCCTGGTGTTCAACTCATCTTCAGTTGATCATTATGCTTACCACTTTGGTTGCACGACGGTGGCAGGGGTTTAAGAGTTTATGAAGGTTTGTGGGGAAATATTTTCTTAAAAACACCTAAAAAGGTGAAATATGCATATCAGGAATCGCCACATTCAGAAAAAAACAGCCTCCCCACACAGTCAAGAAGAAGAGAGGGGGGCAGAGCATGGTTAATAAAATGATCAGTTTAAAAAAAAAAGACACCACTAACAATAAACAAAAATGAGAACCCGAGGGGTTACCGCCTTGAAACGGTCAGTGGCAAATCAAATTGCCACTGGGAGTTTAAACCAGGTTCTAGGGTGCACCAACCTCACACTTGCCCCTACAGGTTCTCATATCACAAAACAAGTACAAGTTGTCTTCGTGAAAAGACTCCAACCCACTTATCGGCTTACCAATGTTGCATGCAAAAGCACACAAACATATAAAACATAAGAAGCTAAGAGCATTGCGAAGCCGTAGGGGCGGATACTCAATGATCTTACCGAGACCAGAGCTCCTGGAGTAAAATCAGCAAGAACACGATGACAGGGATAAAAGAAACAAATCGAGCTTCTAGGTTCTTTTAAGAAAAGATTTCCCCATTTATCTTCATAAATTCTTAAACCCCTGCCACCGTCGTGCAACCAAAGAGGTAAGCATAATGATCAACTGTAGAAGGGTTAATCACCAGGCCTGCAGAGCGCTGTAAAATATCATGCTGGTAACCTTTCTTTTTAAATTTACAGATGGTTTTCACGAATAACCGGGAGAAATTAACCCTGCCTTTTATCTTCTTAAGTTTATAAACTAAATCTCCATAAAAAACAGGCTGTGAAATACCTTGTTGCAAAGGTGATTTTAAACTGCATTTGTATTTATGAATGAAATCTGGGTATCGGCGATAAAACTTGCAAAAGGTTTTCCTTAATTTGTGATACCGATTACCTTGTTTTAAAACTTTTTCTGTAATGCAAAGATTACGTTCATTGAAATCATTAACATCGTTGCAAGCTCTTGAAAAGCGAACAAGCTGTGAGATATAAACCCCATAAGATGTTGCACGGGGAACATCGCCGTCTAAAAGCTCGATTTGTTTCTTGTATCCCTGTCATCGTGTTCTTGCTGATTTTACTCCAGGAGCTCTGGTCTCGGTAAGATCATTGCGTACCCACCCTTTTAGCTTTGCAATGCTATTAGCTTGTTATGTTGTATATGTTTGTGTGCTTTTGCATGCAACATTGTTGAGCTGATGGGTGGGTTGGGGTAATTTCACCAAGACAACTTGTACTTGTGTACTGATTTGAGAACCTGTTGGGGCAACTTTGGGGTTGGTGCACCCTACAACCTGGTTTAAAACCCCAGTGGTAATTTGATTTGCCACTAACCGTTCCAAGGCGGTAAACCCTGGGGTTCTCATTTTTGGTAATAGTGTCTTTTTTAAACTAATCACTTGATGAACCATGCTCTCTCTCCCTCTTCTTCTTGACTGTGTAGTGGGGCTGTTTTTTTCTGAATTTGGCAATTCCTAATATATGCATATTTCACCTTTTTTCCTCCAAGTATGTGACACAACAATTGTAAGTTACGGTCATATTGATACTAAAATATCCTAATAAAAGAAAACCAGTTAATATAAATTGTCTGGTTATTTTTTCAAGTCGTTTCAAAAGCAAAGTGATCAAATCATGTAATCATTCAATGCCATAGCATGCAAAAAGTATTTTATGATTTCTTTTTTGCATATTGACATGAGATCAAAGCAAACAATCATCGCTCCGACTGTCGAAAGTATAATAATTCCGATAGTGCCAATCACGGCGGACGACATCCGGGAATCTGGCCTACAGTTCAGCTTGCTTTGAGCGGCGGTAGTGTTCTTTGCATCAATACTGGTTTCTCGTACAAGATACGCTAGAATCTGAACTTGTGTCATATTAACGAAGGTTTTGTTTGGATTACAGATACACGGACTGATGTAAAGCGGGGCTAAAGGTCTCGGGGTGGTTGTGATAGAGCCTGAAATATAAACTGAAATTAAAACATACATTATGTTCGTTAATTTTGAAATTAATTAATACTTTTTTTGCGTAGTATTTCTTTGACTGTTGGTTTCTTTTGCCAACCAAAACAGTCTTGGTCAGTAATTGCAATATATGTTAAGGGCTCACTACACTCCTCCCCTGCATATTCATTAAAAAAAGGAAATTATCAAAATTTCAATAACGGCAAAATAGTTTTGTGAATTTATGTAAATAGAAGTTTAGGGAATTTTTATATCCCGCTATTTTTCTTTACTGTTCTAACATGTATTTCCATATGAAAAAAAAGATACATTAATAACATTCATTTGTGCAAAGTATCATTGAACGACATTTTGTCGTGTGTAGTGGGCCCATAATTTGTTAATCCTAACGGTTTGTGTCAAGTCCCTAATTTTGTAATGCGATAAAGGATATTGAAATGATTTTATACGATGTTCCAAACAACATGACCTATGTAAAAAGTATCTTTCAATGTCATTTGCTTGAATGTCAAGGTAATGATTTGAGGTAAAACTTTATTTCTGTCCGAAGACCACATGATTATAACTTTTTATTGGATTGGAAAACATTTTTGGTAAAAACACTTTTTACTGCTGATGGAATATCTTAAAAAATCAGCTCTGAAAACTTCTTTTGATATTCAATAATTATTGTTATATACGTAAATGTTGTGGACAGATCGATTCCTGAATCTAAGAACACCCATGGAAAATAATAACTGAATTATACTTATTTAAGAAAATTGAAAACCCTTAAATACCCCCATTACAAACCCCTACGAAATTAGCGTTAAATCGACAACAAAAAATCAATGAAATTTAGGTTCGCGACTTTAAATGCATATATTGTAGCTTGCTTTTTCTTAAAATATGTAATATAAAAAAAAACATAAACCATAGTTTTACAAAATTATTGTGAAATGTTATACCTGGAAGGCGACAAACAGGAGCTGAATTCGACCACACACCGTTTGCTTTACAGATTCTGTTACTTGGACCGGAAATGTTGAACCCAATATTACATGAGTACATTGCCTGCTCGCCATATGTCGTACCATTGTAGTCCACCTGGCCATTAAGTGGAGGACTTAGAGCACCACAGTCCTTGATAATGGAATTAAAAATTAATGTTTATAAAGAATTACATCGAAAAGTTAATTGTTTTCAAATGGGCTTATCGCATTCTTTTGCAGATGAGCACCGTGGAATTTCGAATCTTTTCTTATCTCTGCAGCTTTACGGTAGTCAGAAAAATGGACTTAAATAAAAACAAACAAGAGGAATTCTAAGTTATAGGAGAATTACTTTGAATAACTCTTCCTTTTTATCTATTTGAGATAATGCAGTTAAGAAAATGAAACCTGGCTGTTTAACTGTTTGATTTTAAACGCTCTTTAAATACTTCTGGATATTTCTCTGGTCAATAAGTATTCTAAAATTAAATATTTGTTGCAATCTACCGGTAGGTTACACCGAGGCGTTGTTCCGCTTCAGACACCAGTGGACAAGCAGGTGAGGATGCTTGGACCAGACAATATGTAGCCGGTTATACATCCATAACTGGCACTGCTTTTAAAGGTGGTATTCACTAATGTAACGGTTCCGAAGTCCGGGGTTGCAGGATACCCACAATCGACTATTGTACATGTAGGAGCTGTTGAGTCGTTCCAGTTGCCATCGGAACCACAAGTTTTAGGAGAGTTGCCAGTAAGGTTGTACCCAAATGCGCATATATAGTTAGCGCTGGAACCATATGTTGTGGTGATATAAATCACATTACCGTTTGTAGAAGTAAATGGCGCTCCGCAATCCACAATTGTGCATTCGGGTGTTTGCGCATCCCAACTTCCGTCTAATTTACATGTAGTAATGTTAGGTCCAGAGATGTTATAACCTGTGTTACAAGAGAAAGTGGCTTGGCTGCCATATGTTGTCTGTGTGTAGCTGACACTTCCATCGGATGGCGGAGAGGGAGCGCCACAGTCTTTGATTGTACATGTTACATATGAATTGTCCCAAAGCCCAGTAGCATTACATGTAGTGCCAGAGGCACCATTCAAATCAAATCCAGCATCACAACTGTAAGTAGCAGTACTTCCATAATTTGTCGATGAATATGATACGGAACCGTTTATTGGTCTTGTTGGGGCTCCACAGGAAATGACGTCACATGTTGGTGTGGGACTTTCCCAAAACCCACCAGAGCCGCATTTATTAGTTGATGATCCAGTCAGTGTGTATCCAGTCAAACACATGTAGGATATTGTACTCTGGTAAGTTGTAGATGTGTAAGAAACTCCGCCATTCGCTGGGCCGACCGGGACTCCGCAGTTTAATAATTGGCAGGTTGGGGTAGGTGAACTCCAGTTCCCGTTAGTTCCACATGTTGTTGTTGACGAGCCCATTATTGTATACCCTGAATATATGATGGAATAATTATTGGAAATAGTTCACGGCATCGAATTCCCACTATAAAATCTATCAGACATTAATACAACTTGCTAAGGTCCTTTTTGTCAAAATTAAAATCACCTTATTTAACAAATTAGGCTATAGTTTTGCTCATCCAAACAAAACTGAGAAATATTTAAAAAAAACAAAAATGAAACATGCATAAACCACCTTGTTATGGCTAGATTACAGAAGTTAAATTAAAATGATGTATGTGTAAAAAGTATTATATGCATATCAGGAATCGCCACACTCACAAAACACAGCCTCCCCACGCAGCGAAAAAGAAGAGAGGAAGAGGAGAGAGAGAGAGAGAGAGAGAGAGAGAGAGAGAGAGAGAGAGAGAGAGAGAGAGCATGTTTATTATAAGTATGTAAATTCAAAAAGGACGCCACAAACAATTAACGATAAAGAGAAGCTTTGGGGATGCCGCCTTGGAACGGTCAGTGGCAAAACAAATTGCCACTGGGGGTTTAAACCAGGTTTTAGGGTGCACCAACCTCACACTTGCCCCAACAGGTTCTCGTATCACAAAACAAGTACAAGTTGTCTTGGTGAAATAACGCAAACCCACCCAACGGCTCAACAATGTTGCATGCAAAAGCACACAAACATATAAAACATAAGAAGCAAAGAGGCACTCGAGAGAACATTGGAGGGGATATTTTATTTCATTCTGTTTCAACTCATTTTAGTACAAAGTGTTTGATTTTGACTCCAGAAAAACACTTTATTCCAGATACCACACTTTATTCAATATGTAATTAATATTTAATTATTATCCACAATTGTCTATCGTGTAAATGGCTGAACCAACCTGTGTTACAAGAGTATGTTGACGTGTTACCAGTTCTTCTTCCAGCAGATGTGTCCACTGCTCCGTTTGAAGGAGATGCCAAGTTGCCACAATCTAGAATAAAAATATAATCAAACTTTGTGAATATTGTTCTTTATGTATTTATAACAGGCAAGACCTTTCAACGTTACAGGAGTTTCTTTATTTTGGTGAACGACGATAAAATGATCACACAAAATTGAAATCTTTCGTGTTCTTGCTGAATTTACTCCAGTTGCTCTTGTCTCAGAAAATTCATTGAGTACCAAACTTCTTTGCTTAACAATCCCATATGCTTCTTATGTTTTATAAGTTTGTGTAGTTTTACATGCATATTTGCGAGATGGTGGGTGGGTTGCAGTTATTTCATCAAGACAACATGTGCTTGTTTGTTCATGTAGGGCCAAATGTGAGGTTGGTGCTTCATAAAACCTGGTTAAAACGACCATTGGCAAACTTTGCTGCTAGATGTTCTAAGGCGGTAACCCCCGAGTTTTAATGTAACATGAATCTTAAACTGTTTGTGGAGCCTATTTTGAAATTGATCATTTTATAAACCCATGATCTTTTCCTATCGATTTGTTAGCTGTGGCATGAGAATGTGTCCCTAATATGTGGCCATTTTTGGTATGCATATTTCACCTGTTCAATATCTGGAATATAGAACGAATAAACTGCATCCAAAAAGCGGCTTTGATAACACCACAAGGGCAATGCAGTGCGACAGTACTTATTTCGCCACACATGCTGTTAAAGTATTAATTGCAACTACTGTAATTCCTATCAATGTACATAAACTTATTTTTACATATACCTAAATGTTGTAATCAATAACTTATACACATCCATTAGCATCGTGCTTCCTCATGTATAATGTTTTGGGGTTGTTATACACACTAGTACTATAGACAGAGACACGCACGCACGCACGCACGCACACACACACACACACAATGAAATAGATGAAAAGGGAACTTTGAAAGCCACCGAACACGACAATTTGAAAATACTGCAGGCTCGGTTTGATTGAGCCTGTTCATGGGCAGTAATGAAAGTCTGTTGGATCGCTCGATACACTTAATTGAAGATAAAGTAAGAAAATGAGAGATAGTTGAGATAGTTCAACTCAACAACTAACTTTCGAACTAAGGGATCCCCGAAAGGATTCATGTTCGTGGAAGTAAGATGCATATGGGTGAGAAAAGTATCCCTAAGTATCAAACCTTCAGACATAAAGAAACAAATCTAAGCACTAGACATGGCGTCTCTTTCGGCGATCCCTTAATTCGAAAGTTAGTTTGAATTGAATTTTATATATTTATTTTTTGTGTGTTAAACTAAATTGTTCTAAAACTTACCACTTTATTATGGACACATAGTTGAATTTAAGTAATACTGCACAAAGAAGTTTTATATTACTGGACTTATAGAAAAAAGAAATGGAACGTTGGAACGAACAACATTTACATACTTTATTCATTACACTTGATTATAAATGATGTACGCCCAGAAGAAGTCCTAAGCAAGCACTGTGAGCCACAACCTTTGGAAACACCGCAACCAATTTTACTGGCGTCGTAAGTCACAATGCAGTCAGAAGTAGCTGGTAATCAGTTTCTGTAACACGTTTCCTCGCTAATGTTCCAGAAAACAAGTGTGTATAATGAAATATCGTCAAGCATTGAGTCTTGGTGCTTTGTTACCATAGCTTTGCTGCACCCTGAAACAGAAATGAGTATGTCCGTAATGGACACCATTCAATCAATTTACTGATTGTGAGAGAAAAGGTGCCACGAATAAAGTGTAAAAATTACATTAAAGTCCAAGTGATTTTTACACAAATTTTAAAGCATAAAATAGTACAGCCCTACGGTAAAAAAGTAAGGTTTAATTTAATTTATCTGAAGACATTTATCTAGTCGTTATAGATGCTATACATAAATAGGAAGAAAGTTCCACGCGGGGAATAAAGAGATGGAGTAGTACTTGCTTTGGGGCTTTCGGATGAAAATAGGATGGAAATAGTGTCTGATAAAGTATTGTATTAAGTTCGAAACATAATAATATTCTCAACATATCCAAGTTTCTTTACCTTTTAGGTAGTGCCAGCCTCCAAAAGGCTGATTATTCTTGTTCTTTCCTATTGTAGATTAGGTTTTATATAAAAATGTAGTGAATTTATATTTTCTTATGTTTCGGCGATGACTTCGCGGTATTTTTCTGTTAAACGCCTTATTTCTTTTTGTGTAATTATACTTTATGTTTTTGTTTCATTTTCCTTCAGTATAATATTATAATCGGTTTTCGACGTCACATTATGACAGTGGCTATGTCAGGGCTATCCGCTCAATCTTTTCTGGGGTTGTCACGGCTACCTCAATCAGTGGGGCTAGGCTCTGTCATTGAATGAGTTCGATTACAATTATTAGCTTCTCTAAATATTTGCTAAACAGTTTACTGGATGCGTGACACTCTCTTACACTATCGGCTCATTACATTCATCTCTGTTACAGGCTGGAACGACTTTCAACTACTTTTACTTTAACTCAAAAAAAAGTTCACCAATTACATTTAAAATTGCTTGGTTTGAATGAAATATAGTGAAGATATCTGTCATTTGTTTAACACCAAGCTTTCATATTCATATTAATGACTGTATAAAATAAGGTTATCGAGTTATGTAAAAAAATCTTGACATTGAGCCTTTCGCAGAGATGTAAAGTGAGTGTAAGGAACGACAACTCTGCAAAGGAGATTGGATGCGTGATTGTTCTAGTCCATCATCAAGGGAAAGTTAAAGAATAAAAATAATTTCATAAACATTAAACAAGAATATCGTTTTAAATAATGAAATTAGCTGGCCTTAGAAAATCGTTAAGTCACTTGTCTCAGAGATCAGCGAACGCCATTGAATTGAATTAAATTGATTATCCATACACTTCTCTAAGTAAAGCCCATACAGTACCTTTATCACATGTTTTCCAATACAAGGTTCTGTTACTGATGCTAACACTGACATTTCCTTTAGTGCACTCCGAGTACCTGCATTCATTGGTACTTGGAAGCCAGTCCACCATTTTGCTGGGCGTCGACAACCTTAATAGCGACAAACAATCTGATTGGGGTATTGAGCCGTTAGGGAATGTGCAGAGATTGCCTACACCCATATCACAGTTCACGCACTCAAATACTGACGAACAGGTGTCCGCTTTGTTACATGTGCACTGCGTCTTACCACATTCTGAAAATAATTATATATTTTAGTTAAATCTCTGTCTTTAAAAGTTATACATGATTTAAATTAGAGGTTCTTAACACACAAAAAATGTAAGAATGTGTTCTGAAGTTCCATTATCCTTATCCTTAACCAACTAAATTCCCGACTTTATAAAAGTAAATGTTTGATCCCATTATCTCTTCCCCCATACAAACAAGGTTTTCGCTTCGTAATGCTATCTTTCTGACTAGGGAGCAAGTTTGTCGGGCTTGTTTTTGACTATCAAATATGGTCTGTACAAAGATATAGTCAGTTAAAGTGGCATTGACTTCGAGTATAATGATCTCAGTCCATATGCATTATATTCATTAATCGTTATTTATTTTGAAGTTCCATGAAAACAAAATACTGCAGAGCATTCGTTACAGTGTCCTTGACCTTAAACAAATACAAGTAACCATGGAAGCAATTCAGCAACAGAATTAAAGTGATGCTCATTTGAAACAGGAAACGAACCCAGGCATTTTGAAACTGAATTTTAGGAGAATTACTCATTAAGTAAAGAAATGCAATAATAATAGTGCTATTATTATCAAGCACACACTAAAAAAATGAAATGCCGTTTGCTTAAGAACACTAAGATTTATGTTTTAATTTTAAACATTTATCAAGTTTTTCAAAACACTAATCCACAGTACGTTGCGGCGACTCGACAAAATAATGTCAGGTATTAAAAAATGCAAGTAATGGCTTTCTTAAAAAGAGAAATTTTTCTTTTAAATCCAATTTTGAAATTTTAACCTGTTTTGTCATTGGCAATGTTTAGAACTTTTAACCAGTTTGTATACCATGATAGTCACTCTTAATATCAATATTTTAAACTGCTTTAAACACCTCTAAAACTGGATTCATCCCATTCATGTTTTGTTTGATTTCTGTGATTTGAATCGCATTTTCAAATCGGGACAGTTTAATATGTATATACTAGTATTACATGTAATATGCATATGTTAATTTGTCTACAACTGACACGTCAATTTGACCGAAAGCGCAAATGGGGAAAAAGCATTAATTTTAAAAATAGTTTCTTGTTTTATTACTTTCTTGAATCGCATTTTCAAGTCGGGACTGGTTAATATGTATATATTACATGCAATATGCATCTGAAAATTTGTCTATAATTGACACGTCAAATTGACCGGAAACACAAATGGGAAAAATAGCGCAATGTTTCATTAATTTTAAAACTAGTTTCTTGTTTTGTTAATTGATTGCTATTAGATGATCTAAAAGATATTTAATATCAAGTAAACTGTTTTTCTTTAAGAGATGGTACAAAACTGATTTGCATAAATAATTGTCTGAGAAGTTGTAATACGGCAAAACCGCCAGGACGACATTTAATTTATTGCGCGTAGTTCTATATATTGACCGATGCGAACTTCGAACAACGGATGCCGCGCGTTCCGTACAATCGATCAGCGGGTACGTATGTATAACGACAAAGCAGTTATGCGTAAAATTTATCTTATTTTTAAAATAGTTTATGGATATCAACACACTTTTTAGAAGATAGTTATTTCATAAGTTAAATATAGTAAATGGCACCATAAAAATTTATTTTATGTTAACTTTACTATTGGTTTTCTCGATTACTAATTGTGATCCCGATGGTAGCATTGGTCAAAAAAATGTTGGTGAACAACTTTACATACATAAATTTCATCATTTACATACAATTATTTGTTTGAAAGTAAGCCAAACTGTATAATAAATTTATTTAAAGCAAATTACTTTCATTATTATTTTATGACTCAGGTCGTTGTTTTAGCAATAGAAAATATTCTTGCTGCTGATTTGAATTAGGACATTTTGCATTAAAGTATCAGCTTTAGATATTTTATGATAAGTTACAACTCATTATCTAAATAAAACAATTTTTTAAAACGTTTTCGTTTTTTAAACGTTTACAAAATGTATCTTAATACGCTCTATAAACCCATCAGGCCGAAATTCGATTTCTTAGATAAACCGGGTTTTATAAGTGATTTCAAGATGTTGGGTTTTAGTCATGTATTTATAAAGTGTTACTCAAGAACACACCTAAGACAGGGGCGGTTAAAGAAGTTGACTTGAAATAAACTACATAACGGATGAGCGTCCATAAACTGTTTTCTTATAACCACTGTAAAAGAAATCATCCGTTGATAAGAAAGTACTAAAAATGATATGCCAGAGAACAATGCCCTTCAAATCTGTATTTTTGCAATCGAACTTGGAATAAATACATTTGTCTGTATCTATCTTTGTTTTAAAAGATCACCGTGTATGAATTGTTTATTGTAGAATTTATTATCTGTCATAAAATATTTTATGTAAGGCTGAATTGTTCCTAAATGTTACGAAATTCAAAACACTCATTTTCTGTAATAAATTGTGGTTTCGTTTCGAGTTCAGCAATTATTCTGACCAAAATTCCTAAGATTCGGAGAAAATTAAATTTTTGACGTCGAAATTTGGTGAGCAAATTATCCATTCACCTTAATAATGTGTTTGTTTGAAAAAAGTTTGACACTTAAATATAATAATTATGATTTATACTGAATTTTTATCAACATTTCGTATTTTATGAAGTGTTAAAATTGCTAGAGATAAACTTACCTAAAGACAGTGAAACTAACACCAAAAATAGCAAAATACACATTTTCAATACTTCTCCAATCAAAACCTTAAAACTTCACATATTTTGCTATATAGATGTCTTCGGAATTGAATCGTTCTACTGATTAAAAACGATCGGAAGATATGTTTTAATGGCATTAATTTATATTGAATAATATTTGAATGCCGTATTCAGACGCTGCAAATAAAAACTCAGCAGGTCGTTTGTTTTGTAGCTAGTAGAAACTTTAATTAACTGAAAATTAATTTCATTCTAAATTGATTTCATCAGGAAAAAAAACACAACATTTTACTTTATTTAGAATAATCTGAATAGAAAGTTTACCTATTGTAAATGATATTGTTTTTATCTGGAGCAGTCCGCACCGCCACGGCGACAGCGCCCAGCCTTGCAAATACGACCACACAACCAATTGAGCAAGCCGGGACAACCCCGAAAAAGGTTGATCGGATAGCCCTGCTAAACGTTATCCTCACTGCATGACATCGGTAACAGACTTTTTACTGATAACAGTACTGACTATATGTACGGGGAGACTTTTTACGGACGCCAAACTGCACAGGAGCGAACCCGCACCGTCACGGCGACAGCGCCTAGCACTCAAACCGAGGATATGCGGCGTAGACTGTAATATTCATTTCCATAACTCTCCATTAACAGGCTCAATCAAACTTAGCCTGCAATATTTTGATATTTGTCGTCTTCGGTGGCTTTCAACGTTTTTCTCCGTCTTTTTAAATATTACAGTAGCGTTATTTGTGTCGTATGGCAGATGTAATGTGTCCATCCTTCATTTATTCAGCACCGTTATCAATTATAGCTAACCATCTTTCAATGCCGTTAGGAACGACACATATATTTGTGTAAATATTGAGTAGCGCTCAACCCGGAGCTAAGCGGTGTGGACAGTCATATGCATTTCCATTACTGTACACGAACAGGCCCAAACGAGGCCTGCAAGAATTTGATAACGCTTGCATTTCTTTATTAATTTTCCATCAGAGTCTCATTTTATTCCCATTATGAATACAGTCAAATGAATCTATATATAATCAGAATATACTCCCTGGTTTTTAATCTTCGACTTTGGCGTTCTCTTTGATATGCAGGTTTTATATTCACAGATCCCCTGACAAAATTCCCATTGTTTTCTCGTCAAGGGCAAATCGCAAATCCATTCATTTATCTGGGGACCATACGCCACTGATCATGAAATGGTGTTAATCTTAAAATACCGGTACTACAATGAAGGTTCCATGTTCACCGTCATTAGGCAAACATCGTTTGAAATGGATTAAAATAGTAAAATTTATATGTTTTAAATAAAATAATCTTCCAAAAGGGAATTCAGTAGAACTCTATTTAAAATTATCACTCTTTATTTTGAATTTTCGAACTCTTGTTCTTTATCAAGAAAATACAGATTTTTTTTTAATTTAGGTTATATCCATTTTGATAAGATTAATATTGTTTGATGTTTCCCGGGCCGACGTCACGTCATTTCCCGGACGTATCACTTCCTACAAGAGTGAAAATTTTAAATAGAGTATATGTTTTAATATTAGGTTGCGCTCAACTTTGGGGCTAGGCGGCGCGAGGCAGTAATATGCATTTCAATTACTGTCCATGAACATTCTCAATCAAACCAAGCCTGAAATAGTTTCATATTTTTCGCGTTTGATGGAGTTACTGTGAATTTCAAATGATAATGCCTGTAAACAAATGTTGATACGAGGACTAGGAACATAACAATCTTCATTGTGTAAATAATACAGACGCTTTCAATGAAATTCAAACGAATTTTATTGTACATTTAGTGTGCGTTCTGTTACTTTTTATATACATATGCCTATATTTATCTAAATTATCTTTTGACAAGAAGAAATAATGGAAAATACCGTTTCAAAATGTTATTTTCCCCGCGAAACGCATCTGTTTGGTTGTGTTGTCGTTTTTAAAAAACATGCCTAACAAATGCATTTAGGACATTTTCTTCTGTCGTAATACAAAGTTCAAATTTATTTTAACTTGCAGTTGTCATATAATGTACAGGAACTGTTTGAAGGTAGTCCCTATTTTCAGGCTCACATTACTAGACTAACGCAGTCGGAACCGACAGCGTTCTCAAGTTTCCGTTGTTTGTTAAACGTGTGTTTAATGTTTTAAGTCAATATCTTTTAAACTGCAGAAATAGTTCGCATCAGAAGATTTTGTAAATTTTAATCATGCTCCGCTGCAAAAGTGGATTTAGCCACATGAAAACTTTGTCATGCACATCTTTACTTCATGCATATAAAACGTTAAAGACATTATCTTAAAACTGTAGAAGAGAAGAAGTTCACAAGATTTTTATAAATAGTGCTCCCTCCAAAAATAATGGAATAATCCACATGAAAAATTGTCTTTCCCAATGACACTTTATGCCGAACAAATTCTTTCAGTTTCAAGTAAATATCTTAAAAACTTTAGAAGAAGTGTGCGTCACGAGATTTTGTTTAATAGTGCTCCCCACAAAAAAAAATAATGGACTGATCCAAATGAAAGTTTGTCTAATATGTCTTTAATTGTCTTTTAATTTTTGAATAACGAATAATTCTTTTGAACTTTTGAGCCTGCACATAGACTATAACGTTAAGTTCTAAAAAGTGAAAAAAGGTCAGATTTGGTCAAATGCCATGTTGTATAATTAAATTAGGTATTAGTGAAGCTGTTGCTGTTGTATTATGTATGAAATAGTGTGGTTTAACGTAAACATAAACCAAAAGCGAGACAGCAACGCTAAATACGAACTGATTAAATTATCTCGATATACAGTAAAACAGGTATTAAGCTGCTACCCAAAAGGAGTAACAAAGGTGGCTGCTTAATACCGGTGGCTGTTTGAGACAGGTTAAAATTAGAACAAAATGTCAGTTAAACTGGTTGTTTAAGACAGATTGTTGCTGAATGCAATTGTGTGCTAAGGCAGGTTGAACTGTTTTATTGCAAAACGAATCTATGTAGGTCAATATTTTCTTCTGCACTTTACCCTACAACAATCAATTTGTGATCAATTAATTTTTAATCAATGTTGTATTAAAAATACCAAAATATATTTTCTTCACCACTGGTCGTAAACAGAGACTGTTTGAATAATGCAGAAATATGAATAGCAATTATTCCATAAAGACATAAAATAAATACAATACTGAGCTCTTGTTCCTATGTCATATATTTGGACAACAAAAAAGGAGACTGTTTGCAAACCACATGCAAAACTTCGATTCGAAATTTTAGTAGAATCGTTTGAGTAATTAATTATAAAATTCACTTGTATTTTGAGCCTGTAAGTTTTATATGAATAAAGTGGCATTTTCTTTGTTAAAGCAGTTTATTTATCAACAATGCGAAACACCCAAGCCTAAGTCTGAGATGAGCTTAAGAAATCATAAGTATTAGCTCAGATAAATGTATAACTTGTGCTGAAGGTCATAAAACTGAGTTTGGTCGCCATTTCAGCAAATCAGAAGAATTGAGACTTGTTTCCTTTTTCAGTTTGATTACCTTGGGACTTGATGTTGGGGTTATAATTTGTAGCTGGTAAAAGATGAAAGGGAACTTTGAAAGCCACGAAACACGACAAATTTGAAAACATTGCAGGCTCAAATTGATTCGTTCTGTTCATAGGCAGTAATGGAAATGCATATTACTGCCCACGCCGCCTAGCCCCGGAGTTCAGCGAAACTCAATATTTACAACAATAAACAGTACAGTTTTTATCCATATCAATCGATGGAATGCATATGACGGTGAACATGGAACATTCAATGCGTAAAAAGTCATATAGTTAAGTGTTTTGGACACGACCATTATTGGAACCAAAACAAATTTCAGACACAAACTATTTATTTCGGATATACATGTAATAACCCCCAACAATGTACGCTTAAACGTTTTAAAATAATTTTAGGACTAGAAAGATTTCAGAATATCATTTGTTTTGCCCAGTATTGTCGGAATAATTACGGTTAATTTGTTACCATCACAAAACGGGCATATTCTGTTAAATGTGACCATTTATTTTGTTGTTGCGGTCATATTAAAACATCCATCTGTGCAATCATCATGTCTTTTCAAATGCCAAATTATTTTAAATTTAATTACATTGTTACCGAAATTTCAAAAACAACTTATATTTTTACCCGTTGAGAATAATTGGCAGTTAGAGACTTTTTTTGTTATTGCTCATGAGCAGACTCAGTCAAATCGAGTTTGCAATATTTACATATTTCTTGTGTTTGGTGGAATAATCTGTTCCGATGTCATGCAGTGATGATAACGTATTTAAGGGCTATCCGTTCAACCTCTTAGGGGTTGTCCCAATAGGCGTTACTGTTATAATACGGTGGCCAACGGAAATCGATTTACTCATGATTAGACGTTTTTGTTATTTCACGGTGGCCAATGGAAAGTGATTTACTAATGACTAGGCGTTACTGGTATCAAACGGTGGCCAATTGAAAGTAATTAACTAAAAACTAGGCATAACTGTTATCAAACGGTGGCCAATAGAAAGTGATTAACTAATGACTAGGCTTTATTGTTATCAAACGGTGGCCTATTAAAAGTGATTTACTAATGACTAAGCATTGCTCTTATCACCAGATGGCCAATTGAAAGTGATTTACTAATGACTAGGCGTTTCTGTAATCAAATGGCGCCAATTGAAAGCGATTAACTTATGACTAGGGGTTACTGTTTTCACACGGTGACCAATTGAAAGATATTTAAAAATGACTAGGCGTTACTGTTATCAATCGGTGGCCAATTGAAAGTGATAAACGTATGAAAAGGCGTTACTGTTATCACACGGTGACCAATTGAAAGTGATTTACTAATGACTAGGCGTTACTGTTATCACAAGGTGGCCAATGAAAAGTGATTTACTAATGACTAGGCGTTACTGTTATCACACGTGGTCAATGGAAAGTGATTTACTGAATGAATCAATAACTTTGTTTATATAGGGTAACCAAATTAGTCATTTACTAATGACTAGGCTTTACTCTTATCAAAGGTGTCCAATAGAAATTGATATACAAATGACTAGGGGTTACTGTTTTCACACGGTGACCAATCGAAAGTGATTTACTAATGACTAGGCGTTACTGTTATCACACGGTAGCCAATTGAAAGTGATTTACTTATGACTAGCATACCTGTTACCACTCTGATTAGGCATATCCAGTTTCATAGTGACAAAGGTATACCTTTTTTCAGAATGACTAAGCATATTTGTTTTGTTTCACAAGGGTTAGCCAAAACTGTCCTTAATGAATGGGGTTTTGTTTCGAAGTCCTTTTGTCATAATAAGAGTAAAACACCGACTTGATTTATAGCTTATGTTGAGTCTTCGTGATTGTTAGTTGAACAAAGTGATCAGTAATGCCATATGACGACCGTAAAACATCGCCTCGTACATTTAATCAGTGTTGTTATCAATAACGCCCTCTGAAGGGCATAACATATTAATTTGTAAAAATATTGAACTGCTTTCCAGCTCTTTAATGTGCGGCGTGGGCAGTAACATGATTTCTATGAATAGGCTCAATCAAACCGAACAAACTATATATTTGTCGTCGTTGGTGCTTACCAATATTACTTTTTATTATTTAAAAAATGTGTGTCTTTTTCACCAAGTAGGTGACACGGTGATTTTGTGTTAAGGTCATACTAGAATACTTTTAAAAGAACAGTTCATTTTAATTGTCTGTGTTTCTTCAAGACGCTTTTAACAGTAAATGTTAGTGATCAAATTTTGTTATCATCCAATGCCCTTGAATGCCAAAAGTATGTTATGATTTCTTTTTGCATATTGACATGAGATCAAAGCAAACAATCATCGCTCCTAGGGTTGATAATATGATAATTCCGACAGTGCCAATCACGGCGGACGACATCCGGGAATCTGGCCTACAGTTCAGCTTGCTTTGAGCTGCAGTGGTGTTCTTGGTATCAATACTTGTTTCTCGTACAAGGTACGCCAGAATCTGAGCTTGTGTCATATTAACGAAGGTTTTGTTCGGATTACAGATACATGGCCTGATGTAAAGTGGGGCCAACGGTCTCGGGGTGGTTGTGATAGAGCCTGAAATATTATTAGAAATTAAAACATACATTATGTTCGTTAATGTTGAAAAGTAATTAATACATATTTATTTTATTTTGCGTAGTATTTCTTAGAATGTTGGTTTCTTTTGCCAACTAAAAAGTCAAATTCAGTAATTGAAATGTATGTAAATTTGTTAATCCTGAAGGTTCGTGTCGATAATTTTTCAATGCGATAAAGGATGTTGAAATGATCGATTTTGTTACACTGCTCCTACAACATGACCTATATACAAAGTCAAGGTCTTTTGCTTTAAGGTGAATGTAATGCTTCGAGGTAAAACTTTATTCCTGTCCGAAGACCACATGCATATAACTTTTTAATTCATTGGAAAACAAGTTTTGAAAAAAATCAGCTCTGGCAACTTGTTTTTATATTTAATTAAGGATTGAATCGATATGTGATGGTTTTCATTTGGGTATGGCAAAAGTTGGGTTGTTTAAAGTGTGTGAATACCCCAATGAAACCAATGAAATATCGATTCAATTCTTATATTAACACATATACAAACTCTAGTCAATACATATATTATTGAGAAGAATATGTGATATTGCGTTTTTTTTAAATTGTTGCTGGAACAGCCACGTTGACTACAAAGTGAATGACGGCCCGCTTTTTCGCAGCGATTCGTGGCAAAACGTGAGTGCACGTCGACGTCACTCGCCAAAATATTGTGCACCGGCCAATAAATTTCGAACGGTTCTACAGTAGCCATGCCTTTCAAAGTATTACACCATACTGTTTACCATTAGAAATTATGATTCTTTACATGAATAAGACTTCATCGTAGGGGACAAAGTTGAAGTGTAAAATTTAATATTAATTATTGTTAATTTTGAAGATTTTGTGGGCAGATCGATCCCTGATCTAAGATTACCCATGGATTATATAACTGAATTAAACTTATTTGAGAAAATTGAAAACCCTTAAATATCCCCCATTACAAACCCCTACGATATTAGCGTTAAACCGACAACAAAAAGTACATGAAATTTTTGGTCGCAACTATAAATGCATCTATTACATGTATAGCTTACTTTTTCTTAAAATAGGCAAAATAACGAATAACATAAATAATATTCTCTTAAATAATACAAAAATATTGTAAAATGTTATACCTGGAAGGCGACAAACAGGAGGTGAATTCGACCACACACCGTTTGCTTTACAGGTTCTGTTACTTGCACTGGAAATGTTGAACCCAACATTACATGAGTACATTGCCTGCTCGCCATATGTCGTGCCATTGTAGACCACCTGGCCATTGAGTGGAGGACTTAGAGCACCACAATCCTTGAAAATGGAAGGAAACATTAATATTTATAAAGAAATTACATTAAACAGTTAATTGTGTTCAAATAAGCTTTTCGCATACGTTTGCAGATGAGCACCGTGCAATTTTGAATCGTTTCTTATCTCTGCAGCTTTATGTTGGTGAGAAAAATGAATTTAAATAAAAATGAACAAGCGAAATTCTAAGTTATAGGAGAATTATTTTGAATTACTTTCCCTTTTTATCTATTTGAATAATGCAGTAAAGAAAATGAAACTAAACGCTTTTTCAATACGTCTGGATTTTTCTCTGGTCATTAAGTATTCTCAAATTAAATATTTGTTGCAATCCCTTAATTTTGTAAAAATTTATTTACCGGTAGGTTGCACGAAGGCGTTGTTCCGCTCCAGATGCCAGTGGGCAAGCAGGTCAGGATGCTTGGACCAGACAATATGTAGCCGGTTATACATCCATAACTGGCACTGCTTTTAAAGGTGGTATTCACAAATGTTACGGTTCCGAAGTCTGGGGTTGCAGGATACCCACAATCGACTTTTGTGCATGTTAGCGCTGTTGAGTCGTTCCAGTTGCCATCGGAACCACAAGTTTTAGGAGAGTTGCCAGTAAGGTTGTACCCAACGTCGCACAAATAGTTAGCTCTGGAACCATATGTTGTGGTTATATAAATCACATGACCATTTGCTGGTTCTACAGGGTTACCGCAGTCGATCTGTGAGCAATTCGGCATACTAGAGCCCCACGTGTTGCCCACGTTGCAAGTAAGAACTGATGGTCCTGTTATAAAAAATCCAAGGTTGCAGACATAAAATGCTTGACTGCCGTATGAAGTAGCCGAATAGGACACGGATCCGTTCTGTAGTTGTGATGGTAACCCGCAGTCTCCACCTTCACACAAAGTTGCAGCGAGAGACCAGTTACCGTCAGAATTGCAAATTGTAATGTTATCCCCTGACATCATATAGCCAAGATTGCAACTGTAATTCGCCGAACTATTGAAATAGGTATCTGTAAAACTGACATTTCCGTTTGTAGGAGCAAGAGGTTCTCCACAATCGATGATTAGGCATTCGGGAGTGGATGTGTTCCAACTGCCATCTATACTACATGTTGTAATGTTAGATCCAGAGATGTTATAGCCTGTGTTACAAGAGAAAGTGGCTTGACTGCCATATGTTGTCTGTGTGTAACTGACATTTCCATCATATGGCGGAGAGGGAGCGCCACAATTTATGATTTCACAGGTCACAGACGAATTGTCCCAAAGCCCATTAGCACTACATGTAGTGACAAAGGCACCAATCAAAGCAAAACCAGCATCACAACTGTAAGTAGCAATACTTCCATAATTTGTCGATAAATATGATAAAGAACCGTTTATTGGACGTGTTGGGGCTCCGCAGTAAATGATGTCACATGTTGGCATAGAATTTTTCCAGTTACCACCAGTATAGCACATATTAGTTGAAAATCCATTTAAGTTGTATCCAGGGTTACAATTGTAGGAAATAATACTATGGTAAGTTGTAGAAGTGTAAGAAACTTCGCCATTTTCCGGACTTACTGGGACAGGACAGTCTGGCTCACATGTCGGGGCAGGATGACTCCAGCTCCCGTTTGTCCCACAGGTCGTCATTGATGACCCAAGTATCGTAAAACCTGAATATGTAATGGAACATTCAGCTCGAGGTAAGACATTGCATCGGCAGTTAAGAAAATTACATTAAAATAATTTTATTTCAAAAATATCTTCATATCGTATGTTTCAAAAAGATAAAAATCGAATTTAAATTTTAAATTTATGTTAAATTTATAATAATAATAATAATAATAATAATAATAATAATAATAATAATAATAATAATAATATCGACAATACTATAATTGTTCTCGTTTAAATCAGTTATTTTATTTTGTTATGGTCTTGAAGCCTTATGGCAATGAATAAAGGTTTGGTGTCTTGAATGTTTTTAGCGTTTCTTTGTGTTAGAAAAGTATATATGTATATATTTGGAAAAAATGAATAGAACATTTTTATTGATTCCTCATATACGAACAGTTAAGTTTGATTTAAAAAAATAGAAATATAAATAATGTGGGTTTTTTTAACAAGTTTTTTGTGTTGCTTAGATTTTGTATTTGGATGTTGATATAATTGTAGGGAAGTTTAAGGTCTTGCTTTTTGCTTTACTGTTATAACTTCTGTTAACGTTTGTAACATTAAATACATTTATAACATTGATTTATGCAAAGTTTTATATTACTTGATTTTGATATATGTTTTATCGAATACAATGCAATAGCGACTTGATCAAGACCTTAGGAAATAAAAAAAAATAAAGGGAAAATATTTCGACCCGGAAATTTTTACTTGTTCTACTAATGTGCTTTATAGTTTTGTTGATCATATACAGCTGAGACCAATTCGTAAATGGCTGAACCAACCTGTGTTACAAGAGTATGTTGACGTGTTACCAGTTCTTGTTCCAGCAGATATGTCCACTACTCCGTTTAAAGGAGAAGTCAAGTTTCCACATTCTATAAAAAGCAACAAAAAACCCAGAAATTGAGGATATTATACTATTCATATTGAGCAAGATCTTGCCATAATTGTGTGAATACGCAAACAATTTTATCAAACAGAAATATCGATTAGTTTAATAATTCAATCAGCTGTTAACAATATTTTCGTGCAATAATGTTACCCCCGCAAACAATATTCCAACATAACATAGTATTAGATGTTTCGACTAAACATACTGCCTTTGAACTGGTTTTCCTTCCTTTATTGTTCCGCATTATTACAGAACTTTCGGCCATATGTTCTGGACCGATATCGATATATTTTCCTTACAACCATTCTCACAATCTAGTCTTTTTTTAATTAAATTTTTCAGCGGATAACTTCGTCAAATGTGGCCACAAGACGTATACAAAAACTGAAAATTGCTTGAGCTTGAGTCACCAAATTTGGTGCGAATCAGGTACTCAATATGTGTAGCCAATTACATTTTTAAAATTATATTATGGCTAAAGTATTTTAAAATGAATCGGCATCAAATTTACTGATTGCCCTCACAGGTAAATTTCCACATCGAATTCAGACGTCTATTTATCGAACTGTTCATGACAGACAGACAGACAGACAGACAGACAGACAGACAGACAGACAGACAGACGGACGGGCGGAACGCAGACGGACGGTCGGACGAACGGACGAACGGAACAATGCAATGACTATATGCCTTCCTTCAATTGCTTAAAATATTTGTGATGTTGGAGTTTGATAATTGTTAAATACAGAGCCTTACGGCATTTTGAGTTGTGGGACAAAAATTTTCTAGTACCATATTCAGTGCACTTGATTTTAAATGATGTCAATCCAGCAAAGTTCCCAAGATAGCACAGTGATCCACAGCCTTTGTATACATAGCAGACATTACGACTGGGATCATGCGTAGCAACGCAGTCAGAAGTAGCTGGTAGACAGGATCTGTAACATGTTTCCTCGTTCACGACTGACAAGCCAGGAGGAGGCCATATAAAATATACCGATGTGTCAGGATGTTTTGTTACCACAGTTTTACTGCAACCTGCAACGAAAATGAATTTGTCTATATAATGCGCACTAGCGATACCCCCGCTTTGAGCAATATCACTTATCAATAAAGATGCCCGTTGGTTTATGTAATGCAGCTATATAGTAAATAGATGGTCTTTTGATTATGAAATGTACCTATATAGTAAAAAAATATAAAAACACTCGGGAAACTGCAAGAAGATAAGCAAGGAGCATAATATCGCTTTACACCATATGGGACTATAGAATAAAGCAATATGCACAATATTCGGCTGCTGCATGTTATAGTTGCGGAGAAAACTCCGATGGAAGAACGGACGGACGAATGGCCGGACGGACGAGGGAAAACCATTTATAACTATACTGTTTATTTGAAGAAGGCTTCAGGGGCAGAGCTTAGCATAGTAAGGTGCTTCATTATAGAGAGCTGAAAGAATAAAACATCTACGGTTAAAATGGCAAGGTTAAATTGAATACATCTGAAGAAATCCACACATCATAGTCTATATATGCTGGACATAAAATTGAATACATTTCGATTTGGGAAAGTAAAGAATTGGATTATTACTTCCATTGGGAGAATGGAATCCGGTTATTTTTGTCAATTGCATTATTGTGAGTATTAGATGACGGTGGTCGGCGGCATATAATCTTTGCTTTCGTAAAAAACGGTATGCATGGAATTGCTAACACGCTTTTTTAGTTCTGCCATGATTATTTTTCCATTTTAGTTATGCCACCACTGATGAAACAAGTATTAGACCTGAGATCATTAATTGAATTCGTAGTTGAAGAAATCTGAACTGGTTCATGATGCCAAGCTGTTAAACTGTATTTGAGTTGAGGGCAATTCTAAGTAGGGTATGCATGTTGAATTGTTTCGATATATGAAGTATGTTTTACTGTTGAATTTGTATCGTTTTTAGTTCCAGTTTTCAATTAAACATTGCAGTGAACTTGACCTTTGATATATTTGCTTAGCGCTATGTATCATTTAATTCCTAGTCGTTATATTGTCATTGTAATGAATGCTTCGGTTAAGTTTCCTTCACAGTTTAAGTGTTTAAATATTTTGCCAAATAGCATTGCTTTAGCACATCGTCTTTGTGGCGTATTCAAGTTAACGGGTTTTTGAAATTATATGCAGACACTGCAAGCTCAACATTTTACGAACTTCGAGCGCTTCTTTGTACGTTCTGGTGTAATTTTGAAGCTTTTAGGACAGAAACACCATTCAACAAACAATGGACAACACCGCTGGGAGCTACGCTGCTCAGTTCATTAGATATGCATGTGACATTCAATTTTGTGAATGAAAAGTCGTGCGGTTTGAAGTAGTGCCGTTATTAAGGTCCGTGCATTTTCATTTTCTCCATTATATTGAGAAAATCGATAAAAAGTAACTGCACACTGTTAATATTCATTCAATAATTAAATAAAAGATTATTGACTAAAATCCCCGCTTATCGTGGATCCGGCTAACTGGTTACCCACAATTTATGAAAAGAACAAATTACACACGCTCTAAAAATAAACCAGCGCTTGCATTAAAATAAAAAATATCTGTGTGATGTATAGTTTCTAGTTATGGTAGCAGTTACAATACATATATTTAAAATGTACTGAAGAAAATCATTGTATTTGAAAGCTACAAAAATAAAAAATAAAAATTAGTTACGAACATACGAACTATCATAAATGAATTGGGTATATCATTAGAACAGGAGTCAAACATGGCTCTGACATTAAGTAGCCTTTCACTTACCTTAAGAAAGCCCATACTGTACCTTTATTACAGGTTTTCCAATACAAGGTTCTGTTATCAATGCTAACCCTGAGAGGTCCTTCTGTGCATTCAGAGTACCGGCATTCGTTGGCACCTGGCTTCCATTCGACCATTTTGTTGGACGCCGATAACTTCAGGTCCGACAAACAATTTGATTTTGACATAGAACCGGAAGAGGATATGCACAGACTGTCCACGCTCATATCACAGTTCACACACTCAAATACTGAAGAACATGTTTCCGTTGTGTTACATGTGCACAGCGTATTTACACACTCTGAAAAATAAAATGTATAGAATCTGAATCACCGGGGATCATAACTCAGACAAAAAAACTTGAAACGAAAATAATTGACTTAAATCATGTTTTGGAGCGCTAGGCGACATGTCATCCCTTTTCTACTATTTCTTTACAAATTAACATTTTAATACGGAATCGACCCTACGATTTCGACGGGCGAAGCGCGTCGAAATCGTGTCGATTCCGATTACGGTATTGCGCATGAGCAAATCGCTATACCTTGAAACTTTGAGACCTTGTCTTCCGGTTTGCAAAATACGGCTTTCTGATATGGGGCACGTCACGGGAAAAGGTACCCTCGGACATTTTTAGTGATATTTTAGTTTTTACTAAATTGAGACAGAACTTACAACTATAAATAAATTTATTATATCTATAAAGTGATTTTATTACGCATTTTGACAATAAAATGGTATTTTTACCGCGAAATGCATAATAAGTAATGTCGTCTGCTCAGATTTAGGACGTCATATCAAAGATTGGCATCAACTGTCCGAAGGTTCTTTTTCCCGTCACGCGCCCCAATTATGACTTTCATCCAGATTGTTTGCTTCCGGAGTTTAAAACTGAAACGCCGCCATTTTGTTTCTCGATTCAGTAAGAAAATGGTCTCCTTCCTTAGATGGACAATGAACGTAGACTCGAAGTGGCCTCATCTATCAAGTTAAAGATAATCCGGTACCAAATTGAGAACCCTACCCGTACTGGATATTGACAGCAGACCTTTCGCGTAGTTGCTGTCTTACGGTTATTATTTTGTATTTGTCTTATTTCTATCCCAGCGTGACGTTAACGGTGTCACACTGGAATTATTTATGGCATGGCTGTCTTGAGTAAATGTTGTGTAAAGATGGCATTTCCAATATTGTGTGTGCGAATAGTTAATATCCAGATCTGCCTGCACATCTGTGCCATCTGATCAGGATCTAAACTGTTCGCTTTTTTATTCATTAGGTTATTTCTGACAAAAATGCGACCTGTGCAGATCCTCATTAGATGGCACGGATGTGCCTGCTGCTCTGGATTTATATTGCATGTTGAGACAGCAACTGCAGATAAATTTCAACAATAACTTGCAACACTAACCACTTGGCAAATGTAACAATTTTAAAGCGGTCACGGCGAAGCCGTGTTTTGCAAGGAGAGAAATGCATGTTGAGACAGCAATTGCCTGGGCTGGACAAACCCACTAGCCCGACGCCCTGAACAAGCTGAAAATTGTATCACACAATCTCAAAATATCTGATTGCTTGTCCGTGGGCTAGCTCAATTTTTAAGTTCAGACTAGTTTAAACTTTAATTTGGTATGCGCCATTCTCTTTTAGCACCACGTGCATATCGTGTTTTACAACAGAAATAAGTTTATAACAAAATAACATGTTTTAAGATTATCAAGCCCCCATGAAACGCTTCCTATTGAATTTCCTGTTTCTTTCTTTACTGTATAAATACTGAACAATCAGAATTCGCTTATTTGCGCAAGTGGGAAATGTTTACCCAGCTAGTTCTGGACTAGTTACAAAAAAAAACAAAATTTGTCCAGCCCTGATTGCAGATTAATTTCAACAATTACTTGCAACAGGAACCATTTGGCAACTGTAATAATTTAAAAGCGGGCACGGCGAAGCCGTGTTTTCCAAGGAGAGAATTAGCAATGAATAACTGAATATTCGCACTTTAAGTTTGAATTGTTTGCACAACAAAGCCGTGTCTTAGCCCTTTCCTCCATAGTTACATCATTATTGTGTGCGCGAACAGTTTACATCCAGATTGGCCGACATATCTGTGCCATCTGATCAGGATCTTAACTGATCGCTTTTTTATTCATTAGGTTATTTCTCATGAAAATTGTGACTTGTGCAGATCCTCATCAGATGGCACGGATGTGCCGGCTGCTCTGGATTTACACTGGTTACACAAGCCTAAAATGGTATGTATAGAGGAAATGGTTAAAAGATACAAATTAAAGCAGATGTTTGACATAACAATTGCAAAAGACATCTGTGTTTTCCAAAGAGACAAATTTTTACCAGAAGTTGCTTCTGTAACAAATTTTTTAATTTGAGATACGGTGAAGCCGTGTTTCCCAAAGAGGGAAATTGCTGCAAGAACTTAAGAATAATATTTATTTCAGTTTTTTAATTTTTCAATACAAAGTGAAGCTGTGTACCCAAATAGATTAATAATTATTGCTTACATGCATTCAACACTTGATGCCAAAATCCTGAAGATCAAATTAAAAGTTATGCATCTTCATGTACATTGATTATTTATTTTTACACTGACTAAGTACCTAAGCAACAAGTGTTTAATATAATTCCCATCTCAATTATTGTATAAATGACAAAACAGTGGTTTGCAATGAGTTACATTTTGATGAGCATTTTCTCATTATTTTTTTAGTTACAGGCACGACAAAGCGGTGTTTTAACCCATTCCTCCATAGATACACCATTATTGCGTGTGCGAACAGTTTACATCCAGATCAGCCGGAACATTCATGCCGTCTGATCAGGATCTAACCTGGTCGCTTTTTTATTCATTAGGTAATTTCTGACCATTATGCAACCTGTGCAGAACCTGATCAGACAGCACGGATGAGCCGGTTGATCAGTCTGGATCTACACTGTCGCGAATCTTGCGAGTGATTAATGTTAATAACTGAAAAATCCTTAAACAAATTTCAATTCTCTGAATAACTTGATGTCTGTTTCATTAATTTTAATATTTATGGTACAATTTCAAGTAATAATTGATCTAAAATTAATATTTGCTATAAGTTTCAAAAATCCTAAAGATACAGAATTATTATACATGATTTTTGGTTTTTGATAATGTATATTACTATAGAAGCTTCAATTAAGTAATTATATTGTTAATTGTTTTGTATAAAAATACCTAAGAATTTCTAACTTTCGAGAACCGAATTTATTACAAGTAAAAGTGAACAGAATATTCATTGTGGATTTAAAAAAGTGATTCATATTGGATTTATTAGTGATATTCTTACCATCTGGATTTAATTAGTGGATTTAAGTGTCATTCTTCAAGCTGGATTAAATTAGTGAAAATATTACTGTGAGCAGTGCCTACTATTATAAAAATACCATAATTAAGTGTTTACAGTAATATTCTTCTACATTCTCTTGGTTTACCATTCGAAATTTTGGATTTAAAATATCAGTGTGTAAAGTTTTTTTAATTAGTGTAAATATTTCAAAGTGTAAATTTCTATTAGTTTAAATTTGTGTGAAATAAAATTCCAATGTGGCGTGAGATTAAAAGTGTATAAATCTATTCCGGTGTCGCGTAATTTTCACACGCGTGGTAATATTACCACGCGTGTGATTATTACGCGGGTGCCGTAATATTCACACGGTTGACATACCGCGTGAGAATCACACTTGTGCATTCAATTTTGTTTCAAAATTCAATATGTTGGTGTCAAATTGAAGCTTAAACATGTGCGCTTTTAATGATAAAAGTGCCATTTAGATTGCAAGTGCGTAGCTATTATTTTATTTAGTTGAAAAACTACCAAAAATAAGGAAAATATATTTTTTCATACGGTTTAAATACGGCGTGAGCATCACACTGTTGCATAAAGTTTGTTGTTAAACATCGATTAGGTGGTGTCAAAATGAAGCTTAAACAAGCCTGCTATCAACCATTACATTACAGGTGCGTAGCTATTTCTATTTTGTAAAAAAATTATTTCGCTGGGCCGTAATATTCACACGCTTTACATACACCGTGAGAAACACACTATTGCATTCAGTTTCGTATCAAAATTCGATATGTTGATGTCAAATTGAAGCTGAAACATGTCCGCATTTTATTATATAAGTACTCATTATATTGCAAGTGCGTAGCTATTCTTTTATGTAGTTGCAAAAATGCCAAATCAAGTAAATATAGTATATTCATAGGGGTTTTATGCGGCGTGAGAATCACACTGTTGCATTAAGTTTGTTGTTAAACATTGATTGGTTGGTGTCAAAATGGAGCTTTAACAAGACCGCTATCATCCATACATGCACTTTTAACATTGCAGGTGCGTAGCTATTTCTATTTTGTTAAAAACTTTATTTCTCTTTGCCGTAATATTCACACGCTTTACATACCCCGTGAGAACCACACTAGTGTTATTCAGTTTCGTATCAAAATTCGATATGTTGATGTCAAATTGAAGCTTAAACATATCCGCTTTTTAATATATAAGTGCTTATTATATGGCAAGTGCTTAGCTATTCTTTTAAGTAGTTGAAAAATGGCCAAAACAAGGGAAATATAGTATATTCATAAGGGTTTTATGCGGCGTGAGAATCACACTGTTGCATTAAGTTTGTTGTTAAACATCGATTGGTTTGTGTCAAAATGGAGCTTTAACAAGACCGCTATCATCCATACATGCACTTTTTACATTGCAGGTGCGTAGCTATTTCTATTTTGTTAAAAACTTTATTTCGCTGGGCCGTAATATTCACACGCTTTACATACCCCGTGATTATCAGTTTCGTATACTAGTGCATTCAGTTTCGTATCAAAATTCGATATGTTGATGTCAAATTGAAGCGTAAATATGTCTGCTTTTTACTTTATAAGTGCTCATTATATTGCAAGTGCGTAGCTATTCCTTTATGTAGTTGGAAAACTGCCAAAACAAGGAAAATATAGTATTTTCATAGGGGTTTTATGCGGCGTGAGAATCACACTGTTGCATTAAGTGTGTTGTTTAACATCGATTGGTTGGTGTCAAAATGGAGCTTTAACAAGACCGCTATCATCCATACATGCACTTTTAAAATTACAGGTGCGTAGCTATTTCTATTTTCTTAAAAACTTTATTTCGCAGGGCGGTAATATTCACACGCTTTACATACACCGTTAGAATCACACTAGTGTTATTCAGTTTCGTATCAAAATTCGATATGTTGGTGTTCAAATTGAAGCTTTAACATGTACTCTTTTTATTATATAAGTGCTCATTATATTGCAAGTGCGTAGCTATTCTTTTAAGTAGTTGAAAAAACTGCCAAAATTTGGAAAATATAGTATATTCATAGGGGTTTTATGCGGCATAAGAATCACACTTTTGCATTAAGTTTGTTGTTAAACATCGCTTGGTTGGTGTCAAAATGGACCTTTAACAAGACCGCTATCATCCATACATGCACTTTTAACATTGCAGGTGCTTAGCTATTTCTATTTTGTTAAAAACTTTATTTCGCAGGGCCGTAATATTCACACGCTTTACATACACCTGTTGTGCTCTTTGGCACGGGTAAAATGGGTTTTGTCCGTAAAAAGACACAAAGAGTTTCCTTTCCAAATATATTGTTTTAATCAATGTTTACTTTCAGGAATCCAAATACAAAGTGATTTAATAGAAATCAATATACATAAATTTCAATACAAATCAACAATGCATATTTCTCAAATGTATAAATTACATTACTTTAACCAATTAATATATTGTTCAGTTATATAGTTTTTACTTACTCTAAAAGACAATAATTTCAATAAATGAGTTTCATATAAATCAAAATGAATGAGACGCTTGATATTTTCAAGCGTTAGAATGTCACTAAAATTCTTACATGATATTTACCAAAAATCATTCGTGAATCGTACAAAATCTTACTTCTTTCAATGCGTAAACCAAAGAATAATTTTATTACTTACATCTCTTCCAAATTTAACAACAAATAACCAAATAATTAAATAAAAACGTTTTCCATCTTTTCTAGTTTCCTTTTGGAGAATTCATAAATAAATTAAACCCAAAGAGCCGAAATCACGCTTACTGCGCTATAGTCTTTTGAATCTTACTTTTAGTTCTACAATGATTTTGTACCATTCACTTGTTTTACATACATATTTATCTTTTAAACCTTATTAACTGTTTTGTTTTTGTTTTTATTATCATTTTCAATATTTTTATATGAAAACAACTAAACATACTCTAATATTTACATATACACAACAAGCTTTACTTAGTTAATAAATTTTACCTTAACTTAAAATGTTTCTTGTGCAACAATTAAAGTGTTTAAACAAATAAAGAATTTTAATCAACTTACCTAAAAAGACACAAAGAGTTTCCTTTCCAAATATATTGTTTTAATCAATGTTTACTTTCAGGAATCCAAATACAAAGTGATTCCTACTGGAAAGGAACTGCTAATTTAATTGTTGCATTGCAACTAATAACCAATCAAAATAATTGTTACAAAAATGTATAAGATTAATTAGAATTTTGACCAATCAAAATTAACCCCGAAATGCCGAGGGCGCTGTAAAATTCCAGCCCCTTGACTGAATCCACAAGCGCGTGTCATAATCGCGTCTTATGATGACATTTATGGCTTCAAAGGCCGAAATCTGCATAAGTAATTAAGTAAAGGGATTATCTTATAATTTATCTGTCTGACAACTAAAAGTTTCTTTGTTCAATAAATGTTTAAGCCGCTGACTTGATTAGATTATTATCTTTGTTAGTTGCCAAAATTTTCCATGAAATCTGTCAACAAATACCTTTATGAAAATAAAATGCACAACCCTTCAAGTTAATTTTTTAACTTAAAACAAATACCTTTACAAATTTAAAATCTATTAAGTTTATCTTTTAACTTAAACTCAAAATACCATTTAAATGAAAGACAAAAATACCCCAAATTTAGTGCATAACACCACTCCCCAATCAAATTTATTTCACTCCTGTGAAATGATAAAACTAAACTAATAACAGACAATTGTATACACAATAGTACAAATGACAAGTTAATCAAACACAAAATACCCATATCTAAATAGATTAAAAGTACCAATGATTATACTTGCTTTTTATCCTTTCATACATGTAGTTGTATTATACACATAAACTACCAATTATAAACACATAGACTAAAGATAATATAATACACTGCAACCAATACTTGGAACATAGTTCACTGAGATGCATGTTGTCTGATATTGTGGTGCTTTCCTGTAATGGAGTAATATCATACATATTGTCACAACAATCATTATTATACATCTACTTTTGTAGGTGTTTTCTTGAAAACATACTTTGCAATGGGATGATAGTGAAAATTTTTCACTGTATCGGCAAAAGAAATTCATCATGTAAAATGTAAAAATATATGCAATAAGTAGTTGACAAAATTTGTCTTATTTTTCTGGCAGTAAACATAGAAACTTTAAAGGTTTTATCCACAGACTTTCTCTTTTCTGAAATTGTATTTTCTACCCCAAAATTGTCCCAATCAAATGACAAAATAGGGGACCAAATTCCTTGAATAGAAATGCAATTAATGTTTTGTGGTGCTTTTACTTTCCAGTGGTTGGGACACATAGATAGGCACATTAATGGTACACGTACACAGTGCTTCCCATTTGTAATTTCTGCAATGAGCATAGTCTTTCTGGTTTTAAATTTACAAAGATATACAGTCAAGATGACTAAAAGTGACAAAGTCAAAATACCAACAGACAGAATATAGTGCTCCATAGTCAAAGATTCCCAAAAATAGGACTGATTTGTAGTCACATATTTATGATCTTTGTACACAAGGGATGGCAAAGTTGAAGCACTGACTTGCTTAACTTGAGCTTTTTGTAACACACTTAAAATAATTAAAACCTTTCTTAATTTCATAGCTGTGAAAAACAATGCAATAAGACAAAATGTTGCTACACCTGTAGTAACATATAATAAAACATCATCTGATGTCGGCCATGGTTCATTTACTTTAATACTGCCTGACAATAATGGTTCAGTCAGAGTTCTAAAGACAACAGCATCATTTTTTGCTGCTTCTGCCATTTTCTCTAAGCTTAAATGAGCTTTACTATCATCTGCCATTACATTTGTCATTGAATGATTGTACAGATTAAAAGTTGGCACATCTACTACTAAAGGATTTTCAAAAACAGAATTACCCTGTATGTCTTTTAACAATGAGTTATTGAAAAATTGTTGTAATAAAGCAAGATTTATTGGGTATATAGTGCTAGTTGTGTTTTGATGACACACAGACAACCTTGGAGGTAAATAAACACTGGCTGTGCCAACAGCACATCCACAAGGAATGTTTATAATACAAAATTTACATGCGGGGATCATTCTTTTTCCCTCAAAACAATCTAATTCTAGGACTTCAATATTATAAACAAGTACTTCAGAATGAGTTAAAGCAATTAGATTTGAATCTAAATGATCTTGTCGAAATCGAAAATCACAATGATCTTTTATCAAATCTTTGTCATTCTTAAATAATGCCAAAACACAACTATTTGAAGTGATAGGTGTAAGAACCCTATTGAATTTACACATCATAACATGACTACCTGAACATTGTTGTAATTCAGAATTTTGAAAACTAGTATAATATTGCATATTGCTTGTTATAGCAAACATTTCAGGCAAATCAAGTAATTGTGTGGCATGAGCAGAACTTTCATTAACTGGGACAGGGAATGACACAACTTTGAATAACGACATGGGTTCTGGAAATGGTGAAATGGGGGAATTTCACTGAAATATATAATTTTGCACCCTGTCGAGAATAAATACATGGAACATGTTTGTAAATATCATTTGGATTTTTAAATATTAAATAAAATCCATTAAATTTACTATGCAAAATCTCTTGGATATCAGAAATAGTACTGATCAATGTAGTTGCTGGTATCAAATGAGGTGACAATTTACCTTTCACCAAGTCATATATACCTTGCAACAGTTCCCTAAATACTGATTCTAATTGCCTTGATTTCTCTATTTGCTTGGCAAGAAGAACACTCATTGTAGAAAAAGATTGCTCTAAATTCTTAAATGATTCAAAAATTTGAGTGTGAATATGCTGTATAGCCATTTCATTTTCCTTAATACCATTCATCAAATTTGACATCCTTGCATCTGAGGTCTGTATAAATGAAGAGAGTTCCTCATCATGTTGCTGTACCGAACTAACAATGTTATTTGTCAACTTGTTCAATTTATTTATGTGTTTCGTTAACATCTCTACATCTTCAACTGTAGCTGTTCCGAATATGGACTTGGACAGTTTTCCTATGAAGCCTAAAATTGCACGACGAGACCTGCTTTTCACTACCTGTCCTTGTTCCGGGACTAAACGTTCAATTGACTCTATTGTACTGTTTATCATTGATTCCGTATCCATTCTAATTTGGTTCAGTTCAACCAATACATCATTTACGAGTGCACATGTTTTGCTGTCTTTGTTACACCCAGATATGTCTATCAAATTTGTCTCCTCAGGGAGCTGAATTTCAAATGTATGTATCCATGCTTCTTTGGATAAATGCAACTGTGCATAAGGTTCAAACACAACCCCGTAGTTCAGTCTTTGCAACTCAGGCGACATGTTACCAGACACCGTTGTAGTACACAGAACCACCATGACCCAAAAGAACAGCCAGCTTGACACCCATTGAACTAAAAATATAATGAATATGGATGTAGTTAGCCGGTTGAATATGTGGGTGCGCAGTCCACACATTCTAGCACTTATAGTCAGAAATATCCAGAGAACATTTCTTAAAATTGGCTTCCTACATTTAATGTATGTTATATTAACAAGCAATTAGTGTGCTTGGAGTCCAAAGTGAAAAGTTACTTATTCTTACTGAAATCATGTATAAACAAATTATATAAAATTCATATGTCTACTCTATTAATAAGTCCCTTATGATTTTCATAACAGAAGACATTATTAAGTGAAAGCGCTGAGAGCTCATAACAAAGACTGATCAGGGTGTTTGATACCATACCGATATTTTAATTTCTATACCTTTGATATCCTACAGATATCTTATTTATTGTTTACCATCTGATATCACACTGATATCTTAATCATTTTTTTTTTACTGATACCCTAATTTTATATCCTACTGATCTCTTAATATTTTCCATTTGATATCTGACCGATATCTGAATGCTTTCAATATTTCTGTGAAGCATATAGTGTTGCACTTCATTGAATTTTTATTCAAAATACTTATGTTGGCGTTTCCTTCTTTTCCCTGCCTGCGTGTGTCTTATGTAGAACTGTCTTTTCAGTTCCTCAGATACATTTTCTGCCTTTTCCCATGAAGGTTTGTACTTAGTGTTAGACCATTCAATAAGGAATTCCTTGGAGGCACCTGTTTTTCTCTGTTTGAGAATTTTATTTGCTTTGTACCAAACCTCTTTTTGGTTTGTTTCTTTCTGTTCTTTCTCCTTATTTCCATTTGGATTTAACTCTGTTTCCGCCTTATCCTGTGTTTGATCCTTATCATCTGTTTTATTGTCTTGCAATTGTGGAGTGTCTGGTTCCTCCTCTGGTTCTGATTCATTATCTGAGTCTGTTACTGGTTCAAACCGGTAATTCTTGGGATCCTGGTATTTTTTCAAGTTTTTCGCATTAACAAATGTTTTATGAGGTTTCTCTGTTCGGCAGTCTGCAATTTTGTATGTGTCAAAAGGACCTTTCATTACAATAAAATAGGGACCCTTCCATTTATCCTCCAGTTTATGGCTAAGACCTTTGGTTGTTTTGTTCACTTTAAGTAACACTTGCTCCCCAGGCTGAAAGAAAGAGGGCCTAGCTTTTTCATCATGCCTCGCTTTACTTTCCTCCTGAGTAAGTTTCGTGTTTTGTTTTGCCTGATCATGAACCATTTTTAGCCTGTCAATTAATTGATTGACATGGGTTTTCGCCTCTGGACCTAATGTTTCCCTAGGAATTAGGGTTGTGTCAAATGGAAGCCTCATTTCACTCCCAAAAACCATTTTGTAAGGACTGAATCCTGATGTTTCTGTGTTTGGATTTGACCGCATGGCCATTAAAACTGTTGGTAACAGAAGATGCCAGTTTTTCTGATCCTTGTCAATATACATCCGAAGTGTCTGGGAAATGGTGGCATTCTGCTTTTCCACACAGCCGTTTGCTCTTGGATTATATGCAGCAGTTTTGTGGCGGGAAACACTATATATTTCACAGACTGCATTTAGAAGCTTCGAAAGGAAGTTTTTACCCCTATCAGTGACAATAGAGATTGGAGCACCGTAACGACAAAAGATTTCATCATGCAGTGTTTTAGCAATCTCTGCTGCAGATTGTGAAACTAGTGGAAAAGCCTCCACCCAACGAGAACTATCAACACATACCAGGATGTATTCATGACCACCAGCGGATTTAGTCAATGGACCTAAAATATCCATATGAAGACGTTCAAAAATTTTAGCTACTGGCAGTGGATTAAGAGGAGTAGTTTGTGCATTATGATCCCTTTTCGTCCTTTGACATCTGTCACATGATAGCACATAGTTTTTAACAGTCTGCATCATATTTGGCCAGAAGTATTTGTTTAAGAGAGAAGCGTATGTTTTCTTGATGCCAAAATGTCCATTGTAATCATGGAAACTAGCCAAAGCTTGTAAGCGTAACTTACGAGGTAAAGCGGTGTGAAATATGAATTTTTCCTCGGGTGGCTTTTTCTTTGCCCGCGGTTGATAACGGTGTAACAGAACTCCATCCACAATGCAATAGTTGTCCTGGTCCATTTTTATCCTATTCAGAGCTTTTTTATCCTCCGGTAGTTCCCTTTGGTCCAAGTATGCATAAATATCCTTAAAGTCTGGACAAGTTTTCTGCATATTTATCAATTCGAGTGAGTCCTCCGTGTTTTCATTTGTTTCTAGAGAAAAGACTGGTAGTTCAGATTCATCATATACCAGTATTGCCTCCACCCACTCTGGATCATATTGTTCAACAGACTGAGATTGCAGCTTCGAAACTGTCAAATTTTGCCTGCCAACAATAGATGCGGGAATTTCTTCACATGATTTACTGGTTTCTCTTAATGAGTTGTTAGTTCCATTTTTCTGTTCAGCCTCACACAGACGGGACTGCTTTTCATTGACTGGCAGCCGCAAATGATGAGACAGTGTTTCAGACTTATCCAGACGGGACTGCTCTTTACTGTCAGGCAGTCGCGAATGGAAAGTCATGTGGTCCGATTCCTCCAGTGCTTGGGATTCTAACTTATCCAGACGGGACAGCTCTTTATTATCAGGCAGTCGCGAATGGAAAGTCAAGTGGTCCGATTCTTCCAGTGCTTGTGATTCTAACTTATCCAGACGGGACTGCTCTTCACTATCAGGCAGTCGCGAATGGGAAGTCATAGTGAATAAAGGTGACAGCTCCTGAACGGACAACTTTTCCAGACAGGACTGCTCATCTATTTCAAGCAGTCGTGACTGGGAAGCTGTTTCTGCTGAATTCTGAGTTTTACCTTTTCCTTCCAAGATCACTGGCTCCAGAGTATAAATGTGTGGTTCCTGGGGGATACCCTGTATAAATTCAGGTGAAGGCTCCTGTGGTGTTACCGGATGTTGTTCCAATGAGGAGTCCTGGACATCATTTCTTAACCTAGAAAGTGCATCTGCATTGTTGTCCTTACCCCGACGGTATTCAACATTGTAATGAAAGCCTTGTAAATATAGAGCCCATCTGGCTAATCTGCCATTAGGAGACGTTGTCATGCTATTCAAACATTTGAGAGCTTGATGATCCGTAATTATACGAAAGGGAATGCCTGTTGACAAATAAGTTTTGTATGTTTTAACTCCTGCAATAATCGCGAGACACTCCAATTCTGATACTGAATAATTTTTCTCCGAACCATGAAGAGCTCTACCCCCATATTCAATCACACGTTCTCTGCCTTCATCATCCTTTTGCCCCAAAATATATCCTAAGCCTGATCTTGAAGCATCACAAGTTAGAATAAAGGGCTTGTTCATATCCGGAAATGCCAGTATTGGTGAGGAAGCCAGTGCTTCTTTTAATGACTCTAATGCATTTGCACATTCTTGTGACCACACAAATTTTGACCCCTTTTTCAATAATTCAAATAAAGGTGCACAAATTTTACTGTAACCAGCAACAAACTTTTTGTAATAATTTGTCAGACCCAATAAACTTTTGACCCCTTTTTGATCTGTGGGTGCTTTCAAATTTGAAATTTGTTCAACTTTTCTCTCATCAGCCTCAATCCCATTTTTGCTAAGTATATGACCTAGATAATAAAGTTTCTTTTGAGCAAAGAAGCACTTTTTAGCTGACAGTTTAAGACCTGCATCACGGAGGCGTTTAAATACTTCGTCCAAATGCTCCAAGTGATCCTTAAATGATGACGAATAAATTATCACATCGTCAATGTAGCATAAGACATATTTCCATGATATTCCCCTCAAAACCTTCATCATAAGTGACTGAAACGTGGCAGGAGCCCCCGATAAACCAAAAGGCATTTTTTGAAACTCAAAAATTCCGTTCTGCGTAATGAAGGCGGCCTTATGCCGACTGCTTTCACCTAGAGGTACCTGCCAGAAGGCTTTACCGAGATCAAGGGATGTGAAGATCTGAGCATTTGCTTCTCCGATCGAATCAAAAATATCAGCTAATTTTGGTATAGGATATGCCTGAGGTTTGCTTATTTTATTAAGTTTTCTGTAGTCAACGGCAAATCTGTACTCATCTGAATCTTTCTTTTTCACCAAAACTACAGGAGAATGCCAATTAGAATTACTGTCCTTTACAACACCTTCTTCTTTTAAGTTTTTTACTTGGTTTTCTATGTAACGTCGCTTTTGAGGGCACTCCCTGTAAGGTGCACAACGAACAGGCGGTGCATCACCTGTGTCAATTTCATGAGTTTGTAAATGTGTAGACCCTAAGTCGTGTAGACCCTCAGAAAAAAGGTCACTGTTTTTCTCTAAAAAGTTAAGCAATTGTTGTTTTTGTTCCTGACTTAAATCACTGTTTTCTAAATTAAATGAAGGTTTGAATTTTGAAGAATTTTCATTAGCCGAAATTACTGGTTGTGATTTTGAATTTGTTTCTAAAGAAAATACATGATTTCCTTCAAAAGTTGATGCCACTGCTAAAATTTTATTTCCTTTTAAATAAACATCTTTGTTTGTGGGATTTATCAAGCGTAAGGTGGCTCTACCTTTCTTTACCTTGACAAGACATTTTGCACCTATGATGTTTTCTGAAGCTATTTTAGGCATTGGTTCTAAAAGCACTTCTTCATTTGTTTGTACTCTTGCAATTTTGACTTGAATGTCAACCTCAGAATTTGCCTGTATTTTAGTAGGTTTAATGGTTCTAGCATACCCTGAACAATGTGTTAGAGAACAGACTTTTTCTCCTTCTTCAATAATTAACTGTTTGGACCTAAGATCAATTTTAGCATTGAAATGTTCCAAAAAATCTAACCCAATAATAAGAGAATGGTGAAGTCCTTCAACAATAAAAAATGGGAATTTGTAGCACCTATTTCCAAAATCTATTTCTAAATCTGTAGTGCCAATTATTGGTAAACTAGTCCCAGAGACACCTTTTACATGCTTAATATAACATGGTGTAATTGGCGGTTCTACAGTTGGGAATGCATTTTCAAAGAAATTCTTTCCGATGCATGAAATGGATGCACCGGTATCACAGAGGGCACTTGTTTTTTTGTTATTTAGAGATACCAAAACAGTATTCCTAGTCATATAAGCTGAAAAGGCTGCATTTATTTCTGTATAGTTATTTTCCTGCTGAATTGGTATTTCATTCTTTGCCTCATTTTTGGTACCCTTCCCCAAATTAGATTTTGACATTCTAGCACTTGTTTGATTATTAATTTGCCTATGTCTGTGCCCATCCACTGGTTTGATATGATCGTCCCTGCAGACAGGCGCGAATCCCTATTGAGAATTTTGTTCATTTTTGTTCCTTCTTACAGTTCTACATTTATTGCCAAAATGGTTATCTTTCTGACATTTATAACATTTTTTGCCCATTGCTCGGCATGATTCCCTAGAAAAACACCTACCTCCACAACGGCTGCATTCTTTGACATCTGTGTCCTTTGCTTGCTGTTTCCCTTGAGAACGTCCGTCCAGGTTGGATGCTAACTTCGCAACTGCTGCAGTCAGTACTTCAACGGTGGTCTCAAGTCGGGATGTTGTTGTTGAAACCATGTTTATACCTGGTCGTTTGTAGGTAGCCATTCTCCTTGTTAATTCACGAACCTTATCAAGTGTTTCTGGGTTATGAGTGCTGATAGAGGATCCTATGGCAGGATCCATGCCGTGCAAGGCAATCTGCACCTGCAGGGTAGCTGGAATTTCCATCTTCAAGGTCTCTCGTTCTACTTTATCTAAGAAACTGAAGATATCCTCCCCTTCCTGCTGCCTCATGGAATAAACTTCCAAGTTGGGCAATCTTTCCCGTTTGTATTTTCCTAGTAACAATGCTTTCAAACCGTCTAGAGTTGTAGGGGGCGTCTGCAAAGACTCGAACCACAGTCTTGCTGTGCCACTCATGTGCCACCCAAGTGTGGCCATTGCCTGTTCATTTTTGACCCCTGTGCACACACAGTACTGGTCGAAACGTTTTAAGTATGTTTCAATGTCCTCATTTCTACTAAAATAGTCTAACCTGAACATTGACGCCATTTGTGTTCTGACGATCAGCTGGATATCTGCCTCTTCTTGTGGTTGGTTTACCTCTTCTTGTGGTTGATTAGGAATAGGCTGTACTGCTACTTCTTCTGCACTGTTCGGCTGGGACCTCAAATTGTAATTTGATGGTCTGCTGTTTAATGGCATGGGGATGCTCGCTTGCTAAGCCAGAGGTCAGGATCGAACTCTCTACCCACCACGTGTTGTGCTCTTTGGCACGGGTAAAATGGGTTTTGTCCCTAAAAAGACACAAAGAGTTTCCTTTCCAAATATATTGTTTTAATCAATGTTTACTTTCAGGAATCCAAATACAAAGTGATTTAATAGAAATCAATATACATAAATTTCAATACAAATCAACAATGCATATTTCTCAAATGTATAAATTACATTACTTTAACCAATTAATATATTGTTCAGTTATATAGTTTTTACTTACTCTAAAAGACAATAATTTCAATAAATGAGTTTCATATAAATCAAAATGAATGAGACGCTTGATATTTTCAAGCGTTAGAATGTCACTAAAATTCTTACATGATATTTACCAAAAATCATTCGTGAATCGTACAAAATCTTACTTCTTTCAATGCGTAAACCAAAGAATAATTTTATTACTTACATCTCTTCCAAATTTAACAACAAATAACCAAATAATTAAATAAAAACGTTTTCCATCTTTTCTAGTTTCCTTTTGGAGAATTCATAAATAAATTAAACCCAAAGAGCCGAAATCACGCTTACTGCGCTATAGTCGGTTGTGGGTAAAACCCTGACCAGACCCAGACCCAGACCAGACCCCGGAAACTAACGATATGGTACGGAAATCTTCGCTCGTTTTCGACAATCGTCTAAAACAATCACGGTGACTATATATAAAGAGAGATATTTTTTTCTTTTTTTTGTGGAAAACTATAGAAATTTGGTCAGGATTAAACATTCTATAAGATGTGGGCGCTTATGATTTTTTTTATCAAATTGAGATTTGCCCTATAGGGTATTAAATCAAAATTATATTAAAATGTACGAACTATTGTCATTCAGTTATGGGATTGTATTAATTTTATAATCAATTAAGTACGCAATTTAATTTAATTTGATGAAATTCTTTAATTTTAAGTCACAAATGTTAATTAAAGAAAATTACAGAAAATAAGATCATTGAGGTTGGTATTGTGTATTTTCTGATTTAAGCTGTAAAAAGTCACCGCTTAGCACTTAGGAATCGTAATATGATTATTATGCTGACTTGTCATTAAATGGTTTAAAAATTATTATATTGTGTGATAATAGTTTTACAATCATTTTTTTATAACTAGTGATGATAGTATTTGGCGAAAATTGCAATAAACAGAATATTGACCAGAGCTTTCTCACTGAGTTTTGTCCGGCAAATTATGATTATGGAGATTGTAAAGCAGTCTGTTTTAAGTTAATTCTGAAATTTATTATTTCATATTTCTAGCAGTGAAAAGAATTAAGATTAGGAAATAATTTAAAGCTTCAAAAAATACACCAAAAACACAACACGAATCGCTAATTAACACACAATGTCATGTCGTTATTGTTATCGTAATGTAATGTCGGAAATGAGCGAAGATTTCCGTACCATATCGTTAGTTTCCGGGGTCTGGTCTGGGTCTGGGTCTGGTCAGGGTTTTACCCACAACCCTATAGTCTTTTGAATCTTACTTTTAGTTCTACAATGATTTTGTACCATTCACTTGTTTTACATACATATTTATCTTTTAAACCTTATTAACTGTTTTGTTTTTGTTTTTATTATCATTTTCAATATTTTTATATGAAAACAACTAAACATACTCTAATATTTACATATACACAACAAGCTTTACTTAGTTAATAAATTTTACCTTAACTTAAAATGTTTCTTGTGCAACAATTAAAGTGTTTAAACAAATAAAGAATTTTAATCAACTTACCTAAAAAGACACAAAGAGTTTCCTTTCCAAATATATTGTTTTAATCAATGTTTACTTTCAGGAATCCAAATACAAAGTGATTCCTACTGGAAAGGAACTGCTAATTTAATTGTTGCATTGCAACTAATAACCAATCAAAATAATTGTTACAAAAATGTATAAGATTAATTAGAATTTTGACCAATCAAAATTAACCCCGAAATGCCGAGGGCGCTGTAAAATTCCAGCCCCTTGACTGAATCCACAAGCGCGTGTCATAATCGCGTCTTATGATGACATTTATGGCTTCAAAGGCCGAAATCTGCATAAGTAATTAAGTAAAGGGATTATCTTATAATTTATCTGTCTGACAACTAAAAGTTTCTTTGTTCAATAAATGTTTAAGCCGCTGACTTGATTAGATTATTATCTTTGTTAGTTGCCAAAATTTTCCATGAAATCTGTCAACAAATACCTTTATGAAAATAAAATGCACAACCCTTCAAGTTAATTTTTTAACTTAAAACAAATACCTTTACAAATTTAAAATCTATTAAGTTTATCTTTTAACTTAAACTCAAAATACCATTTAAATGAAAGACAAAAATACCCCAAATTTAGTGCATAACACACCGTTAGAATCACACTAGTGCATTCAGTTTTGTATCAAAATTCGATATGTTGGTGTCAAATTGAAGCTTTAACATGTCCGCTTTTTATTTTTTAAGTGCTCATTATATTGCAAGTGCGTAGCTATTCTTTTTAGTAGTTGAAAAAACTGCCAAAACTTAGAAAATATAGTATATTCATAGGGGTTTTATGCGGCGTGAGAATCACACTTTTGCATTAAGTTTGTTGTTAAACATCGATTGGTTGGTGTCAACATGGAGCTTTAACAAGACCGCTATCATCCATACATGCACTTTTAACATTGCAGGTGCGTAGCTATTTCTATTTTGTTAAAAACTTTATTTCTCTTTGCCGTAATATTCACACGCTTTACATACCCCGTTACATTGTATCAAAATTCGATATATTTGTGTCAAATTGAAGCTTTAACATGTACGCTTTCAATGGTATAAATGCCATTTATTTTGCAAGTGCGTAGCTATTCTTTTATTTAGTTGAAAAAAAAAACAACCAAAAATAAGGAAAATATATTATTTTCTTAATGCGGCGTGGGAATCACACTGACGCATGAAGTTTGTTGTTGTAAATTATCAATTTGTTGGTGTTAAAATAAAGCTTTTACATGTCAGCTATCAACCACACACATGTAATTTTAATATTACAGATGCGTAGCTATTTTTATATTGTCAAAAACCTGTCTAAATAAGGAAAATACGTACATCGGTTACAGTGAGATAATTATAGTGTTATGATGGAAATGGTAGCAATGGTAACTATATTGAATTTCAATCATCTTTTCTTATTTTTATAGGATTTAAACATATCTGGAACAGACAAGTGTGTAGAGAAGCCTATATTTGATGAGTAATAACTTTATTTCTCTGGGCCGTAATATTCACACGGTTTACATACCGCGTGAGAATCACACTATAGTACATTCAGTTTATATCAAAATTCAAAATGTTGATCTCAAATTGAAGCTTAAACATGTCCGCTTTTTATTTTATAAGTGCTCCTTATATTCAAGTGCGTAGTTATTCTTTTATTTAGTAAAAAAACTGCTAAAAATAAGGAAAATATAATATATTATATAATATATTCAAACGGATTTAATACGGCGTGAGAACACACTGGTGCATTAAGTTTGTCGTTAAATATCATTTTGTTGGTGTAAAATTGAAGCTTCTACTATAAAACATACATGTACTTTTGACATTGCAGGTGCGTAACTATTTTTTATTTTTTAAAATCTGCCTAAATAGGGAAAATACGTACATCAGTTACAGGGAGTTATAGTGTTATACCAGAAATAATAGTAATGGTAACAATATTGGATTTCAATAATTTTTTCTTATTTATTAATAAGATTTATACATATCTGGAACAAACAAGTGTGTACAAAAGGCCTATATTTGATGAGTGATAACTTTTTCCCCGCGCCGTAATACTCACACGGTTTACATATATCGCGTTAGAATCACACAGTTTCATTCAGTTTTCTACCATAATTCGACATGTTGTTGTTAAATTGAAGCTTAAACATCTCCGCTTTTAACATGTTTAATTATTTAAGTGCTACTAAAATTGCAAGTGTGTAGATATTCATTTATAAAGTTGAAAAACTGCCAAAAATATGCAGGATTCGGCATATAAATTTTCACGGGAGCATTCCCTCCGGACCCCATAGATTACTTAGGCCTCTTACTGATTCTTTTGTATGGATATGACCTGTTGTAATTGTCTGACGGAGTGATGTTCTAGCTCAGTTACAAGTTAACGCTGTTTAAAATTATTGGTCACCGTGTGTTTCAGAACCCCCTTGCCGAAATCCTGGATCCGCCCCTGATATCATTATACCTATATTTTATGTTTGTCATTATTCATCTTCAGCTACGTCAAAAAAGTCTTTAGGATCTATGTTTTGAATGTTTTGAATTTTTATATCAGTGCATGATTCGGTATCGGTGGTTAAACAACTGTGAGCTCAATTATCCGTCTGGAACGGAATAACAAGCTTTTAGACGATTATGACGTCATAGCTGTCAACAGAACGCAATATTTACGGAATTAAAAAAAATGTTATTATTGCTTCTGATGTGAATGATTGTTAAAACATGTGAGTATCGTAATAAAATTTATTTTTATTTTTTTATTACATTCTGTGCAATTAAGGCAGTCTAACCATCACATACACGTATGAAACATGGAGAATATCAAAGTATTTTCAGTTTCCGCGACATGGAATATCCACAAATGACGTACCAATAAGTAACCTGACTTACACACACATTTTTCTAAATTTTTCCTTTAAATTTCATAGTATTTAGTTTATTTAATTGGCTATTACAGGTTGTTGGACCTGCTACAGTTGCTGAGCAGGACATGACACTGCTTTTGAAACACCAAATGTCACAGGCTATGAAACTTCTACCATACTCAAACCCTGGATGGCTTACTCACAAGGACTAGTGTGTGTGTGTGCAGCAGAGTTGGATTTGAAGGGAAAACTTGACAATAGATACATGCATGCACAGTCCAAACTGTTAAACAAATACAACCCAACTGAAACCCATCCAGATTTTCTGTTACTAGGAAGGCCCTATGATGTAAATGGCTAAATGCCTGTTTAAAATTGAGGAACTTTCAGCTTGTGTGATGAAGTTACAGACATACAAATGTACCTGGAAAATAAACTAATTTTCTAATAAAGAAAAAAACAACTTATGTTAATACTGTTATACATGTTTACTATGATAAAGGTATTTTGCAATGCACAATTAAATATCATCTAAATTGAAACATGTTGGTTTTATATTGTGAAATCTTTGTAAACTGAAAACAAAGCTGGTTCTTAAAAAACAACTCATTACTGTCTGTCTGATTTTCATTAAACCAGTACAAAAATTAAAAAGGTAGGTTCTGTTTATGAATAATGTGTCCATCTGAAATAACCTGACTAATTACGTTAACATCTGTTAGGAACAGAGGAGAGCCAAAGTTGTCTGCTCTTTAACTTAAATACCATAATCTTTAGAAATTCTGTAATCTTCAACAAACTAGGTCATATAGTTTATGGCCATGATAACCAGGGCAAGTTCAATAGCCAGCGAAATTACTTTTGGGGCTTTGGAGTTTCTTAATCTTCATCAATCATGATCCAATCACACTAGTACATGTTATGAATAAGTAGACAGTCATGAAATAGTCCCTTTTATTAAAACCCAAAAGGTCTTATAACTAGGGTTTCTTAAATGGTTAAAAAATCATAATTGATCATCGGAAATAATCAAAGAACCCTTTTTGATCAGTCGTGGATAATATAATCGAAGCATTTACAATAACATTGTACAATCTACACATATTGCTAGGATGAAGAAGAATTTTATTTATAAGAATTCTTTATTAATTTTCTACCAACAAAAATACTCATAATTTGTAATTACCGTAATCAACCTAAGTATTGGGACACCCTAAATATTGGGACACCCTTATTTTTCACAAAAATAATTATTTTTTTTGTCCCTAAATTTTGGGACACTTTTATATCAGTATTTTTCAGTGTCCCTAAGTTTTGGGACACTTTCATAAATGGTATTTTCGCGTTCCTAAATTTTGGGACAAGAGATATCTGCTCGGTAACCATGCAGGTCGGCCCATGTTCTTCAGACTTTAACTGATTATGCAAGTGCAAATAACAGCAAGTGTCAGTGTCAGTCTTGAGTATTGAAGTTAATTCTTATCAAAACAGTATGTCCAATGACCGACACAGGTGTGAAAACCTCCCAATTAAGCCACCTGTTTCAAGTCGGCAAGCAAGTGTCATCAAAAACATGCAAAGGGATTAACGGAATGTCAATTACCACTAAACGAAAAATTGCTTGACAAGTTTTAACACAAAAATAAATCATTTTAATCTCCAAACTGTAGACTGAAAATAATTACAAAAATATTAAAAATTATTTGATCTCGTATAATCATAATTATGTAACGGTTGATTCGTCTACGTTGACTTCCTATATTGTTTTTAGACATAACTAGTGCATGCATGCAAATCGACCCAAAATATTGGGACACTTTTTGAACAAATATTTTTATGCGACCCTTAATATTGGGACACGAAAAAATTTAAATATTTTTAACTGTCCCAATATTTAGGGTGATTACGGTATATTGTTTAAGAAATAGGGAAAAAATATATTAATTTGGGAGGGCAATGGGGTCCCTAACATCATGAAATGACAGCCCTGTATAGAACTACTATATAATCATGAAAGGATATCGGTGTATTTTCTGGTATGAATAATCACTTACAGGAACCACCTACAGGCTGCAGGTACTGTAATATGTAACTGTATCTGATATGAGCATAGGGTGTAGGCTGCAGGTACAGGAGTCTTATTCTTGAAATACTTAGTGGGAGAACATAGGCCAAAGCTTATTGAAAACCAAATTAACACTGATCTATGTCATATATTCAACACTGTTTTTGTTCTGCTACAGTGATTTTCCTTGTGAGCCGCTTAAAGAACAGAAACCGATGCTTGATTATGAAACTTCCTAATTGATTATCGAAAGTTTCTTCTATAAACGATAGATTTTCGATTTTAATCTATCATTGTTTAATCCCTACTTATAACAGATACAAAAGACCAGTAATAGTTACTCATAAATAAAAAAAACAGATTTGAAAAACTTCTTGTGTGACTGTCTAGTTATCAGTAACAGTTACCATTGACATTAACCCTTTCCCGCATATATACACCTCTTTACGCATGTGCTACCAGTGTAGATCCTGATCAGCCAGCACATCAGTGCCGTCTGATCAGGATCTGCACTGGTCGCATTTTTGTCAGAAATAACCTAACAAATGAAAAAGCGAACAGTCTGTTTAGATCTGTCAGATAAGACGGCACAGATGTGCCGGCTGATCTGGAACTTAACTATTTTCCCATGCAATTAAGGTGTATCTATGGATGAAAGGGTTAATGCATAAATTTCTCAGCAATGATTTGTTCAACTCACTTTATAGTTTTGGACATTTAAGTTGGGCACTTAATTTCCAGAATGCCTTATTTATAAAAGTCCTGTATAAAGCCATATTTTTAAAAATAACTAAGATGTATTGATGATTATCTAAAAGTGGATGACTGTTCTAAAATGGCAGTTGCTTCATTAAAAATAGCCCATTCATATTGTCTATATTGTTGGGAGAAGAACATTGCAATAGCAGAATTATTATGAAGAGTTTTTAGTTGACAAACACTTTTGCATTGTTATTCTCTTCTTCTGCGGTGAGCGCTTATTTGAACGGCTAAGTTACACATGTTTATTCTTGTTGCACACAGAGTAGTTGTTTGTTCTACACAAAGTCTTTTAAGGTTTCTAAGCTTTTATTTGCTGTTTATAAAATAAATCCACAATAACAATTTTCAAAGTAAAAGTTTTGTTTCACAAAGTAATGTCTTAAGATTTCTAGCTCAATTTCCCCTTTTTAACTTTAAAGTTCACAAAGTCCTTTTTAACTGTGAGTTCACAAAGTTTTCGCAAAGTATTATTTAATTTAGTCAAAAAGTTTTAGTTTATTCATTCAAAGTTTTTTTGATAATGTTACCTAGAAAATTCAGTTTATATACCTTTTTCAAAAATTGACATTTACAACTTAACAATTGAGATTTAGACAGATTAAGAAAAGTAAAACCTAAAGCACATTTAAACAAAAGATGATAAAAGCTTCAGATTGATAACAGGTGATAGTTCCTTTCAATTCAAAGGAAATAAAATATATTTAATCAGATATCAAGTCTGGCCTCAGCTTTTCAATTTACTTTACTTGAAATTAAGAAAGAGTCATATGAATTTTCCCTTTTCAACAATTTACAAAATTAGTATTTTTACAATAAATTGATATTAATTTTCTAATTTTACATTTCAAGTATCACATATACATTGCTTTTAAAACAAGGAACATTTTGATACTAAACATGTTATAATTTAATTTTCTATATTAAATATCAAATAGTTTATTATGAGGAAATACAAAATAATGGAAAATCTGCATCAATGGTAGATAAATTTATAAATGCGTATATTGCTTGATAAAATTTATTTCCCAGTTGTATTAGATAAAACATATTAAGCAGTTATAGAAAATGGTACATTAAAAAACAAACTCTTAGTGATATAAATGTTTAAATTCACTGTTCTTATAGTGTAGATTTTTAAATTTAATTTCATACTTAAGTCTTATGAGCATTCTATTAAAAAAGAAAGAAATAGTTTTTAAATTAAATCTGTCAGTACATTTTAAAAATTCTATTGACACCACCCTAGTGAATTACCAGTATTTGGATACTTGCTGTGACAAATAACACAGCAGGGCACTGATAAGGACCATACTGCACCTGTGTATTCTGTTACTTATCAGGTATCTGCAGAGATAAACAAATAACAATTGGAAATGACACCTATAGTTATTAGCTAAATATTATTATATCAACTTGCACAAAAAGTTTGTGGGTTTTTTATGAAAGCTTTCTTGGATAATGTTTTTTTTTTAATTTTGCAAGTAAAACTACATCTGATAGTTAACAGATTGTTAAAAATGTTGGTTTTAGAAAAGAAATTGTATATAGCCAAAATACACAGGTGTGCCAGCTAATCAGGATCTACACTGAACATTTAACATATGTAAATGGGAGGAAATGTAACCATAACATATTAAAAAATAATTAAAAAATAAAATGTTACTTTTTTTAGGGGGGGGGGGGGTAATTTTTTAATATTCTTTTACATGTAGGTATCACATTTCTCTTTTCAATGAATTTGTCATTAAAAAATTGATTTTTTTATGAAATCATGCTTAAGGATGACCTTAAGGTAATTAATAAAAAAGTCTTAGATACATTTGTGAAGGATGGTAATTATTGAGAAAAGAGGTGCAATTATAAAATATGAATCAAATTATTTCAATGAGTACAACATCCTCTAGAGAATGTGTCAAGTTAGATTAATATTAATATTAAAACAACAATATACACAACAAAACTAACAAAAAGTTACTGAAATGTTAATTTTAATTCCGTAGAATGCAAATGGAAATGAAAACAACTGGTGTAATTCAATACCAATTAAAAAACATGAAATTTATTGTTCATAGTAGCATTTTACTGAAATTTGTTAACTGAATATTGATTAGTGTAGACTGATTAAACTCTACAAATATACAGGATTACTAGGGTCTACACTGGTCATAATTGTGACAGATGTATCTGTGCTGAGCACTAAAAAGGGGATTAAATGATAAAATTACAGTGTGATTTTTTGTTTGGAAGATGTACTGAAGTGTATAGTCCCAGACAATACCAGCTAAGCTGGTGAGGAAATGCCATACAATTGATTTAATTTAGAAATCTTGGGCTAAAAGGTCAACAAATAAGAGTGATCTTATCTCAGATCTCAATACTTGCAATTATAGCACCCATAAGCAATGGTTAAAGTATTTGACATGATCTGTTTTGATGTTTCTTCTTGTTCCATTTCACCACACTTTAAAACCTTGTAAATTTCATATTGATCACATGTGCAAACATTGTAGATCTAGATCAATTGTGCCATCTGACCAGGATCTACACTGTCTGCTTCTTGGTAAGAAAATATCTCATGAATGAAAAAGGGAACATTGTAGATCATGATCAGATGGCCTGTCACCTGATCTGGATCTACACTGTTTGTCCATGGGATATCAGCTTTATCCCATGAAGTGAAGGGTTGAACAATCAGTGATAATTTATTAAGTCTGTTGGAGTTTATTACTGGAAACATTGTATGCTAATGAAGTTATGAAAACTGAAAATTGCATTTTTGATGAAGATATTTTTACACTTATCAATAGTTGTTAATAATGGTTTCAGTTGAATTTAAGATAAAGTGCATTTTGCATTTTAACTTATTTCAGGTATTTGATACACATGGGTCTACACTGTTTGCCCATTGGATAACCGCCAAATCCCATGGAAATAAGGGTTCAATCTAAGTTCTACTTTAAGTGTAAATAAACATGTTGCCAACATTAAAAATATTTTTCATTTTGCCCAGTTCATTATTTGTTGAAAGGGGGTTTCTTCTACAGTATTAAAGATATTTACTTGAAACTTCAAACATGTATTCTAGGTGATCATGACATAATTTTTATGGTGCTAAGTTACTTTATTAAAAATTTTGTTGAAGCTGTAAAGTGTCTTCTTTAACAGTTTTCTAGATAATGACTTGAAACTTTCAACATATGCTAAAAATCAAATGTAGATTATTTTGACCAAAGTTTAATGTGGTTTAGTTTAAACTTATTTGTTAAAGTTGATTATGAAACAAGTTTTTCCTGCTTATATTAATCATGTTAGATGACTGCTTCCTGGGTTGCAAACAATACTCGTGCCCAATGCGGACTGGGGAAACTGCAGACAAATCTCATTGATGGTAGCATTTAAACCAGCAGGATTTTGAGTCTAACACTTTACCCCAATACCACTCTTCTTATTTAATATTGTTCAGTCTCTGTTATTTGTTAATGTAGGATAAAGTTTTGAATATACAATGTATTGATAATTAAAGTTAAACATGTTTGGCATCAAGTCTAGATTATTCAGACACAATTTTCATGTGGCTCATCCAAGGGCAGATCCAGAGGGGGTTCAATGGGGTTGCACCAGAATTTAGGCCAGAAAGAAGGAAATTATCATGTAACTACCTTAAGACTGCCCATTTAACAAGCTTCATTCTGGAAATCCTGCCAATGTCACTAGCTCATTACATTTCTTTCTGGAGGGGTATAGTATTCATACAATTCTGGTTGTTTTGTTGTGATTTTATGCAATTGTAGATAACTGACTTAAATGTTTTGAAGATACCCATTATAAGAAACACTGAAAATCATTGCAACACACCTTTTAATTATGTCCTTTTATGTACACTCTGACAAAGCAGTATTGTGGGGTTATTAACTGCATTCAGTGATATGTAGTAGAATTTAAAAAAAAAACTGTTCACACCTGATCCTCTAAAAATAATCCGCATAAAGTCAAAATGAAAAATTACTTATTTTATCACTGATTAGCTGGCACTGTCCATACAGTTAGGTTTGTGGAAAAGCAAATATATTAACACACTCATGTGAATGACTTCTGGGACCAAATATATTCTATTTATGATCAGATGTTCATTTTGACATGGGAGATGACCCTTTCATTTAAAATTTCCAAAATGCCTATTTTGACCACTACAATTTTAACTGAAGAGTCATTTTCTTCCCATGGAATTAGGTTTGTGTTGGCTATTGATTGACTGAATTCAAATTCCCTATAAAAATGAGAAAATAACCCTAGAGATTCAGCAGCTAGAATCCCTGAGGATAAATTTGAAAATCATATTTCCAAGCACACTTCTGTGATTTACCATAAACTATTGTTTATTGTATAACCATTAAATGTTGCACATGCTCTGTTCAGTGCAATTTAACATAATTATGGTAACACAATGGTGGTGACAAAATCCTTGGCATGACAGTCATGAAGTTATGAGTTGGATCCCCTTAGTATCTCTAAAATTCAGAAATACTTCTTAAATGTCTCTAATGACATTAGTACTCACTCACTCCCAGATGGATGGATGTCAGCGGGCGTATAATTGCTAAATATTGGTTCGTTAAAGAGCAAGGGGATTTCGTAAAAACATGTTCATCCCTATTGTATCTCAGCGGCAAATCCTGAAGGGGTTCAGCGGGTTGCTTAGACCCGTTTGCGGATAGCAATACAGTGTTTATTTCATTTTCATAGATTTTGGTCTGAAAGTATGAAATTATCATGTAACCAGCCTAAAACTACCGCAAACAAACCCCATTCTAGAAATCTTACATCATCCCGTTATCTAAAACATTATTGAATATAAACTTGTAAATTGCATTGCTAATGGTCAACGCCAAAGCAGGGTCTATTTAATCAATACTAATTAAATAGACCCTGGCCAAAGCTAAAGCTTACGATTAAATATTTACATATATGAACAACCGAGATAGCAGTTTAAAACTTTTCATCTGATATATTTTGTTTTATTTTTACAAATAGAACAGTTGCAATATTCTTGCAATCTGATTTGTTGATTTTCAAGATTTAAACATGTTTCTGATGTATTCATTATTGTTATGAAATTTAATGTCTATCCACCTTTAACATTTTACTATTGTTGTGCAAATTGTTAAAAAGATTGACATTTTATAACATTGAACAAACATATCCCTGATTTAAATGTTCTTGTCACAGTTTAGCAGATTTAAATTAGCAGATAAAATATAATATAGCAAAATAACAAAACAAACAATAAAATCCCGGAAGTGAATTATCTTCCGATGTCCGCAGGTGAAAAAGACCCGTTATGAAAACTGTTTAGTGGCTTCAGACACCTATTTTTGTGTTATTAACAGGTAATATTTTCAAACCTATACCTTCATTTGTTCAACCAAATGATCTTTTAGTATAAATGAAGGTTAAATAAATCTAAACGATGTAACTTCAAGTTCTTATACATAACGGAAATGACGCCATTACGGAAAAATATGTGACATTTTAAAGCTTTAAATAGATGTTTAAAAGGCATGAATTTGCATCAGCACTGCATAACTATAAAGAATGATTTGTTTTTATAGTTTTCCGCATTTTGTTTTACGAATTTTTTTCTAAAACAATTCGTGGTAGGTTTTTTTACGAAGCCCATTTTTGAACGTAAAATCGCTGATATTCCCCAAATTGACAACCAGATATTTCATAGGAACAAATATTTCGAATGCAACAGAATTCTGTAAACATTAAATCAACATTTAATGATGTCATAGGCGAATTTTCGTGCAAATTTACTATCCCATAATAATACAATTCAGTTTTAAACGAGACCATCAAAACCTAAAAAAACGTGTTATTATTACGGCCGTGTTAAAATTACGCTATACCGGCCTTACTTTTCTTTCGACACGGGTTCGATACACACTGACAACCGCTTTTAGAGATAATTTAAGATATATATTTTTGTTTTCAGTTTTATTGCAGTTTTTAAAGTATTTTATGTATTTTGATGCAATTTATTTTATCGCGGAAATAATTATTGTGTAAAAAGTACGAAAATGTAAAACAAAAAAATCATGTTTCGAACCTACAAAATATAACAGCGTTGTTATATTGCATTTCAATTTTTTTGACGGCGTCTTAGACGACTCGGATAATGGAACAAGCCTTGGAAGCGTTACGCTTTGAGTTTAATAACGATTAAAATGTTAATTCATTGTTTGCATGTAATGCCAATGTAAACATTGTCAAAATATCTTGAATAATTAAGTGACTGGTCACAACAAGATGCCGGCAAGGAAATAAACCTCCGTGCAAAACGAATACATTTAGGTATTCCATGGTTCCATGATGCGTGATCCGTGATCCGTGTCCGTGTCCGCGATTTTTCACTCACCAAACATATCATTGGGTATATTCCATACCTCCGTGTCCGTTCCACGACCACTGACGCGGTTAAAAAATTGTTCATTATTCATAATGAAATTAAATGAATATTTTTGATGAACTGTGATATAGTTATAATACGTAGTCTTACATCTATGATGTAAGAGACTGTGTGTAGAACAAAAAAGTTTTGATTTGGTCCGGTCAGCCTGCTTTAATTTCATGGAATGTTTAAGAAAAATCTAGTCATTCTTTGTACTGAAAAATCAGTACCTATCAGTGCCCAAGGTTATAAAACTGAGCATGGAAACCAGTCTCAAATCTCAAGCATCTGATTGGCTGAAATGGCGACAAGTCGCCATTTCAGCTAATCAGAACCTTGAGATTTGAAACTGGCTTCCATGCTCAACTTCATAACCTTCAGTTGAGAAGTAATTCCATTGACCCGACTAATAGTTAGTGTTGGCTCCTGTACATCAATCTGTTAACGACAATACCAATTGAAATGGACAGAACATTACTTGTTCTTCATAAACACAACATACCACATGACTTAAAGGAATACGTTCGGCTGATTATAACCTTTGTTTAAATGATAAAATGTATTTTGAATAATACAATTTTCGTAATCAATTGATGACGACGAATACGATAATTGTAAAACTTTCTTTTAATTACACTGATAATCGTTTTTTCGAGCGTAGCATGAGAGCGGCCATTATTGACATCTCGTTGTCTCGCGAGAGATAAAACAACGAGGTGTGACGTCATTTACACACTTCCGTTTCATAAAGAATATACGCAGAGATGAATGCAGGCAAATTTATTTATATGAAAACATTGTTATATGCGGGAAAATATTGCAAAGGAGCACAAATAGGGAAAATCACATTATAGTTTTAGTGTATTGAGTGTTTTTACCTTCTTATCTTACATTTTGCTCAAGTAATTGCATCGCTCACTAGGATTCAGAAGACAATATGTTTAATGAGAATGTGATACGCTACGATCGCTTTGAAATTTTCCTTTTAGTATAAATTAACATTGAGTTTACTATTGCCCCCTCACGTCTCCTCAAATTAAATATGTCAATTAAGTTTTTTCACACCATTTTAATAAGTAAGTATTTTATTTTAAATAAATTTATAATTAGATTTAAGAAAGAAATATACAATTTTACAGTAAATGTTCGTTTTGAAGGCTTAGCGGCGTGTAGATTAATATGCATTTCAATTAATAACCATGAACAAGCTTAATCAAACCGGGCCTGAAACATTTTCATATTTGTCAGGGTTCGGTGACTTTCAAAGTTCCCTTGTCATCAACTTTTCAAAAATACGTTAATTCAATTCAGGGCCTTCTCCAGGACATTATGACACCGGTATGCCTTAATTTCTTAACAAACTTATAAGGGACGATTGATGTGCCGGTATGCATTTAATCTTTGTCGGGATGGCTTCATATTCAATAAACAGCTCAATGTCCCCCGAGCCATTTGCACTGTTGTGGGAAACACCAACCTTTTACAAACCCAGACAAATATCTGACAAGCTCTAAATTCGCCGACATCCGTTTATTCAAATTCGTCGTGTCATAAAGTTATTGTGTCTTCAGGTCGCAAATGAAATTTACAGATCAAAAACGTTACGGTAAAGCAAATTAGCCAATGACGTTCAATTTTTCTACTTTTTTCTAGGTAAAATCCGCCTACCGATTAGTATGCATGTTGGTGTCTTTTCGATTGCGCGGACCACCTGAAGTCGGGTAACTATTACGCAAACGATACGAGTATAATTATCGTATAATTATTCTTTTTGCACCAGGAGAAAAACATAACTATGTGAATACAGTGAAAACAAGAATTATTCGACTTTTGAATAATAAATTCAAGAAAGATGTATTTTCAGGGATCTATGTATTACATTTAAAAAAAAAAGTCAATGGTACTTGTTAATACAAAATGAAAAAGTGGTTAATGTGATCGCTTCAGATGCTGCATACAACAATGACTCTAGATCGCTGAATTCAAACTTTTACCTCCCATTTAAGGACATATATGAAGTAAACGCATTTTGGCCGAAAAATCTGCCAAGTCGATCAGGAAAAATATTTTACACCTATATATTGGCCTCACTACTCTTAAACAAGAAAATAGGTTAAAATGTGCTTCAATTCTCGGCATTCTTTTGTAATTAATGGTGGCATAACAAGCAGTTTCTTTCAATCTTGGCTAATTCAGTTTCAGAATTTTCAGGCTCAAAATCATACACTATTATATATTTGTTAAATGAATGAATATTCCATGGTTGAGAATGATAAGAATTGGACATTAAATGGAAACGATACGAACGGAAGTGTGTAAATGACGTCATCAGCAGGTGCGCGCATCGAAAAGGAAACAAACATGGCGACGGTCATAGATGCCCGCCGATTTTGCAAATAACGGATCTTTGACAGGAGATAACTTTGTCAATATTTAACATAAAATAAAGTTCTATACGTCAAAATGATGCATAAGTAACGCTTAATAACATAGTACTGGTGAAATCCAGCCAAACGTATTCCTTTAAGGAAAATCTGTTACAATTACCATTATCGAGGTGATTTATTGAGAATTCAGCATAATGTTCTTACGATATCAATTACTGGATTGCACGATGCCCAAATACGTTTTGTTGAAATCTGTTGAAATATAATAGTACTTAAGACGCCAGAATGTAATATTGTCGATTTTTATTCAACATTAATCAACATGGTCTCTTGGAATTTTTTTCACCATCGTTGAAAATAAGGAGAACGTTACAGTTATTAATTCCTCATGCTTCTTTTTAATTGTTTTTAATATTTTCAAATGGAATTATTGAAACTCCATAGATATATGTCGTATGAATATTATTTATAACCAGTAATATATATATTAGCTCCGATAGTTGCCGCTCAGTGCCCAAGATCATAAAAATAAATCTGGAGATCAGTCTCAAATCTCAAGCATCTGATTGGCTGAAATGGCGACCAGTAGCCATTTCAGCCAATCAGATCCTTGAGATTTGAGACTGATCTAAAAACTAAGTTTTATTATCTTGTGCTCTGATCATTTACATGAGTTTTCGTCTTTAAACACTTGGCCTTGTCATTAAGTGTTGGAAACGGCACACAAGTTAATAGGCTTTGGGCATTGTCGACAACAATTTGTGTAAATAACTTGACTCGGATGAAGTAAACAGAAATTTAAAAAAAAAAGCAACATATGCATATCAGGAATTGCCACACTCAAAAAAACACAGCCTCCCCACGCAGCGAAAAAGAAGAGAGGAAGAGAGAGAGAGCGCATATTTTATATATGTATGTCAATTCAAATAGGACGCCACAAACAATTAATAAACAGAGACAGTTTAATTTAATTGCACAATTAAGATTCGGAATTGAACACTCTGAACTAAGTCTTGGCCTTGGTAAAAAAGAATGACGAAAAAAAGACACCACTTAGAAACCAATTTGATTTATCGCGAAGGTGGAAACTTATTTTAACCTAACAGACTGGGCTTAAGAGAACGGGAAATTTGATTATGCTCCACAGTTCATAATGATTTTTGGCATGTTTTAAGATCTGGAAACTATGATATCAGGACCATTTTTTATGATGTTTAAGATTGTTTTTGATAACAATTGCATTAATGCAACGGATTCAAACATGGTCATACGAAAATATTTGTACAATTAAGACCTAGAAATTATAGATTTGATACATACATTTTTTTTATTATGTACCCATGAATGGCCGATTTCAAACTGCGATAATTTTACAAATTTTAATTTGTTGACTCCAAAGACACTCTTTCTTTATAGATAATCGTTGATTCCAATGACCTTTACAAAACATAATATGAAATAGTCGAAAATGTGAAAGAAAGTTAAATTAATAGATAGCCCTTGCGAATATAAACAGAACAAGCAAAGGATTAGAAGCGAAGAAGTGTACAAATATCCCGATTTAAATATAAATATGCAACAATCTTTCGTATTTTCTCTTTTAAGCCTAACCCTATATACATGCATGTTGTGTAAACGAAGCTTGTTGCTGCGTAATAAAATTGAAATACTTGAAGCTCACTTAATTTGGAGTTTAAAAAGGGTATATAATAAAAGGAACATAATTCGAGTATGCAATCTCTAGGTTTGTATTATTTCTCGTTGTGTATGCAAATCAAATATCGCTCGACCATCGGTCTCGCGTGATATTGTTTACTTACCCAACTAGACAAATACAAACCTACAGATTGCATACAGGTATAATATTCCATATATATTAGATACCATTATGTACGGATACAATTTGCATTTTCTACCAGAAAACTCAAAATAAATAGGCAGAAAAAAACGGCTTTGAAAGTCACAGAATATGACAACTATGAAACAACACAGATAATTAGGAAGAATATTTCTTAAAATGTACTTACCTGTAAAATATATCATGCTTAATCTTCTTTCAGATTTAGTTCAAAGTTATTGCAAAACAATTGATTTAAGAAAAGATAATAAACAAATACTCGTAATGTAAACAGTCGGTTAGGTATGGCGATTTGTACCTTGCAATTCTGTATTAAGGCAGAGAGGATTTTGATATTTTACAGCTTTCTGCAGGCTGGTGATTAACCCATATACAGTTGATCATTATGCTTACCTCTTTGGTTGCACGACGGTGGCAGGGTTTTAAGAGTTTATGAAGGTTTATAAGGGAAATCTTTTCTTAAAAGTACCTACTTGATTTGTTTCTTTTATCCGTGTCATCGTGTTCTTGCTGATTTTGCTCAAGGAGCTCTGGTCTCGGAAAGATCATTGAGTACCCGCCCTTTGGCTTTGCAATGCTATTAGCTTTTTATGTTTTATATGTTTGAGTGCTTTTGCATGCAACATTGTTGAGCAGCCGATAGTGGGTTGGAGTTATTTCACCAAGGCAATTTGTACTTGTTTTGTTATACGAGAACCTGTTGGGGCAAGTGTGGGATTGGTGCACCCTAGAACCTGGTTTAAACCCCCAGTGGCAATTTGTTTTGCCACTGACCGTTCCAAGGCGGTATCCCCAACAGTTCTCTACTTTTTAATACCAATAACATTTAATTTATAGATAATTATAATGATACATATTATATTTGGGTGTAGAACTGATGTTTGTTATGTTAATTTTGGTGTTAACTTGTGGACATATCGTAGTCACGTTAAAGTATATTATAGAGCCATTCGTTCTCGAAGTATTATGTTCATCAATGATGGTACAATTAAGTACGGACATAAAAATCATTGACATTCCTTACCAGAAAGGACTTCATTGAGTACTTTAGTGCAAACCTTTTATCTGGTGACCTTTATCTGGTCACAGGATACGGAATGGTACTTATTTATTGAACCATGTTCACAGTTACTCTCAAAACTGTTTAATGCATGGTTAAATATAGGGACTAAATGTTTTAAACAGTCTGGTCTGTTAATTATGGCGATTTAAGGCATGCAATTCTGTTTCTGTTTCTTATAAGGCGTTGTCAATTTTACGAAACACAGCCTCTCGGTTCACCTAAAAGTATAGAGGAACACAGTGCATGATTATATCATATATTTATTACTAAAAACGACACTACATATAATTTACGAAAATGAAAAACCGACGGGTTGCAGCCTTGGAATGGCGAAAAACAAATATTTTGCTTGCTTCTAGGCGTCTGGGGAATTAAACCAGGTTGCAACAACCCAATGTATAAAACACAGTTCACGGTCCAAGACATGACCTGTGTACGTTGGCGCTAGGAACTCTGGGATAGAAACTACTTTTAGGGCTGAGCTACGACCCTGCTGTACTGCATTTAAGAATCGGGGTTGCTTTATGTCATCAGCAGACGCTATAGGACATGGAAAATGCGTAAAATATTTTTATTTTTTACAATTAAAATAGGAAAAGCGTCAACAACATTAAACTTGTTTCGTTTTAAATCTTTATTTACAACTAAAGCCTCCTATAGTTAATCAATATCGCCCATTTTAAGTTTCGATGAAAGCAGCCATCACTCGGATTGTTAAACACCATCCATTACAGGCACGCTGACGTCATAACTTTCATTTTGACGTCATAACTTTCATTTTGACGTCATAACTTTCATTTGCACTTTTGTGCCAAAAGATTTAGACAACATATACCATCAATTTGAGTTTAATTGTGAAAAAGTGTGTTACTCTATCATAATTACTCTTGCATATAGCAGGGGGTCCAACGTATTTGGTTTTTTCGGAATTGCAAGTGAGCGACATGTTCTCTGCGGAACAAAATGGCGGAAAATTGTGTGATTTGGTGCATTTCAGGAGATATTTTGACCTGGTAAGTAGATTTATATCAATGTTATCGTAATATAAATATGCCTACCCGGAGGCCAGATGTGTAAGCTCCACTCGGTTTTTTAACTTATGTTTCTAGAGGCCTAAACAAAAAAGTTATTGAATGTATAAACTGAAAGATTGTTTGTTTACAAAGTGAAAATAGAAAATTTTGTGACTTAAAACTGTGTTTTTAGTCAAAATATAACGTTCTAGGACCTATTTTAGCGAAATTATTATCGAGTTTTTGCATATATTTCTTCACGGCGGCTTTTGCACTTTACATGGGTACTTTATGGCCAATTTTTTATGTTCAAACACCTTTAATGTTTGGCGTGGAAGTGGTAAGCATGTTTTTGTTCGGTGCAGAATCTGAATAACACACTCGTATGCGTTAATATAATTTAAAGTAAGACAAGAGCTGATAACAAATGTTAATAATCAAAATAAAAGCCGATTTGTTACCCAAATATGAACATATCGCGTATTTGTTATGCAAAATTATCTACCACATATTATACTTGTTTATTACATGAACTATAAATAGACGTAACGCGATTGGTCACACTCCCAAAATAACCAAGTCAATAAATCTAGATATTGACCCGCTTTCGCTGATATTGACCTGTCTATAAATAGAATCCGAAAGTTTCCATCTTTTATATTATTTATAGTTCATGTAATAAACTTATATATATATAATTATATAATATAGTTTATAACTATTTATAGTTCATGTAATAAAACAGTTATTTACTTATTAGCTGGGAAATATGCTGTTGATATTGACCGCAAAAATTTAAAATTTTTAGGTCAATATCACAGCATATTTCCCAGCTAATAAGTACATAATTGTATAATATTATTCTACCTCTTGATAAGTAAACTCTCGCCTTGTGACCACCTCAATTTCAAGACCATCCCGCTGTTACGGGCACTTTTAGAAAGAACAGATTTTTCCTATATAATTCAATGGTCGCTCGCATCGATAATACGACCACCCCGCTATTCCATATTCCATAATGCGACCACTTTCTACAGTCTTATATACCCAGTTGCCACTTATTTTGACACCTTAATTACGACCACAAGGCATTTGCTGGCCGAATACACAGTCAAGTGCCATTGTCTTTTGGCGAGAAGCGAGTTTACAGTTTACAGTCTTCAAGTATCTGACGTAATTTATTCAAGTTAGTGACGTCAATAAAAAATAAGATTTACGTTTACGTCAATATTTAAGCGTAAGGAAACAAAATTTATTTTGTATACATATACACAAATGAACAGTAAAAGGTATGCAAGAAAAAGTATCTTGCATGGGACATTCGGTAAAGATAGAAAAATCTGTCACCTCGGGTGAACAGTTTTGGCGGGAACTCGACAAAGCCTCGTTCCCGCAAAACAGTTCCCCCTCGGTGACAGATTTTTCCATCTTCACCTCACACTCATGCAAGATACTTATAATCCTGTCAAAATATCTCGGAATACCCTTATAACAGAATGCTATGCTCGGTATTGTTGTTTGGGTATATTCTGTGTCATATTTACAATATTTAGAAATTTGTGTACAAAAAAAGGAAAGCATCTTTTTTTTTAAAAATAAAAACGATTATGGAAGTAATTTTGCTTACTGAAGGAGGCTACAAAAGCGTGTTACCCTTAATAAGTTAAAAGCCCTGGGAATCAGACTTGAGCGTCATACGGGGCATAGTGAAAAGACGTTTACCCATCCCGCATCAACTTCTACAGGTGCAACCCTAGATACAACTTATTATTCCACCTAAAATAAGAAGAGACTGGACTGGTAAGAAATTTATATCGGGGTATAGATTTATATGTACGCGCACACACGCACACACACACACAAACAAACACGAGAATGGGTAGGTAGATTCTAATTGATATTATAAATACATATGAAGTTCTTGTTTTGGTAAAGCCATTTTCGGGCAAACATATAAAGGAACATCCGTGTGTTTGGGTAAAATATAGGCTTTTGGTTTGATTTTTAACATTTGTCAGCTAGTGTCTTACTTTCACTTATATAAACGCGTATGAGTGTTATTCAGATTCTGCACCGAACAAAAACATGCTTACCACTTCCACGCCAAACATTTAAGGTGTTTGAACATAAAAAGATTGGCCATAAAGTACCCATTTAAAGTGCAAAAGCCGCCGTGAAGAAATATATGCAAAAACTCGATAATAATTTCGCTAAAATAGGTCCAAGAACGTTATATTTTGACTAAAAACACAGTTTTAAGTCACAAAATTTTCTATTTTCACTTTGTAAACAAACAATCTTTCAGTTTATACATTCAATAACTTTTTTGTTTAGGCCTCTAGAAACATAAGTTAAAAAACCGAGTGGAGCTTACACATCTGGCCTCCGGGTAGGCGTATTTATATTACGATAACATTGATATAAATCTACTTACCAGGTCAAAATATCTCCTGAAATGCACCAAATCACACAATTTTCCGCCATTTTGTTCCGCAGAGAACATGTCGCTCACTTACAATTCCGAAAAAACCAAATACGTTGGACCCCCTGATATAGTTATCAAAAAAAAGACAGAAATTGCAAGATAAATTACAAACTACATTGCGTGCCTTTTTACACTGTAGCGTAGTAATTTAGCAATAAACTGCAAGTTATGCGTCAAACCATACAGATCATTCTTGATCTGGGTTTTATACATTGGCAACAACCTCAAACTTTCCACGACGGGTATTCAACAAATTACCTAGCGGATGAAATCCAACCAATTGATTAACTCGACAATGTTGTAGTGAAGAACACACACACTTTTAAAAAAAAAGCAACATATGCATATCAGGAATCGCCACACTCAAAAAACACAGCCTCCCCACGCAGCGAAAAAGAAGAGAGGAAGAGAGAGAGAGCGCATGTTTTATATATGTATGTCAATTCAAATAGGACGCCACAAACAATTAATAAACAAGAGAACCTTTGGGGATACCGCCTTGGAACGGTCAGTGGCAAAACAAATTGCCACTGGGGGTTTAAACCAGGTTCTAGGGTGCACCAACCTCACACTTGCCCCAACAGGTTCTCGTATCACAAAACAAGTACAAATTGTCTTGGTGAAATAACTCCAATCCACCCATCAGCTCAACAATGTTGCATGCAAAAGCATACAAACATATAAACATAAGAATTTAATAGCATTGCAAAGCCAAAGGGCGGGTACTCAATGATCTTTTTAAACATAAAATGCTAGCAAATGGGTTGATACCCGATGACCCAACTCTGACCAGAATTAGCACGATATCGATGGCAGGAGTAAATGAAACTGGTTGAGCTACTACGTTCGTTTCACGTGATATCCCCAGAAACCTTCGAACAACGACACCCTTGACGCCGTCGTTCAAAATCTAAGGTAAGCATAGCGACAAACTGTAGATAGTTTCATCACAAAGCATGCAAAGTACTATAGACGAGATAAAATAAATGATTAAACACATACAAAAACTGATTTATTTGATTAAACGCATACTTTCTACACAATATTATATTAAATGGCATCAAACAATTACATTCATAAAGTAAACTGTGCAAAACTGACATGTGCATTGTAAGACGAGATAAATCAATTAAAAAGGAAAAAAAAAAACAAAATGGCAATAAATTACAATAATGATGCATTTATCCTGAAATTATCTGATAAAATTTTCATTCGCATTTCACCAGTGCATTAACGGCTCTTAGAAGTATATTTATGGATTAAGAGTTTGCTTTTTTGAATCAATGTACTGAGTGGCAGAATTATCCGGAATATTCAAACCAATCGTGTAGACTGATAGAAAATATTCATTGTATGAAAAGGAACAACATATCAGCAATTAGATAATGTCTGAAGGTTATTAATCTGAGATTGGAAACCAGTCTCAAATCTCAAGCATCTTATTGGCTGAAATGGCGACAGGTCATCTCCAAAAGGAAATGTTTTGTTTTCAAAACCTACACCACATATGTGCTTAAGGATTTACGAGGGTTGATCAGAAAGTTCGTAGAATGGTGCTATAACTTCTATATATGACGTTCTATGCGCTTCAAATTTTAAACAGATATTTTTCCATTTATTTTAAATATTTTAACCAGAAATTTTTAAAATCGAACAGTTAGTTTCATTTTTATGAATATTTATAATCACCACCGAACGTTACCCCGGAGCACGCCAAATTTTAAAGCAATGTAAGTATCACCTGGCACGACTTTGACCCTTGTTTTTTTGCGAAATTCCGCGAAATATTGTCTGCTATTGACGTAACAACAACTAAATTTTTTCACGTTGATTCTGACGTCATGCGATATATACAACGCATTCAATGTACATTTGAGTGACGCGCATCGTTCACACACAACGTCCATTATGGTACTTCCAGAAAATGAAGAATCGCGAGCGGCAGTAAAATTTTGCTTCAATTTAGGATATTCAGCCACAGAAACGTATTATACTATGCAGAGGGCTCAACACACCAAAGATATGAAGAAAGCTACTGTTTTCAAGTGGTTTAAACGCTTCAAGGATGGCAGATCAAACATAAGCGATGATGCACGCCCAGGGAGACCATCCGTTATTACGCCGACGTTAGTGGCGTCAGTGAAGACGTTCATTGAAGTAGACCGTCGGGGCACTATTAGAGATGTAGTTGATGGAACGGGAATCGCCTTCGGAATCGTCAATATAAACTATTGATATCTCAGGTACGTGGTAAAATGACTGTTATGCAATTGTCCCTGCAGGTGAAGTCCAGATTGCGAGGTAACCGTTACAGCGGCCTACCGGAACTGCAACAGGCGTTGCACGAGATTATCGCCGAATTCAACGAGACTTGGTACGGAACGTGTTCTCTGTGTGGATTCACAGACATCAGAGATGTAAACAGTTTCAGGGTGACTTTATTGAAAAGTTGTAGTAAATCCTATGACATTTGCGCTTGTTGCGGTTGTGAGACGTCGATTTCGACGTCGTTTATGTAACCCCGGGGTGCTACGGGTCGAGTTTATTGTGTATGCTATTTCTTATATAGATTTTATATTTTTTATGATATTGTTATGATTTTTTCAGATTTTGTTCATGAGATATCGGGCTATATCATATTAAAATTTTAAATGTCTGCGCTTGTTAGTTGTCAAATTATAGCACCATTCTACGAACTTTCTGATCAACCCTCGTATTTCCAATTTACATACGGACTACCAAGCCCTGTGGTCATTGGGATTTTAGTAATCTTTACTTGAAAGTCAGGATTTCTTGACGCTGCATTATATGCCGCACTGCACTTATTTTCCTTTATTCAATCTTATGACGCGTTAGAGTTTATGAAAAGGTTTTAGGAGTGCCTAACTACATTCTCCAACATAATCTAAATTAGTAAAGAATATTGGAGGAAGCTATCTTAACTCGTTAAAGTTAACCTGGAACGAAACTGAATGTTCAATTGTTAAGAGTTTTCGTGTTAACAAAATGAGTTTCTTTAACAACATGAAAAACACTAAATATTAATGAATAGATGCATGGACGACATATTATTCTCAAGTTGTTGTTTTGTATAATTATGAAAAACTTTATAAATTTAACAGTACTAGAGAATCGTTAAAATGCTACTGAGCTATAGAGGACATGGCTATTTTACTTTTTATTATAATTGTAACTTTTTGAACACATTTTACCAAGATAATTATCTATTGGTCTATTTATCTACACAAACACACCGAGACTAGTTGTTGCGTATTCGTTATTGTCTTTAAAGAGAAGCTTTTTCACATTGTTGTCATTTGTGTCCCCTCGAATTGTATTGCAGTTTTTATATATACTTCCATTTGAATGGGTTTTGGCTTCAGAATACTTGCAACCATCTAATGCTATGCACTGAGAACACTGTTCGCACATTTCAAGCTCCGTACATAATGGTTGTAGATCAACCAAATTTGTACATTTAAAGTGTTTTAAATTTGGCGAATTTTCACTAGAAACACATTTGGCTGTGTGTTTTTTCTCGGCTTCAATATATTCCCTGTGGTTAAGATGGCATCCTAAGTTGTCTGGAATATGAACAATATTGTTTGGTCGTCTGCTGTTAGTAAGTCTAAGAGAATCCCCGGCTGCTTTTGAGTTCACAGCACTGGATCTACTGATTTCCTCTTTCTCACAATTCCTACACTTAACGATTCCTCTGATATGCCTGCATGCGCCGCTTCCACGACGTCTATGAATGAAGCTTCCCTGATCTTGCCTAGGAAGGTATTTTAAAGACCCCCTTAAACTGTTTTGTTTACGTTTGAACGAAGTTCCTCCATTAGTTTGCCGTAACGAGGTGAAGTTTCTTGAGGTCCTGTTATGACATATGGTCTCCAGGAAGGCAAGCCGATAACGCCTAGACATCACGTTGTAAAGTATTGGGTTAACAGTTGAGCCAACAAAGTAGAGAACTCCTAAAATAAAAAAGGATGCAATCAATCATACCCTGGTCAACTATTAAGGAGTAAATAACAAAAAGGTAAAGTTTCTTCAATATGTCGGAAAACTCTAGAGCTTCAGAGGACGATTATTACCTAGTAAGTTCAATTTGACTTCAGTATACAGTTAGCCAAGTAAAATAAATGATCATTTCCGATGTTATAAAAATATTATGTATGCAATATCCAAAAAAAAAACACAACATATTTTCAAAGCCATTAATGTCTAGGAATAATGAGGAAAAAAGTTCCTTTAAGACTTCTATAAATTACAAAGATTTCAATTTGCACAATATATTTTGATCGTTTGATCATATATTTTGATCATAATCAAAACTGTTTAAAGCGTTTGAGAAAAAAATCAGACTATTTTATTAAATCTATTTAAAAAAAATACTCTCAAAAAGGTCATTGGCGAACAGCTATAAAATAAATAGGTCAAATACCCAACGGCATACTGAGCGATCAGATAAACGACAGATTTCTGGACACGAATACACGGATACACTGTTTCTCTCTTTGCTCAACATCTCCGCGTACTATTATGACCATATGGTCGTTATTAGGCTAATTATTTGCTTAAAGCAAAAATAGGTCATCGCTGTATTAGATATAAATTAAACAACGCATTACACAACGGAAATTCTAGGAATTGTCATTGACTTTTAAGTGGTATTTTTATTGGATGTAATTGCTTGCCTTGGAAAAGTTGGCCAATGTGTGGGGACGTAATGTTGCTGTCGTCCTCCCCAAAAATGTTAAAAAAATTCAAGCAGTCTCTAATTGTCTTTACAGTTATGACATTCGAAACATATTAACTATACACAATATTTAAAGGCTATTTTTACAGTCCTTGTTGGTTTTATAATGAAAAATTGGAAATTGGAAATTCAATGCATTCTGAGATTTTGGTATTCATAAGTGTAGGAAATATCCGTTTGAAATTCTAAACCTAAGAACGTTTCCACGAACATATTATTACCTGAAATGTAGAAAAGTGAGCTCTAACCTAAGAACGTTGAAAAGTGGGCTCTAAACTAAGAACGTTTCCACGAACATATTATTACCTGAAATGTAGAAAAGTGAGCTCTGAACATCGAAGAGTAATGGTGTCCAGTTTCTGTTGAAGATGGTCAGTAGTCTCTGAGCATGAAATGGTGCCCAACATATGAAAAATGCTACAACCACGGCCACTGAAACACAGCAAAATTTAAGTTATAATATTATAAACTCAATTTTCAAAGACGAAAAAAAACAACAACATATACATTTTCATTATTCCATTTTGAGACATTTTATTTGAAGAAAAGCTAATACTCTTTCATTCTTATAAGTATATAATCATGTCGTTGTTATGCTTTTAAGGAATGAAGACGAAATAGTAGCGTGCAATTAATTAGTCCGATTAATATAAAAACAAAATCAGATTGGCGATTAACTATGGAATTTAAGCAAATGCATTTCTATACAGTAAATTAGTTGAATAAACGTATGCCCAATAAAAAATAATTACAGAGATGTGCATTTGTAGTCGAATAAAGTAAATGTATCACATAATAAAAAATAACCTGACCCCCTTACCCCTTAATGTATTTCATTTCAATTTAAAATAGAAGTTCTAAATATAAAATACATTGGAGGGATAAACGAAACTGTGAAAGGTTATTTACCTAAAACTTTTAACACACTTCTTCGGGCAATTACTGTTGGACTTCGGTCTTGTTGACCTTGGCTGTTATGGCGACAGCTTCCTTTGTAGCGTTTGTCCGATGGCTCTCTGCTTAGGTCTGCTTTTCGTAATGTATATCCAATTAAACTGTACAAGACAATGATCACTGTTAACGGAAATACAAAGAACACAAATGTTGACAATTGAAACACATGAGTCATTCTTTCGTAATACTTTGGTGGAATATTACATTGTAGAGAATCCTCAATTGGATTGCCTTGTTCATCTTTCACGTAGAAAAACAAATCAGTATGAATAGGATATGGTAATGCGCAACACAGAGAAATTACCCAAATTGCTATTATGATTTTTATACAGCGGGAAAATGCCACAAATTTGTGTGACTTCAAAGGTTTGCAAATGGCTATATAGCGTTCTATTGTGAACGCTGTTATTGTTAAAACAGAAGCATAAGAAGTCATCTCAGCGAATAAAGCTTTAATGATGCAAAACGCTTTTCCAAATCGCCACGGATAGGATTCCCAAATTGAATAGGCCTCTGGAGGAAGACCTGAAAAGAGAAAAGGAGAAAATTTAAATAATTTGACTACAATATGATGGAGATGTATTGCAATTTGTTATCCCAGGCCGACATTGTTAAAGTAATAGCGCTATTTTTGTACTTATAGCGAGAGCTTCGCAAACAACATAATTGTAAATAAACCCTTCTGATAAATGATAAGGGAAATCAATGAAAAGTTATGAAATCGCCGAAATGCACAGACATAATGACGACAAGTCTAAAATAAATGGTGCTATTGACGATGCAATATTAAAAGGTATGCAATGCCTAAGATTCATACACTCCCGAGATAGCTGATCGATGTTTTCATTGGATATTAATATCAAATTATTAAACATGCCAAAAAAATTATTATAATGTTTAATGAATTACAAAGGTAACACATAAATCTTAAATCTTTGAAGCTTTCAAATTTCTATTTTGATCACACGTTTAAAAGATACATAACTGAGACTATAATAACTAATTAAGATTTCCACACGATCAAACTTGATTTGGGGAATCGGACACACTACAAAGTAATGGAGGTCTGCTGTCCATACAACTAAAACAGAAGAGTTCATATTATATTAAATTGCAAAATTAATGTTGCCAAGATTTAAATGATACATTAAAGTTTTCCATTATATTGCGAGTTAGTGCGAAATACAAAATTGCGACGTAATAACATTTCTTGTCACATACAAAAATCTTTTGTTGAGACATCGGACCAGACACTAATGTAAAATAAAGGCATAGAAACACAGCTCGTCGCCTTAGTGCAATGATGGTATTACCGCCTCTTATTTTAATGATCCTTAAACCGTTGTTGCATTAAGTTGATGAGCTTACAAACTGTCCATTTGTGAATTTTTGAGATTGACTAAACAACAAAACGGAATTTATACTGAATAAATTCTAATCAGATTACAAATCCTTATTATTAATGTATGCTTAATATCGTAGTTATATTGAAGGTAAAGCCATCATACATATTATTGCATTTTATATATGCACTATGATGCACCTAAAGTAATACTTTTGCAAATGCTATTGAATTTTAAATTAACGCGTACAAGTACTGCAAGCATTAGAGAAAGCAAAGAAGCAAAACAAATTCAACAAATTCTACCATTTACAGTAATTATTTCTATTTTTTTCTTTTTTCTCTTTTTCCAAAGTTAAATAAATTACAAAATAGGCTGCTCTCTGCAGGTGAAGGTCAATGGACGTCTATTTTCCATCTAGCATTAGATGACCGTAAGACAGGTTAAAACAATTTATATTATTTAAAAGCACAGCTAGATATCACTGTGGTCTAGACATCGCGGTTTTCATGGACGACATTCGTCTAGGCTAGGATAACTGGCAGGTCGTCCTCAAATGTATGCACTCAATAACCAGATGAATAATATATTTAGGAAAAATAATTTGACAAATGTAAATTCGTTATCGAGGAATTCGTAGAGAAAACATAATCTATTAATCCATGAACGAACGGAAGATGCGAAAAGAAACATACTGATCGAACCTACGACCAATACATGCATATTTTATTGCAAAGTACCTTTATAAGTTTCGTTTATGACAGCATCGCCTTAGAGCTTTTTCGTTTAACGGTACCTAAGGTTATAAAACTGAGCATGGAAACCAGTCTCAAATCTCAAGCATCTGTTGGCTGAAATGGCTCAGCAGATCATTGAGATTTGAGACTGGTTTCCAAAGTCAGTTTTATAACCTTCAGCGCGGGTCTTGTGTAATAAGCAGTAATTTACAAACGAGATGATAAGGCTAGTGTGAAATGTTTACATGTAACTCTAATGTTAATATTGTCAGTTGATTTCTGTTTATTAGTACCACGACGCAGATGAAAATATGCAACGTTAAGATGTTGTTAAAGAAGATTAGTGATGATCAGATTTTAGTGTTTTCTTTGAAGTAGTAAACACTTCTAATCAATTAACAAATTTTAAAACTTAGTAATAATGACTTCGTATGCATGCCATGTCATGTAGTACTAATTTGTACTATTAACTACTTTGAGCGGGATTCTTAAAACACAGGTTTATGTCAAATTTGAAATTATGCATTTCTGGAAACTAATAGCTGGCAGTGCGTAAATAATGAACCCACGTATGCACGTTAAACTCTCATTTATAAGGTGTTTTTTTTTTCAAATATCCTTATACTTTTTTTATTAAAAGACATCTAGCGCTACATATGGCAAATCAATTACATTTACTTGCTAATCGCTTCAAATGAAACGAAGCAAAATCAGATGGCTTTGTTTCATTTTTAATTAAAAACCAACATTTTTTATTAAAAAAATATCATTTCTAGTATATAGTGCGAGATATTTTTATCTACGTCAGTTTCCGCATAAATTACGTCAAAGGTTCAATTATTTATATTTACATTCCTATTGATTTCTTCGTTTAAAAAAATTCGGTTCATTTTGCATGAACCGCATGACCCGTAATGACGTCAGTAACGTCATGGCTGTTACTATTGAAAACTCCCACGTATTACTCCCCCTTTTCACTTAATACTAATTTTGAAAGCGTTCGACTTAAGTTTATTTAAAGAAAAAAAATGAATAAAATGTAAATATAAGTAATGATTCTTATTTTGGTGCGGTTCATGCAGATTGGACGTGCACGCGAGAGCTGGCAAATTTACCATAAAGCGCTAGCGCGCTTTATGGATTTGCCAGCTCTCGCGTGCACGTCCAATCTGCATGAACCGCACCACAATAAGAATCATTCCTTAATTATACTCTCAAGCAAAACACGCAAAGCCATATTCTCCATCATTATTACACAGTTAAAACAGTAGAATCAACAAGCAATTATCAGCTGATCAGAGGGTTTTAAACCCGAATAGTTTGGTGTTTTCGTTACGAGTTTACATGATTTCAAGGTTACATGTAAGCTACTCTAACCATTTGTAAATCAGTAGAGGTGAAATAATATTGTTTAGACGTTAGAACCTATAGAAATAAAAGCAGCATGTCATTACGCAAACATTAAACAAAACCGGCTTAAACGACGTTGTCCAACAAAATATTTCAAAACGAAGAAACTATTAGACTATGATTGGCATAATTATAATTCAGCTTAAATAAAACACTTTCCCAAATAGCAGTTAAACAGTTGTCTATAGATCAATTACCTTCACAGTAACTATAACATGACATTTCAGAATAAAACAGAACAGAACATGACATTTCAATACTGTTATTTTTTATGTAATTTGATTTGTGTTAAATACCTGTATAACAGGACCATTGCCTATTATTAATAATAACAAAAACGGATTGAAATTTTTATCATTATGTCGCAGGGTTATTTACCCCTATACACTTATCTTTTTGTTATTATTTGTTTTTGTTGTGTTCGTCTATATTTGTATCGTCCAATCATCTCATTTTCATCTTACAGCATGTGCACTAGTCCATTAACCTGTCTATACTAATAGTGGTCGCGGGCCTTTGATTCAATTTACCCGTTTAACTCCTTGAGCATGCGCACTTATGAATAGATTTGAATGAGCGAGAGCTGCCAAATCGTTGTTTCCTTTATTTTATATTTCCAAGTGCTGTTGACCATCTATTTACAGGTATAATTGACATGTTATCTCATTTTTCATGCATTTGTCATTTCCCAGTCATGAATTTGTTGTATGTTTTGTATTTTTCGTACTTGCACTTATGAATAGATTTGAATGAGCGAGAGCTGCCAAATCGTTGTTTCCTTTATTTTATATTTCCAAGTGCTGTTGACCATCTATTTACAGGTCTCAGAGAGAACCCACGCGTCCCCCTAGAGGTAGGGTGACATTTTGGCGCCCAACGTGTATTTCTGATGGTGACGAATCTTTTGAGAGCGAATCTGTGTTGATGACGTATGTGTACGAACCTTTTTGAGGACGAACGTTAAATGCAATACGCCACAGTCCATCGCCGTTATGACGTCACATGGTGATTTCCAGTGAACAGCCAATGGAAAACGGTTTTACATTCTATCTTTACCTTGTAAACAAAGGATTTCCTCAGGAATGTACTGGTATTTTGTGAATTGTGCACAAATTATTTATCTCATAAACATTGAATGCATTCATAAATAAATGATATAGGCCTAATTCAACTGACAGCTGTGTACACATTCTACCGTGAACGTGTCCCGGATATCAACGCTGGATTTGTTGTGTTTTTTTGGACTTATTCAAAGTGAAAGTAGAACTTGACTGACAGTTTGTTTACATTTAGAAATTTGAAATTTAATTTTGAAGTGTAGACTTATAATAGTTTTTCTTTCAGTGAAAGTCTATTAGTGAGATCATTTTGATTAGGATTTCATTGTAATTATTTAGGACAATTGTAGGTTGTATATTTTTGAACTTGATTTTGTTTAAATTTGTATACAATTTATTTATTGTTACAGTTGTATGAAAATTCTATTTGTTTTTCAGATTTGTTGATCTGGTGAGATATTGTGATGTGATGTCAGAGTGTGGTCACCAGAGCACCTAACAGATGCCTGAATAACTTGTCACAAGTATTTGGTGTTGGTGAGCAAAAACTTATTTAACAAATTAACATCATCTTTCATCCAGATGGCCCTGTATTAATATTTATTGGTATTTATTTTCTGTATTGATCTTGTGCTTTTGCAATTGGGAAGTTTCTTTTGTCTATGGGTTGCAGGGTCTTTTGCATTTGACAATTAAAAAAAAAAAAAAAAAAAAAAAAAAAAAGAATGTTTGCTCAACATTTGGAATGCCAGTGCTGTTGTTAGTTGCTGTTGCATTGCAGCAGCAGTAGTATAGTTAGTTATAGTGACAGTAAGTTACAGTGATACAGTCTGCCAGTGGTTTGTGGTATTTTGTTACTCTGATCACTCCAACAAGTCTGTAACAGATATATTAAAATACAAAGTTGAGTATCTTTTAGTTAACATCAAGTGTGTGTTTAGTGCACATTGGTTTGATTTGAAAATTATGGTGAAATAAATTCATCATAAATTCAAAACAAACAATTGCTTTTCGGTATTTTTGTGCAAGGTTGACCGGTTAGCTGCAGGAATTGGAAGAGTGTTGCACATGAACAGGTATTTTGTTTTGAAAATTGGAATTATATTTTTGAAATAAAGTACATTGTGTTTTGTGTTGTGTGTTTTGGTTTTCTTTGATTGTGATTCCAGGTGGTAAAAATGGCTGAAGGTGGTGAGGTTGATGAAACTGAGTCATTGTCAGGTATTACAGAGCAGGAATTGGACTATTGTTTGCATATTGTAAAACAATCTGGAAGGTTTCAGTTGATTCCCATGGCAGAAAGTACCCCTGTTGTTTCAAAAGACCCAAAATTTGACACCCCTACTCCAGTGAAGGAACACAGGCAAGGACTTCAGTTTCAAGCTGAAGATTTGCCAAATTATGCATGTAGAGAACCTATCTCTTCAAGGGTAAATTACTTGAAAAGGTATCCAAATGTGGTTGAATCTGCCAATAAATCTGATGTTTCTGGGTATGTCAATTTGCCAAGGGTACATGATAAAGCTATGATCCAGCCCAATGATTATATTCCTAATAGGCCCCCTCCCCCTACTAGAGCAGCATTATATCCTGCAGAGCCTATTCCTCTAAATTCTACGCATGTGGCTCATTTCTCAACTCCTAGGGTACCAAAGCTACCTGAATTTGATGGCAATGAAACTGTTGATTGTGCCTTTGATATGTGGAGGTATGATGTAAACTGCTTGATTAGAAATCAGGTCTACCCAGATCATGTGATTCTGGAAGCCATTAGAAAAAGTCTTAAAGGTAAGGCTCGTACAGTGTTGTTACACCTTGGCGAAGGTGCCAGTGTGTTTGATATATTGATCGAATTGGAAGGTATTTATGGCAATGTGGCCACAGGTGAAAAGTTGAAAGAACAGTTTTATTGTGCCCGTCAAGAGCAAAATGAAACTGTTGCTGATTATAGTGTTCGTTTAGAACATTTACTGTGCAAGACAAATTTATATTTGGATAAAGAGACTAAGAACGACATGTTAAGAAACAGGCTCTGGTCAGGGTTGAGGGATAACCAGTTGAGAAATATATCCAGATACAAGTTTGAGATGGTAAGAGATTTTAGTATCCTTAGAAGGGAGCTCAGGCAGATGGAGCAGGAGTTAGAAGTGAGTAGAAGAGAAAGAAAACAGTTAAGAGAAGAAACAGGTAAGAGTATAATGCAGAAGGTAGAACCTGTGACACAGTGTATGTCAGCAGTGGAAAGCAAACTGTTACAGCAGCTGCAGGAGGTGACTGATCAGTTGAAACAGTTGAATACAAGGGTAAGTGCCTTAGAAAAGAAGAATGTTCCAAACAGTAGAAGTAACTTTAACAGTGGGAATCCAGGGAAGCAGAAAACAGAAGCATCAGGTAAAGGTAGTCAGCAATCTGACAATCCTTTAAACTCCTCGCGGCCTCCTCAGAAGGGCCAGTAGGAGGTCTGGTAAACAATAAAGGCCCTATTGTTCCTTTAATAGGTCGCGCGAACGAGACTTCCATTTTAATAAATGGACAGATTTGTAAAGGTCTTCTTGACACTGGTTCAATGATAACTACTCTTAGTGAGAATCATTTTAAATCTATGTATCCGCGTCCTGAGTTGTTTAATCTTTCTGATTTTGCTTTGGATATTTCGGGTGCGAATGGTTCAGCTGTTCCCTATCTTGGTTACATTCTTGCAGAGTTGAGTATTCCGAACATGATGATTACCTCTGCCACAGTGCCCATTCTTATTGTGCCAGACACGAAGTATTCACAGTTTGTACCTATGATAATAGGGACCAACGTTCTCAATTTCTTTAAATCCTCGGTGGACGTAAGTCAGACACCAGCTGAGTGGCAAGAAGTTTTCTCTTCACTTGCATCGCCTCAGTTTGTTCCGGTTAGGTTGCTTGGACACAAAGCGGTAGAGTTAAAGCCGTATGAGGCCCGGGTAGTGAATGGAAAGGCTAGATACGTAGGAAGTATGTCTTCTGGTTTAACAGAAACCCTCGACTTCACAAAGTCATTTTCTGTTACGCCAAATGTTGTGAAGATTCAGCCTGGTAGTTCTTTCTCAAGAATACCTGTGCGAATTTACAACCTGACTGCAAGACCAGTTTTGTTGAGGCCTAATTCCTTCCTCTGTAGTTTACAGAATGTTGATGTTGTCAGACGTCTAGATCCTTTCGAAGGTTCTGAAGTTGATAAAAGTAGGAACTCTGACAAGTCATTGGATGAACTTGGGGTTGTTGTTCCGGCGGATGTGTTGACAAGGGATGAGCAGGCGCAAGCCTGTAGCTTCTTTTCCAAGTGGAAACACTTGTTCTCTGCTGGGTTAACTGATCTTGGCTGTACAAATCTAGTGGAGCACAGTATTGAATTGACTGATCCAATCCCTTTCAAAGAGCCATATCGTCGCATTCCTCCTGGTATGTTTGAAGAGGTGAGAGAGCACCTCAAGGAAATGTTGGAAGCGGGTGCTATCCGAGAGTCTCACAGTCCCTTCTCCTCGAACATAGTTTTGGTTCGGAAAAAGGATGGGTCTCTTCGTTTTTGCATAGACTTTAGGCGTCTAAATAGTCGTACGGTTCGGGATGCCTATTCACTCCCTCGCATTGAAGAGACTATTGATACACTTTCCGGTTCGCAGTATTTTTCAAAGTTGGACCTCCGTAGTGGGTATTGGCAAGTTGCCATGAAAGAGTCCGACAAATTTAAAACTGCGTTCACGGTAGGTCCATTAGGATTTTTTGAATGTAATCGGATGGCCTTCGGGCTTACGAACGCCCCGGCTACATTCCAGAGGCTCATGGAAAGAGCTATGGGAGAGCTCAATCTTCGTGACTGTCTAATTTACTTAGACGATATTATCATTTTTTCCAAGAACATAGAAGAGCATTTTCAGAGGCTGGATTCAGTGTTTTCCCGATTGGAACAAGCTGGTTTAAAGCTCAAAGGTTCCAAATGCGAATTCTTCCAGACTAGGGTGAAGTATCTAGGCCATATTGTAAGTCGTGATGGTGTGGAGACCGATCCTGAAAAGATCGAAGTCTTGAAGAAATGGCCTGTTCCTACATCTATCAAGGAATTGCGTAGCTTTTTAGGGTTCGCAGGATACTACAGGCGCTATATTGAAGGGTTTGCCAGTATCTCAAAACCTCTTAATGATCTGTTGGTGGGTCACCCCACAAACCAGAAAGGCAAGTCTCGGAAGGAAGCAGCCTCTTGGAGATGGGGAGTTGAGCAGCAGAAGTCCTTTGATACTCTCATTGAGAAACTGTCTTGTCCTCCTGTTTTGGGTTATGCTGACTTTTCAAAACCTTTCCTTCTCAATGTAGACGCCAGTGGGTCAGGTTTGGGCGCAGTCCTATATCAGTTTCAGGAAGGACGCGAACGCGTTATTGCTTTTGCAAGTAGGGGTTTGCGAAATAATGAAAAGAACTATCCTGCACATAAATTAGAGTTTCTGGCTCTCAAGTGGGCAGTTGTGGATAAGTTCCATGATTATCTGTATGGAAATTCGTTCACCGTACGTACAGATAATAACCCTTTAACATACGTCCTGTCCACCGCAAAACTTGACGCCACTTCTCACAGATGGTTGGCAAGCTTAGCGAACTACAACTTTAGCATTCAGTATCGTAGTGGCAAAACCAACACTGATGCAGATGCCTTATCGCGATTGCCATTCTCTGACAGTAGAAAGGTAGTTTTTGCTGATGTGGTGAAAGCGCTTTGTCTCAGTACTTTGGTGTCTCCCGCCGAAGCCCCAGCGATTGAGTGCCTATCAATTTCACAACAGACCATGGACACAAGCATGTCTGATTCTTACGCTGCTCAGGCAGTGAGTCTTGGTAACATTGACTGGAAGGTGGAACAGTCCCAAGATGACACAATTGCACGTGTTGTGGAATTAGTTCGGAAGGGTCACAGACCTACTAAACGCCTCTGTGCATTGGAACGGCATAGTGTCCGTCAGTATTTAAAAGAGTGGAAAAGTCTCTTTTTGAAAGACGGTATTTTGTACCGCAAGGGCTTTGTTTCAGGTCAGCCTGTAATGCAGTTGGTCTTGCCGGCAGTTTACTTTGATATTGCATTTGAGGGCTTGCATAGTGATGCTGGTCATCAGGGACGTGAGCGAACAGTCAGTCTCCTGAAGTCAAGATTTTACTGGCCAGGTATTGATCAGTTTGTTGAACGTCGTGTTCGAGAATGTCCGCGGTGTCTTCGTAGAAAGACCCCTGTCAGGTATGCCGCTAATCTCATTCCGTTGGAATCCACTTATCCTTTGGAACTGGTTTGTGTTGATTTTCTGACGTTGGAAATGTCGGCTGGCGGTTATGAAAACATTTTGGTAATAACCGACCATTTTACGCATTTTGCGCAAGCAGTTCCCACTCGAAATCAGACGGCCCATACTGTTGCTAAAGTACTTTTCGAACAGTTCATTTGCCATTATGGATTTCCTGCACGACTTCACAGTGATCAGGGTCGAAACTTTGATGGTGCTGTTCTTAAAGAGCTGTGCAAAATTGCAAATGTGGAAAAAAGTCGTACCACGCCATATCATCCTCAAGGAAATGGAATGCCGGAGAGGTTCAATCAGACTCTCTTGAACATGTTGGGTACGCTGGAGGATGAACAGAAGCAGAATTGGCGTTCTTTTGTCCCAACCATGGTTCATGCATACAATTCCACGAGGCATGAAACCACTGGTTACACCCCCCATTTTCTGATGTTTGGTAGACATCCACGTCTGGCAATAGATGCATTTCTCGGCATCGAACCAGATAAAACACCCCGTAGGTCTCATTGCAATTATGTTGCAGATCTTAAAATGCGAATGAATTTTGCGTATAAAATGGCAACACGGGAAGCTAGACGTCAGGCTCGCCGTCACAAGCGTCGCTATGATTTGCGGGTTAGGGAGGCAAAGTTGTTGCCAGGTGATCAGGTGCTGGTCCGTAATGTAGGTCTTAAAGGCAAGTGTAAATTAGCTGACAAATGGGGCAAAGATGTTTATATTGTGGTGTCTCAGCCCAATGAATCTATTCCTGTTTTTCAGGTCCAGAGGCAGCACGGACGAGGGAAAATGAAGACCCTGCATAGAAATCTGCTTCTGCCGATCACTAGTTTACCTGTCAGGGAAACAGAAGCCGACCAAGGAGCAGTTGATCAGCCGTCTGATGAAATTGCAACAATCCCATCGTCTCCTGTGCGTATCCCTTCGCCACAGTCTGATTCTGTTGTAAGCAGCCCTGGAGGAAACAGACCGCGCCCGGATAAGGTACTGGAATCCAGACCTGACGGCGATTCTCCCGTACCGCGGTATGTAATTCCACAACGACGTGGCTTGAACCCGGATGCAACTGTGTTTGTTCCCAAGAGAACTCAACGTAATCGGACTAAACCAGCTTGGTTAAATTCCAAAGACTGGGTAACATAATGTGTGTACAAGTTGACAAATTACCAAGTGTGAATTTTAAAACACAAACTTTTCCATAAAAATTAAAGTTGTGTTGACATAAACCGGATGTGACATTCCTTAGGAATCCAGAGGTGTGAAACCTAGTGTTTATCTTATTTTGTTTACTTTTTATTCATTGCATGTTTGTTTCATGTATTTGCAATTAAATAAAAGTTCATCAGAACATCTATTAAAGCTGTCTAATAGTTGTCGTTACAGCTTAAATTTCATGTGTTCTAAATGACTTTAGGATACTTTTGACTATAAAGTGTAATTCACTTTATGGGCAAGAAAACTTTATAATTTGTTATTTTCATAAACTAAGGATTATGAAAATTACAGATATTATGAATCAGGCCTGATGATTGTACAAAATGCTTTTAGCAACAATACGTTGTCGGATTGTTGTATGAGCTAAGATTCCAATACCTTGTTGGAGTGATATTGGGTGACAGGTGCCCGGCACTGTGTAGATTTTTTATGGGTAGTACTTAGGCATTCTTAGTTAGACGTAGAAGTAGATTGTACTGGCATTTACGAATGTCGGGACGACATTCCACAAAAGGGGGGAGAATGTCGCAGGGTTATTTACCCCTATACACTTATCTTTTTGTTATTATTTGTTTTTGTTGTGTTCGTCTATATTTGTATCGTCCAATCATCTCATTTTCATCTTACAGCATGTGCACTAGTCCATTAACCTGTCTATACTAATAGTGGTCGCGGGCCTTTGATTCAATTTACCCGTTTAACTCCTTGAGCATGCGCACTTATGAATAGATTTGAATGAGCGAGAGCTGCCAAATCGTTGTTTCCTTTATTTTATATTTCCAAGTGCTGTTGACCATCTATTTACAGGTATAATTGACATGTTATCTCATTTTTCATGCATTTGTCATTTCCCATTCATGAATTTGTTGTATGTTTTGTATTTTTCGTACTTGCACTTATGAATAGATTTGAATGAGCGAGAGCTGCCAAATCGTTGTTTCCTTTATTTTATATTTCCAAGTGCTGTTGACCATCTATTTACAGGTCTCAGAGAGAACCCACGCGTCCCCCTAGAGGTAGGGTGACACTATTATCTGCTGTTTTTTTAATCATTGCCATCCATATTTAATATTGTCAATAATTCCTGGCTTAAAGAGCAAAAGATGCAGTGCTGATGCTGTTGTTTTTCATCAGAAATGTTTGTTTTGATTCAATTGGGAATTTTTCTTCTCAAATTGGGAAAAAAGTATATGTTTTGCTATTGGGAACATGACCGAATAACTGCTATAAAATCAACTGCAAAAAAGCCCTGCAGTTCTGTATAAACCTCAACAGGAATATTTTCTCATAAACCCCCATAGTTTATGAAGCAATTGACACATACATGTATAAAACAAAACAGCTCTAGTTACATGCACACTCATTCTTATACATAAAAATTTTAATGTTATGATAAATAACACAAACTTTCATTAAAATAACAGAAGAAAATTTATGCAGAGAGTGAACATCTTGTAAATATTACAAATAAATAAGGTTAGAACCTGTTAGAACCAGATTAATGTCATATTGTTCATACAGTTTGTACATGTAAATGTAATGCTTATTTGCTGTTTGTTCTTACACAAACAAATGATAAGACTGTAATGGAGTTAATTTATTTAAGTGCCATAAAATTCTTTTTAAACATCCCTCTCTTAATAAATGCCCCCATGCTATTTTTAGGGAAAAAAATCAGTTAATCAATATTTACTATACAATATACTTCAGACATCAATTTCGAATAAAAATAATTAATACAAATAATAAGTGCCCCCCTATCAAAAAATGTAACGCCCCTTTGGGGATGGGTGTCGGTTAAAAGGAACTTTATGGTTTATCACACTGACACAGCTAATATGATGTAAACTGTGTTTGATTTCTATCCTTTCAAACTTCTCATGTAGACCATTTTACATCAAGTTCTTCTCCCTATATATGCCTTCATTGCGAGAATGAACTGGGATCCAGACCTTCAAATCACGTTATTATGGGATCCGCGATATTCGAGGGACAAAGGAACTTACGCTAATCATAAGTCCATATACCTGCCTTTGCAGCCACCTGCGAATAGCAACCACCTTTGCAGCAGTCGGTTTCGCACAGCATTGTTTAACGAATAAATGACCCCTGAAAATTTGATGATGACCTCCGAAAATTTGAAAATGACCCTTGAAAATTTTGGCCCAAGGGTCATTTGGCTTTCAGAGCCAAGTGGAACCCCTGATGTTACCCTGGGTAAGCATTAAAATACACATACACATTACGTTTTATCGGTATTTGAAAATAAATCATTTTGTTGCCATGTTGTTGTTTTTCTCTTTAACCAGTGCCATAAAATTTACTATAATGTGAGTTTAACTCATTAACGTTTATACTGCAGGTTAATCTTTTTATGCGAAACTTCATGTATTTGTAAGATGTGTACGCTGTCTAGAATGAAAACAGATTCTCAACACATCTCAAATTTAGACATGAGCATCTCAAATTAGAAGCCAATTAACCAAATCAGACACATTTATCATTTTATCTACAGCAGGTGCAAAAAACAACCATTCATTAACAATTCAGTGCCATTGATTAGGTGACCCAGTGTTTGTACAGCAATTTAACAATTTTATGACAGTTTGCTTATTAAAGAAACGTAGTAAACAATAATAAACAGAACCTAAACAATCAAAAAACATTTTTTCAACGATTCTCAGTATGCTGCTGAACGACCGTCATTGTCTTTATCGATTTACGTGGTATTAACATTGTTACTTCCCTTTTTTCCCTTTCTATCATGCAAAATGACAGTTGATAGATTTTTACTATCACTTTATGGGGAAAATACGGGGTCCACGGGTCGACCGTGATATATTGGATTTTGTGATATAGCGGAGCTCCACTGCAATTACCTAATGCTAAGCATATAAAAGATCACAATATGAATATGTCATTTCATGCTTATGATGCTATTTAATTTTTTGTTAAATCCCAGTTTTTTTCTCTTAACTTTGGTATAGTGGCTCATTACTAGAACTAGGAACTCAGTATCTTATCTTAAATTGGGAAACAATTATTTGACAAATCAAGAAATGATTACCTATTTTTTTCATCTAAATGTTTATAAATGGAATAAAAAAGCCTTATTAATCATATGTTAGTGCTTTTTATTATATATGATTGCAATTAAAAAACAACAACATTGAATTAAGCATGAGAACTCGTGCAAGGAGAATCAAACATCAAACAAATATTCAACAACAGAATGTTCTGAATAACAACATATTATGTTACTAACGTTTAGAAGAACTTGAAACACTTACCGCCATGACTAGTTCAAACGGATATTTGTATATCCTGACCGGTGACTGATATTTGTGGACCATATTTGATGTTTTGGGTGGGGGTAACTGTCACTCCTCAAAAATTATTCCTCCCGTCAGCTTATCTTAAAGTTTCTTGAGAAATAACTCATCTTAACATTTCTATGACATATTCATTTCAAACTACATCTTTATCTTGTCACCAGATCAATCGTTCCGGTAAAAAATTATTTGTTTCTAGTTGCGATAAATTTATTCCAAGTTCTGTGTTGCGTGAGAAATCTTAACTGTAAAATTTACGAAATTGGAGAAACTGACGTCGACACCGGCGGAATGTACACAAACTGCACGTGTTTATAGAAAAACAGATCTACGACACTTCATGGTGTAATTCTTACTTCATAGGTACATGTTACGACCAAATCATTTCTTCTTAAATGCTTATTTGTATAATATTTTTCGAGAAAGAGTACACTTGCAGATTTTGAATAAGTCACATAGTAAACGGTTTTCGGACAGTATGTTTTGGGATGTACAATCTGTACCTCCATAAATGTAAGATTTATAAGTTAACTGATCACCAAGAGAAAATGTTGTATTCACTCCAGACCTTATATAATGACGTGGTATTAAAAGTCCACAGATCAAAACAGAAGTATAAATGAACAGCATTATATTTTTCTACTAGAAATTCTAGATCTATTTTCCTTCATAGGGAATTAATTTTTGGGAAAAAAAAACCCTCTAGATCCTGTTGTTAATAAATTTAAATTCTATTATATTACAGAAAAAGTGTGCACCAGCCATCAATTCAATGGATATCTGATAACTTAACTGGTTTTCTATACTGTTCAGAACTTACAGAAAGCATTTTAAGACATGACCGTCTATTGCAGATGCTATTGCAACAGAAGCTGAGCTTGTTCAGCTTTGCTTTCCTTAAATCAGCATGGTTCAGTACCATACATGCCGACTTCCCTAAAGTTGAATAAAAATGTCAGACATTTGCAGACTTCCAGAAAGTTGAAAATATGTGTCAGACATTTGGTCAGATGAGATGTGAAAATCTGTCTGACCGAAACAAATTCTGTCAGACCGAAACATGTTATCAGGCTATTTGCAAGTATAAGGAGTTCAAATTTTTGTCTGACATTCGGTCTGATAACACAAGAAATCTAGTCTGACCGGCTCAAATTTTACCAGACAGGTCCTTCGGTCTGGCAACTTTCGGGATGTCTGCATTTGGTCAGACAAATGTGCAAATCTGTTTGTCTGTATAACAGGTCCTTTGGTCTGGCAACTTTTGGGACATCTGCACATTACGTGGGTCCCTTAAAAAACAGTTACCTCACCAGATATTTGTTTAGATTAACAGCTGCTTTGCACCATTTCTGTACAGTTATTTTTTTCCTTAACAAACTGACGCCGATAGTCAGCGTCTTCCCCAGGAAAAAAAATCCCCAACGAAAATCGTTTCCCCCTTGTAAAGTGATAATTTTTTATCAAAATGTACACAGAAGCTTAATTTATAGTTATGTTTAATCTATTTTATCTAAAATCTGCTTAATTTTCATGAATATTTGTTAGAAATTAGGTATGTACAGAACCGAGTATTATTTGATGAATGTTACTAAATTAAGATTTGCTACGTCATAGAAACTGTATCCTGGTCGTCACCTTTAACATTACTGTTACTGGATTATCTTTGTGTTCGGAATAAAGGCATTCTACCTTCCAGTTTTAAATGGATTTTACAACAGTTGAGTACTGTTAGCGAGCATATGGCCGTAAATTACGTCTAAAATACGACTCGTCTGCCGAATTTCTTGATAACATACGTCCCGCGGTCTTCCGAAAAAGATAATCACAACCATCGACGTTGGCAGTCGTAGTAAATTTGAACCCAGCCTAAAATCTTTCAGGTCACACTGTTTACGATTAGATAGTAAAAATGTTTTGTTAAAACAATAAGCTCCGCCCAGTTGAAAAATACCAACCAGTCGATTAAAAGCATGCGCGCGCCGGTCTAATTATCACCGAGGAATGTATACTGACACAGGGCAAAAAACAGAATCTGTTGTTTTGATAATTGACAATTAATTGAAGGTTAACTGAGTAAATTGTTAGTTGTCGTATATTGTCTTTGTCGTGCTTTTTGACGGATGTGGCCTGTTTGTACTGTTGGGTAAAACGAACGACGAATAATGCAAAATACGAACAACAGAAAACGGCGCCATGTTCTGTCACAAAAATATAAATCGTTAGGTGAAACATGCATTAAAAACTGTGCCGGGCAATCATTTTTATCCCAAGAATTTTATATCCTGTATCTTGCGGAGTATTCATTGAAGTCCAAATTTACTGTGTGACTCACAACTAAAATAAAAATTAATTATCGCAACATTTAAAAGTCAAAGTACCCTGTAATTTTGAGATAATTTATAGTCATACATCGCGTGTTGTATTAGCATGTTTGTATTGGGGGTTTATTGCTCGAACCCTCCTTTTGAGCAGCAATATTTAATTTTCTTGGAGAATTCAGAAGTTAAGTTGGAAATTAACAATATCTACCCAAGCAATGCCCTAAACAAAAGATTTCTGGAAATCTCCCCAATTTTGTATTTTTCCCCTTTTGACCAGCATCTTCCCCTCTTCCTTAAAAAAAACCCTGCTGTAAAAAAACTTGCTTTACCTATGGTCTACTGACCTGAAAAATTGAATTTTAACCCTTTGATTTCCAGATAGACCATGGATGAACAGACAGACAAAAAGAAAGCTCATAGGAAAAGACAGGCAGGACCAAAAGCTGCCAAGAAGAAGGGGAAGCAAGTTATTGATCAGAATCTAACTCCACAGCAGAGAAATCCTAAGGCTTTCTCTATACAACATGCTAACAAAACTCTCAGAACAGTTCAAAGGTAATTGAATTATTTAGTAAGTAGAGAGAAATTTTGTTGCATGGTCATTGATTTTTTACTTAAGCCATTTAATATTGCATTCAACACCATAATATCTTGGCAAAGAATGATAACTTATCTGATTGCTCAAGTTGCTATGGAGTTATGGCCCTTTAATTGCTGATGTTTAACACTGTTAATTCCACAAGTAGCTTGTGAGTAAGGTGAATGAAAGTAATAAAGTGTAAAGTGTTTTTTATTATACTATTTATGAACAATGTGTTTCAATAGGTCTGACACAGTGAAAACAGCCAGTTTTTTTAGGCCATACAGATGTTCTTCATGATATTATTTGAACTAACTTTCAGAACTCAGGATATCAAGACAAAGAAGCAGCACATTCCTCTGGTTGACCGTACCCCCCTGGAACCTCCCCCAATCATAGTGGGTGTGGTTGGACCTCCAAAGGTGGGGAAAACTACTCTTCTGAAGTGTGTTGTAAAGAACTTCACAAAACAGAGACTCACAAGGATTCAAGGCCCTGTTACAGTAGTGTCTGGTATGTTTGTTATGCATGAGAAAACTAACCCTTTGCTCCATATATATGCATTTTTACATGTGTGCAATCGGCATTGATCCAGATCAGCTGGCAGATCACATCTGCAATCTGATCTGGATCTGCACTAGTCTCATTTAAGTCAGTAATTACTTAATGAATCTAAAAGTGAACAGTTTAGATCCTGATCAGATTGTAGCGATGTGCTGGCTGATATGGATCTACACTTGTTGCTGATGTCATAAAGGTGTATATATGGAGAGAAGGGCTAAATTTATCATAGCTTCTATCCGATTATGTTTTACTTGAAATAAAGTTATTTGTGTATTGTAACAGTAGAGTCTTGTACGCTTGTGTTACATTAGAATGTCAAATGTATTTACAGAAACTACTATCTGATTAAATTTTTCTTGAAATTTATTGCAGGTACAGTAGTGTCTAGTACGTTTGTAACAGAATGATAAGATAATGTTAACGTTATTTATTATAACTTATATCTGATTATGATTTTCTTGATATTTAGTTATATCACATATAGGGTTAGGCATCTAGAACAATTTTAGAAGAAAACATATTCTCATCAGAAGCTTTAATTTTACCACTCTCACTGAAGTCAATCCTAACAAAATGGTAGATCCACAAACACCATATATAGCGGTTTTCCCTTATAACTATTTTTAGAAACAGTCAATACAGGAAGAAAGTTTCATAATGCTTGCAAAATGATCTAAAGATGTCATTACAGTGGAAATACATTCAATACCATTTAAAACACACCTATGTTCAGTAAAATACGCGGGGTGTCAACTCTTTCTGCGGTCTATAACACTGTGTATACATGGAAACAATATACAATATAACGTTTAGAACCCTTTGACAATTTTGGCGGTCATTATTTTGTTTTGCAACTTTGTAGGCATCAGCCTGATTCTGATAGCCTAGCATTTTCAGGAGGTGATTTAAATCAGTTTTACCATCTTAGTTTTTTTGATCTTCTTTTTGATTTTAGGGAAGCAGAGACGATTGACAATAATAGAATGCAACAATGATATCAGTGCCATGATTGATATCGCCAAAGTGGCTGATCTGGTAAGATGAGTGAACGAGACATTCTAAATCCCATTATCAGATATTCAGGCTTGATTCTTATCCCTTTATACCATAGATAAATCTTTATTGCATGGAGAAATAAAATAAATAATTATATATAAAATTATATCATTTAAACATTTTACAAAGTCACCTATTAGGTTTGAAAAAAATAATAGATATTGTAAATTCATTCCAAATATATTTATATTTTTCTTGACAAAGAACATGTGTTCGAAAATTCAAAATTAAAGAGTGATAATTTTATAAAGTGTATAACTGACTTCCCTTTCGGAAGATTTTACGTAATTGTATTTATAAATAGATCTTCGTTGTCAAAAAATATTACCAAAGACACGTTTTTCTGAGACGTGACCTGTTTCATTGATATATTTTTAGGTTTTGCTGCTAGTGGACGCCAGCTTTGGATTTGAGATGGAAACGTTTGAGTTTCTCAATATCTGTCAAGTACACGGTTTCCCAAGGATTATGGGAGTTCTTACTCACCTTGACTCGTTCAAAGACAGCAAGAAACTTAGGAAGACCAAGAAAAGATTAAAACACAGGTTTTGGACTGAAGTGTATCAGGTTTGAACCTTTTGCTATAACCTTAGTGGCCTTATCATCAGTTTTCCATATTTAACGGTTAAAATGTATACTCCATATGTATGCATTTTAACAGGTTTGACTAGTGTAGATATAGATCTTCCTGCACATGGTGTCTGATCTGGATCTGCAACAGTTGCATCATGGTCAGAAATAACTTAAGAATCCTTCATTCGAACAGTGAAGCTCCTTATCAGGCAGCTCGGATCTTGATCTTGCTGATCTTGATCTACACTGGTCGCCCACGCATTTTCAGTGAATCTATGAAGCAAATGGTTGTTCATTAAATTAATATAATGGACTCGCCTTTCTATTTAAGTAAGGTTGGTCAATTGTTGTTAATGTTTTTTTTAGATGAAATTCATTATCTTAATTTATTTACTTAGAAGCAAACAGTGTAGACCCAGATCAGTATGTTCAAAGGCTTATCAGGTCTTACACTGCTTGCAAATGTGAGAAATGCTGTGCAGAGTATAAAGGTTTAGATCCTGATTAGATGTGATCTGGATCTACACTGTTCACCACATCATTGTAACAGCCGAATCCTATGAGGTGAAGGGTCAATTTAAAACGTAAGGAAATAATAATAACTTGCTTTTCATAACCGTTGTATTGCTAGATGTTTTGTTCGTTGACATGTAACTGATTTATGGCAAATAAACAAAATCTGACATAGATTTACAACATTTTGTAGGGAGCAAAGTTGTTCTATTTATCGGGTATGGTAAATGGAGAGTACCAGAAAACTGAGGTACACAACCTGTGCAGGTTTATATCAGTGATGAAGTTCCGACCCCTTACCTGGAGAACCACACATCCGTACATCCTGGCCGACAGGTATCCCACATACCAGTATTACTGGCTAACCATATATTTGTTTAGTTTCATTTAAATAGTGATTTTCTTTGATGATTGAACACCAGAAAATTATATTTTTACAAATGAAATAATCAGTTTTTATGTTCAAGAGTAAACAAAATCAATATTTCACTGAAACAAATTTTCTTTTTATGTTTAGTTTTCTTATCAAACAAATCTGAAATTACAAAGGGGTTTAATAACTTGAAAATTGGATTTGCACGATTTGCAATTAGTTTACCAAAAAACAGTGAAAATAAATACGGTGTTGCACAGTTTCAAAACTTTGAAAATATCAATTGTATTTCACAGGGAAAACTTAATAATTTCCTTTTAAACTAAAAACAAGATGTTTTTAAAAGTCAAATGAAACACTGTGAAACTTATGATTTTCTCTTTCTCAAATAATAGACATCATGGTTCGCACTGCATGAACCTTTTTCGCAAACATTACCATTCTCGAATGAATCTTTTGCAGATTTAAATTACTGATATCTTATGGCAAATTCACCATCCGTAAATTTTGAAATTTTAAAAAGATAATGTATACTTTTGCTTTTTTGAGCATCATCATTGAAATAGCGATCAATTTTAAATCAATTAAAATACAATGTACTGTTAATTGCTGATTGAAATATCAATCAAATTATAATTAATTAAAATACAATGTACTGTTAATTGCTTTCTTGTTTTGTAGAATGGAAGACATCACCGATCCAGAAAAAGTTCGTCAGTTTAGCAAAACGGATCGTGATGTCTCACTGTATGGATATCTACATGGCACGCACATGAAGAACAACATTAATGTTCATATTCCGGGCTGCGGGGATTTTTCCATTCACGATATCCAGTTCCTCACTGACCCCTGTCCGACCCCTGAAAAACAGAAGAAGCGGTCCCTAAGTCAGCGAGATCGAGTGGTGTATGCCCCTATGTCTGGAGTCGGTGGTATTGTGTATGATAAAGATGCAGTCTATATTGATCTTGGAGGCAGTCATTCACATAAACAATCACAGGTAAGCCTGCTTAAGACATTTTATTTTAACGCATGGGCAAACAGTGTTGATCCTGATGAGCTGTACAGGGTGAGTCCCTACAAAACAACAACTGGAAACAGATCTGAGTATTAAAATAATCAATTTACTCTCTGTTGTAGATTTTAAACTAATCTTATACATGTAATTAAGGTCTTTGTGTTTATTTTGTTTATATCTGTGGTAAATGTTAAGTTGTAGAGAATATGGCTTTTAAAAGTTTTTGCCATTTTGGGCTTAATCCTTTACTCCATGGATACTTCTTTTATTACATGGGCGGCCAGTGTAGATCTATCTTATTGGGCACATCTATGCCATCTGATCTGTATATGTAATGTTCACTTCATTTGGTCAGAAATAACCTAATGAATCTAAAAGCAAACAGTTTAGATCCGGATCAGATGGCACAAATGTGCTGGCTGATCTAGATCTACACTAATTGACCATGCAATAATAGTCAAAGCGATTGGTATGGAGTAAAGGGTTAAACACATATATGATATGCAACCAAGGTTCTCTTTGAAAATGACTTCTTATCTTGAAAACAATATTTGCTCAGGATGAAGATGCTTCGCAGCCAGTGAATGAGCTGGTATCCTCCCTAATGGCCATGAATAATCCACTGGACAAGAAAATGACCACATCCCAGGTTACCCTGTATTCCGAGGGGATAAAGAGCTCAGAGGTCACACAGGATGACAATTACAGGTACAGTTTATTATCCCTTTCCTCCATATATAGGCATTTTTACGTATGTGCAACCAGTGTAGATCCAGATCAGCCTGCACATCCCTGCCATCTGATCGCGATCTGCACTGGTCCCATTTTGGTCAGAAATAACCTAACAAATCAAAAAGCAAACAAAAAGCTAACAGTGCAGATCCTGATCAGATGGCATGAATGTGCAGGCTGATCTGGATCTACTGTTCGCCCACGCAAAGGTTTAGCTATGGAGGAAAGGGTTATTTTGGATGATATAATTTTTTAAATATTTGTAGGTACTAATTATCAATGATTTCATGACTGAATTTAGAACCACCAAAACTATAAAAAGTAAACTTTTATATAAATTAAAGAAAATTTTGAATGTTAATGCTATATAACCCATACTCCATGTATATGAGTGTTATAGCATATATGAACAATGTAGATCCTCTAAGCTGGCAGATTTGTGCCATCTGATCAAGATCTAGATTGTTTTCTTTTTGTTAGAAATGATCTAATGAATCAAAACAACAAACAGATTGCAAGCTAATCCGGATCTACACTGTTTGCACATGCAATAATGCATATATGGATTTAAGGGTTAAATAATAAGGTTATACTTGCAGTATAATATTAGCAATACTGCATAATTGTACAAATTCCAGAAATCATCATTTTTAGCTCGACTATTCGAAGAATAGGGGAGCTATCCTACTCGCCCCGGTGTCAACGTCGGTGTCTCCGTCCGTTAAACAAAATATGCACTCTGACCGTAACTTGAAAACTACTTATGATATCAACTTGAAACTTGGAATATATATTCACCATCTAATTCTACATCATTACCAACAAGACCCAAAACTCTGCTTCCAATATTTTTCAAGTTATGCCCCTTTTTCACTTAAATTTTTCTGTAACTTATGCCCCTTTTGAACTTAGTTTTTGCCGAAATATGCGCTTGATCCATAACTTTGAAACAACATGAGATATTAACTTCAAACTTAGAATATGCATGTATAGTCACTATGTTAATCTTTACAATAACCACCAAAGACCGAAAACTCTGCTACAATTGTTTAAAATTTATGTTCTTTATAAAATAGATTTTGTTTTCAAGTTTTTATGCACTTGGCCCATAACTTTGAAACTAATACAGATATCAACTTCAAACTTGAAAAACATTTTCACCATCATAATCTAGATCACTTTCACTTGACCTACTGTATGCTTTTTAAAGTAATGCTTTTTTTCATTTCAGTTCTTTTTCTGTAACATTACTGATTCAGAAATAATTGATATTGAACTTAAAGTAAATTTCTCCAATCATAAATTACTAACAAGTTTTTTTTTAACTCTTCCAAAAATATTTCATAGTTATTCCCATTTTTAGTTCAATATTTATGGAACATTATGGAATTATTTCTGTTATTTAAAATTACTTTCTCCCATTCACTTGTTAATACTTTTCCTGATTGCACATGAATGTTTGGCCATAGTTGTTATTGTTTTAATCTTCAAATTGCATTTGTTTCAAATGATTCGAATAGTTGAGCGCGCTGTCTCCTCAGAATCTATCAACTAACCTCCACTGTTCTAATATGTGTGTCAGTTGTAGAACATTTATCATAAAACCCTAGCAATTTACTAATATTTTCTTAACGTAATGTTGTTTGCAGTGGTGATCGTGAGTTTGAGACCGTACAGTCAGGTGACAGAATGAGACGTCGAGCTGTATTCACTGATGATGACAACCAGATGGCAGCAGAAGATGACAGTGGCAGGGAATCGGATGAGGATATTGATGACGATGATATAAATGAGGTTAGATTTACAATTTCCCCATACAAATTTAATGCAACACTGCCACCAGTGTAAATCCAGATCATTTTGCATATCTGTGCTTCTAATCTGCACTGGTTTTGATTTTGGTCAGAAATAACTTAAATTAATCAAATAGCAAACGGTGTAGATCCAGATCATATCTCATGTATGTGCTGGTTGTGAGGAAGCTATCCAGTTAGCTTGCAGAACATTGGTGGTTCTACCCAGGTTCCCGCCTGGGCCTGAAATAACACTCGAAGGGGAACCTGGGGTCTTCTTCCACCCAAAAAGCTGGAAGATCAGACCCATTAATGTACGTGTAGAAGCTGAGGCAAGATATTCATTCACCCTTTCCTCCATATATACACATTTTTATTCATGTGGGACCAGTGTAGATCCGATCAGCCAGCCCATCCGTTCTGTCTGATCAGGATCTGCCCTGGATCACATTTTGGTCAGAAATAACCTATAAAATAAAAAAAACAAAGTTTTGATCCTGATCAGATGGCAAGGATGTGGCAGCTGATCTGGATCTAAAGTGTTTGCCCACGCAATAAAGGTGTATCTATGGAGGAAAGGGTTAAACCAAGAAAATCTTCATTTTCAGATCCCAGTAGAAACAGGAGAATTGCCATTCTAAGATTAAAATATTTGTATCTCAACTAGATCAGTAGTATTTTAAGAAAGCAATTATTTTAATTTTAGAATAAAACATTTCTTTTTTCAGAATGCAATAACAAAACAGTCAGTGTTGGACATGGTAGATTCAGACGAAGAAATTTCATTTAAGTCAAAGCCCGGAAAGTTTAAAAAGCCATCTCGTGACGAGGTGGATATGGAAGAAAGCAGTGAAGATGAAGAAATAACATTTAAACCTTCAAAGAATGAATTTGTTGAAAGTGATGATGATGATGATGATGATGATGATGATGATGATGATGATGATGATGATGATGATGATGATGATGATGATGATGATGACAATGTTGGGGAGGAAGAAAGTGAAACAGAAAGTCCACAAGGAAAGAAAAAGAAACAGAAAAGGGTGAAGTCTGATGTTATAGATAGTGACAATGATGAGGATGAGGATGAGGATGAAGATAGTGAAGAAGAAGAAGATGATGATGACAATATTGACGATGATGATGACAGTGAAGATGATAGTAATGATTTGCTAGAAAAACAAAAGGACAAGAAAAGTTCTAAAAAGCAATTGCCTGACAAAAATGTTAAAGGTGACAAAAATAGTGCAACACTAAAACAAGAAACACAAAAACTTAAACCTTCAGTGGTTAAACCATCAAAAAGTAAATCTCATAATGATGGTGCTAAGGTAACAAAATTGAATTTAACTTCAAAACAAGGGAATAAAAATAAACCAAATGTAAGTTCTAGTGAATCAGAAAGTAGAAGTGAAAGTGATAGTGAAGAAGATGTTAAAACGGTAAAATCTAGTGACTTGAAATTGAGCCAACATAAAACAGAATCAGGTATGAAAGGAACTGAAGATAATGTTAGTGAAAGTGCAAGTGAGTCTGACAGTGAAAATGAAACTGAACAGAATAAGAAAACAAAAGATGTTAAAGACCACAAAAAGTCGGAGAGTGTTTTAATAGATAATGACAAAAAATCAATAAAATCTTTGTCAGAGAAGTTGGTAAGTTTATCACAGACTGACTACTATTCTTGGAAACCTGAGGAAAAAGCTGTGACACCAGCAGCAGCATTGTCAGTGTCAAAATTAAAGGAGAGTGGTATTGAAGCAGAAGAAAGTGATGATGATGAGGAGGAGGAGATGGCGTCAGATATGGAGGAAGATGATGATGAAGGTACTAGTCAGGGTTCCTTTTTTATTTATCCTGATATGAAATACATATACACAACCTTTTTTCGATGTTGATAGCAAAATTCCCAAACAGTTAATCGCACATGTGATAAAACACATACCGTCATTGTCTGAATATAAGCTGCACTTTTTTTCCAGAATTTGGCAGTAAAAAGTTGGGGGTGCGGCTAATACACAGGTTTGGTTGCTTAAATACATTGCATTAAGCCATTTTCATCTGTTCCATCAGGTTTAGGGGGATGCGGCTTATACATGAGTGCAGCTTATATTCGAACAATGACGGTATGTATGGAGTAAAGGGATAATTTACTAAAAAATAAACTGTAAAAAAACCCCTGGCCTTAAGGTTATAAAACTTGAGTTTGAATTTATGATCGTAACGCAAAATTTTGTTTCAGTCTTAACATACAAAAGAAATGTCTGTTGTTAATACGTATGAGTACAACATTTTTATGTGTTCAAAATTCAAAAAAGCAGTTCTAATGCAGGGAAAATATGTAATTTCACCCATAGGCTTCGAGAATGAAACTAAGTTTTGAGCGTTGAGTTCGATCTCAAGTTTTGTAACCTTGGATCCTGGTGTTAAACAGCGCCCTCTATAACAGACAATTTTCTCTCAACTTTCAGCTGCTATACGAATGTTTTTTTTAGCTCGACTATTCGAAGAATAGGGGAGCTATCCTACTCGCCCCGGTGTCGGCGTCGGCGTCGCCGTCAGCGTCGGCGTCCGTTAAACAAAAAATGCACTTTGGTCCATTACTTGAAAACTACTTATGATATCAACTTGAAACTTGGAATATATATTCACCATCAAATTCTACATCATTACCAACAACACCCATAACTCTGCTACAAATATTTTTCAAGTTATGCCCCTTTTTCACTTAAATTTTGCGTTAAGGAAAATATGCACTTTGGTCCATAACTTATAAACTACTTGAGATATCAACTTGAAACTTGGAATATATATTCACCATCAAATTCTACATCATTACCAACAAGACCTATAACTCTGCTGTCAATATATTTCAAGTTATGCCCCTTTTTTCTTATATTTTGTGTCAAGCAAAATATGCATTTTGCCCCTAACTTTAAAACTACTTGAGATATTGCCTTGAAACTTGAAATATATTTTCACCATCAAAATCTACATCATAACCAACAAGACCCATAACCCTTCTTCCAATATTTTTCAAATTATGCCCCTTTTTCGCTTACATTTTGTGTTAAGCAAAATATACAGTCGGCCCTTAACTTCGTTATGAATGGAGGGATTTCAAAATAACTTGGCACAAATGTTCACCATGACAAGGCGGTGTGTCGCGTACAATACCCATGCCTGTAGGTCCAAGGTCAAGGTCACTGTTACTAAAAATAGAATTTTCTTGCAAAATCGTGTCCGCTCTGTAACTTTGTTATTTCTTATTGGGTTTTTAAATAACTTGGTATAATTGTTCACCATATCAAGACAGTGTGTCACTTACATGCCCAAGCCTGTAGGTCAATGGTCAAGGTCACTGTTACTAAAAATAGAATTTTCTTGTCTAGGCTGTTACTTTGTTATGAATGGAGGGATTTCAAAATATCTTGGCACAAATGTTCACCATGACAAGGCGGTGTGTCAGCACAATACCCATGCCTGTAGATCCAAGGTCAAGGTCACTGTTACTAAAAATAGAATTTTCTTGTCCAGGCTGTAACTTTGTTATGAATGGAAGGATTTCAAAATAACTTGACACAAATGTTCACCATGACAGGGCGGTGTGTCACGTACCATGCCCATGCCTGTAGGTCAAAGGTCAAGGTCACTGTTACTAAAAATAGAATTATCTTGTCCTGGCTGTTACTTTGTTATAACTGGAGGGATTTCAAAATAACTTTGCACAAATGTTCATGAAAAGGCAGTGTGTCCGCACAATACCCAAGCCTGAAGGTCCAAGGTCAAGGTCACTGTTACTAAAAATAGAATTTTCTTGTCCAGGCTGTAACTTCATTATAAATGGAGGGATTTCAAAAAAACTTGACACAAATGTTCACCATGAAAGGGCAGTGTATCGCGTATTATTCCCATCATTGCACTTGAGTGTCTGAAAATGATGCATAGCGGGGCATCCATGTCCTATGGACACATTTCTAGTTTCACTTATATTTTCACTTAAGTGCACTTCATCGATAACTTTGCAAATACTTAAGGTATCAACTTCAAACTACCATTATATTTTCATTTCAGTTCTTTTTCTGTAACATTACTGAAGTGATTGATATTTGACTAAAAGTAAATGTCTCTAATAAAAAATTACTAACAAGTTTTCTAACAAATTCAGAAATATTTCATAGTTATTCCCCTATTCAGTTTAATATTTATGGTACATTTAGGAATTATTTCTGTTATTTGAAAATAATTTCTCCCGTACCATTCACTTGTTAATATTTTTCCTGATTGCACATGAATGTATGGCCATAGTTATTTTTGTTTTAATCTTCAAATTGCATTTGTTTCAAATGATTCGAATAGTCGAGCATGCTGTCTCCTCTGACAGCTCTTGTTTTACAAGGAATATATAACATGTTTACACCGGCATTTGTATTTTCTGTTTTGATATGTTCAGATTTTATTATTTGCAAAAAGTAATTTCTGGTTTCGGTTTAGCTTTCGATTAAAAATGGTAAAATGATTTTCTTGATTCTAGATTATTCCGTAGGCTTTATGTGAATTCCCTTTTACGCTCCTCCCTTTTCCCGAATTTTCTAAGTGCAGAGGGCGGTAGATGGGGCAGTTACGGTATTTAAAATGCTGGGGTCTTAGTTGTCCAAGATTGTGAAGTTGGTACTTAATAGAATTGAGGTGAGATGATATTTCTTGTTTGTCTAACAGATTGCCTGTATTTATTTCAGAGGAATCATTCAAATGGAAACATGACCTAGCCGCACAGGCTGCAGCCAATTTCAGGGAGAGGCAGTTAGGACGAGTGAATTACAGAAAATTCATCTACGGCAAAGGTTTAAACAAATCAAATTCATATATCCATTAACATGATTTATAGTTTTTGAGGTCATCTTTAAAAATACTGTTTGTTTAGTTTAAACTTATTAATTTATTATTACACCAATTGTGAAATAAGTTATTCCATCGTATGCTAATCACGCTCAATGACTGCTTCTGAATAGAAACACATCAAGTATAGATTATAAGTATCATTCAAGTATGTTGGGTAAAGATGGCGTGATCCAGCCCGAGTGAAATATGCACAAGGGCCATAACGAGGCTCTGACAAGTTATGGCCTAAGTGCATATTTCATGAGGGCCGGATCAAACGATCCTTACCCAGCATAATTGAATGATACTTTTTCTTGCATACCATATTTATTTTGTGCATTTTGAGGTATTTTCCTGTAAATTTTGATTTGCACTGCTTCTTTATAGTAGCGGAGTGATATACAAGACATCCCATTGTTTATTCATAACTGCACGAGATGTTGTGACGTCATATAAGGCGCGTGACTCATTCTACATGGGGGGTATAGGATGGAAATTTCCTACACGGGTGAAAACACCGGATGACATGATCTGGTATGCAAGAATATGAAAAGAATGTAATTTTTACCACTAGATGCGTAATCAGCAATACCATCTTTTAACTTGATGATTTCATTGTTAAGAAGAACATCAATTTCTCAAATGAACTTTTTCCCTTGACGCCCCTCATAATAAGTTAAAGGTTAATATGCTCCGTTATCCTTGTTTAGAAGAGCAGAGTAGTGAAGACAAAAACAAGGATGCTGAAGACGATGATGAGATAGGGGGATTGTTTAAAGTCCTCAAAGAGAAGAGTGAGGCCAGTGCACATGATCGGGTGTCAATCAACAGTACAGATTGTTCCAAACCTCAGAAATACACCATCACACAGCTTGATATTGACAAGGTTTGTAAAGTAGACTACATTATTACACAAGAACCTGAATTTTTTCACATTGATTTCACATGCATCATTTTTGACCCTAAAATGCCCACTGCAATCACCTAAAGTATTGGGACAGTTAAAAATAGCTAAAAAAAACTTTGTGTCCAAATATTTAGGGTTGCAAAAAATATTTGCTCTAAAAGTGTCCCAATATTTTGGGTATTGTCTGTTTTATATGCCTATACCGGTAATGTCTAAAACATTATTATGTCATAATCATGGAATGTATACATGTACAGATCGATGTTATGTATAATAAAATGAAATCAAACTTTTTTTGCAATTATTTTGTATATACAGTTAGGAGAATAAAATGTTTTTTTTGTGTCAAAACTTGTTGAGCATTTAACCAGTTTAAAAACTCTTATTTAAAATGTTTTGGCCATTGGCCTTCTTCAGTTTTTAATGCTACAACACTTCACTTTACACTTTGTTGAGCATTATTTAATTTAGTGGTACATGTAATTCACTGAACACGTTATGTTTGTTACAGATCCAAGAACTGATAGCGGACTGTTTTGTCACAGGGAAGTGGGATGAAAGTAAAGATGCTGAAGCCCTTCTTGAGAAAGATGGTCAGTAGACTTTATGACAACCTGATTAAAATCATCTCCTGAAAACCACTATTGCTTATAGTTTTTTAGATATGACTTCAGTGAGATTGAATTTACGGTTACATGTACTTCTGTATAACTTACTTTTTGTCTTCAAATCAAAAACTGAAATTTACCATATCCCATGAAGTGAAGAATTAAGAATTTCTTATGAATTTAGATTATTTTTGCAGATGAGTTATATGGAGATTTTGAGGATTTGGAGACAGGAGAAACTCATGCTGCAGACACTAAGAAGGAAGACAGTGATTCTGAGGAAGACGAAGATGAATCCGGAGCATCTGGGATGGAAAATGACTCGGAGAAACCACCAGAAGGTAATCATGTCATGCAGCAAGCATGATGTGGTTTACATATGCAACGAGAAATAATACGAATCTACAGACTGCATACTGTCAAAATGTTCCTTTTATTATACAGTAAAACCCCTCATTACCGACTCTCAATATTACGGCACCCCGGTATTATGGGCGATTTTTAAAAGAACAGAGATGTTCTTTTCTTCTTGAATCAAACCCACAATTAAGGACAATCTGCTATTAAGGACACTTCCCTCAGTCCCTTAGGTGTCCGTTATAGAGGGGTTTCACTGTATACACATCTCACTCAAAACAAATTTAAAAATAAACTAAACAACAAAATTTTATTCAAGAACATGGTTCACATAATAGTAGAAATAAAAATAGTAACACGATAGTATATTTATGAATGGTGTAGAAAAGTTACGAATGGCGTAGAAAATTTATGAATGGAGTAAAAATATCTTAACGGTTGTAAAACTTAAATGGAAATTTCTTTTTTTGGAGTTTGTTATGTGCCAGAAAATTATGGCAACTTAGCGTGAAGTAGTATATGACGTCAAATAGAACACGGGAAGCTGCAAAATAAAGAATTGGAAAAAGGACATTGTCCAATACGGAGTTACTTATCCGACGTGTTGTATCAATTAGGCAGATAAACGCTGCACTATACTAAAATTATTTATGGGTGTTTAATATACTGAAGTATCATTTAATTTCCTGTGGACGAATTTTTCATAAAAAATTACATTTTTGGGAGGACATTAATTTTTGCAGTTGTATTATCTTCATATGATAAGCTATTTCACAGTTTCATTTTGCACTGGTTTGATTTTGGCTCTTTCCCTATATGCAAAAATTAAATCCGTGCAGAATGTAATGGTACCACAGTATTCTGACAAGTTCTGGTAATAGAATAGGACATATGAAATATAACTTTTAATTTGATAAGGTTTTTATTAAGGAAATTCTTCCATATACCCTACAGGGGGAGCTGTTGAGAAATTTGTCACTGGTCTTGGTATGTTTATAAGGATCTGTCACAGAATTACTTAAATTTACCATAAAAATGTTACACAGAATCTGATGCAGCTTAAAGCATTTTGTTTGGATTATTTTTCTAGTGAATTTAAACAGAAGTTGGTAAATTTCTATCATTCTGATTTGCAAGAATAGGAATCTTACACATGTTAGATAAACAGACCATGCAAAACATGTTCAGATCAGGAGGAAAGGAAGAACACTCTGGAAACATGATTGGTTGATAATGCTAAAACTTTCAGTAGTGGTTTCCCTTATTATCATCTTTATATGTCCCCATACTGATGGATTGGGTACATATGATGATCACCTTGTCCATCCCTCCATCCTGACAGAAATCTTGTTCCAGAGAATAGCGTAGTAACCCCACAAGGGATTTCAAACAAGGTTCTCATAACTGTTTACCATAATAAGATGGGGCATGGCATCCAAGAACCATGAATGTAACTCATAAGTGAACATCTCACTTCGAGTTTAAAGGTCATAATATGCTTAAAATATAGTTTCTGGAGCATAACTTTGCAACAAACAAAGGTACTTAAATCCAAATAGGCATATTTAATAAAATTAACATGTATCTTTTTTTGTATTTCAGAAGTGAAAAAGAAAAAGTCGGAGATGACGTCGGAGGAAAAGCGGGCGGAGAAGAAGCGTAAGCTGAAGGAGATGTTTGACACGCAGTATGACATGAAGGGGGACACAGAGTTCTACGATAACTGGAAGGAAGAGCTAGATCAGCAAGCTAAGGTATGCAGGGGTAGATCGAGAGGGGTTCAGTGGGGTTGCTTGAACCTCCTTTTTTGGGCAGCAAAACCTTGTGCGGCTAACTTATATGAAAAGGCAGCTTAGGATTGCTACCCAGATGTCTGTAAACAAGGTTAAAGTCACAGTTGCTACAAATAGAAATTCAGATTCCGCTCAATAACTTGAGTTTGCTTTGGCCTGCTGATAACAAACTTGGTATATGGGTAGCTTATATCAAGTGTGGGAGTGCTACCCAGTTGTCTGTGATCATGGTCAAGGTCAGTAGCAATCCCAAGCTGCCTCTTGGTTTAAGGGATTTTGGCAAGAAAGTTGTAAATTATCTATTGACTGTCCCAAACCAACACCCTTTCTGGAAATCTTGCATCAGATCACCTGTTATGCTCAATCAACTGATGAATTTTAAACCCTGTTTTTTTTAAAGGATTTGTCTGAGAGCCTGAACTTTATTTACTGTGGTAAGATTTAATTTCACAGGGTCTAATTTTTGTGGAAAAGCTACAAATAATAGGCATAAAACATAAATTCATGTATTTGTACTTCAATAGCTTGGGTGAACAGTGTTGACGCTGATTATCCTGCACATCTGTGCCATCTAGTCAGGATCTACACTGTTTAAGATACATTGGGTTATTTCTGACAAAGAAGCAAAAAGTGTAGATCCAGATTAGATGGCATGGATTTGTGGGCTGATCTTAATCTCCATTGGTCACCCATGCGATTAAAGTCAAATCCCTTGTGTTATAAGGTTTATTAAGTAAAAGATTAAGAAAAAATATGAATAGTTTCGGAGATGAGATATAATTATGTATAAATAGAAATAGTGAACCGTGATGGGTTTATCTAATTCTTAATTTTGTGTTTATATTTAAACAGATAAATCGTTCAGTGTTTGAAGACATGGACGATGACTTGAGGGTGCAATACGAAGGATTCAGACCGGGAATGTATGTCAGGGTCGAGATTCATGGGGTACCCTGTGAGTTTGTCACCAACTTTGATCCTACATACCCTCTCATTCTTGGAGGATTGCTCAGTGTAGAAAATAATGTTGGATTTGTACAGGTAATTCTGTTATAAACGTTGTATAATTTTGAAGAAAAAGATCTCTAAATTCAGGTATTTCTAAACCTTTGACTTAAACCCATTACTCAATATACCGGTATACTCTTTACTTCTTGTAATGGTAATTTTTCACGCCACCACATAATCCCTGAAAGATGTTTAAATTTACACTTAATGGGTTAAATATTATGGCAGCAACTCTTGACCGGAGTTTTCATCCATCATTGACAAACTTATTGCATTTTCAATTTTCGTAGAACTTGCTTTGTAAAGTACAATCATTTACACTTCAGCTAGTGCTCATGATCACCTGTAAACAAAGACATCCTTCCGATAAAGACAACATTTTATTTGTCCCACTGACAGATATCAAGAGCAAAATCACCTGCCTTTAATGATCACTTTTGGGTTATTTCCCTGAGTGGTCTTTGACAACAGGTTATACTGTATTAATATATTTCAGACCAGATTAAAGAAGCATCGATGGCATAAGAAGATCTTGAAAACCAAGAACCCGCTGATCATATCTCTGGGCTGGAGAAGATTCCAGTCGATTCCCCTGTACTCAGTACAAGATCACAATATGAGGAATAGATTGCTCAAATATACACCCGAACATCTGCATTGTCATGCCTGCTTCTGGGGTAAGTGTTGTCATAACACTATGAAGTGCAGGGTCAGATGCAAGATTTCCAGACAGTGGGCTTGTTTGGTGCAACTTTAGGATAGTTATGATGAAATTTAGTTATAGTGATGATAATTTCCAAGTCTGGCCTAAAACCCCATGATAATGAAATTTGTCTGCTCTAAAAGGGGGTTTGAGAAATCCCACTGAACCCCTCTGGATATGCCCCTAATCTGACTGTCTCTAATTCAGTAGCTTAAATAAGAGCTTGCATCTAAGACCAGGGATGTGGTGGGGATGCAGTTGGAGATTATCACACCGCAGAATCTCAAAACCCCTTCTTCTTATTTCTGTCATCATCATCATACAACTTTAAATAATGAGAGTCTTTAACCCTTTCCTGGATATATACGCATTTTTACGCATGTGCGACCAGTGTAGATCCAGATCAGCCGGCACATCCGTGCCGTCTGATCAGGATCTGCACTGGTCGCATTTTGGTCAGAAATAACCTAATGAATCAAAAAGCGAACAGTTTAGATCCTGATCAGACAGCACGGATGTGCCGGCTGATCTGGATCTAAACTGTTCGCCCTAGCAATAAAGGAGTATCTGTACAGGAAAGGGTTAAAATGTATTCTGTATTGCAAATTCATTAGCACTTGATGTAATATCAGACATTTTTATCATACTTTAGGTCCAATCACACCACAAGGAACAGGGTTGTTAGCAGTTGAAAACATTGCTAATGTCTCAGTAAGTTTAATTATTTTAAGTCTGATGTTCAAGAGTAAAATACCAATAAAACCAGTGTATATGGAGGAAATGGTTAATAAGTCTTCAATATCATATTTTGGATGTCAATAATATCAGAATTTAAAATAAGTTTTGGGATTTTCTTTGAATATTAAATTCTATTAATTTCTTGTTTTAAAAAAAATCCATGTGAGATATTGATCTTGATTATTATGCCCCCCTTCGAAGAAGCGGGGGTATATTGCTTTGCACATGTCGGTCGGTCGGTCGGTCGGTATGTCGGTCGGTATGTCGGTCGGTATGTCGGTCCGTAGACCACATCTTGTCCGATCAATAACTAGACAACGCTTTGTGATACAGTCCTTATATTTGGTGTGGAGGTTGGTCATGACCAGTAGAAGACCCCTATTGATTTTGGGGTCAGTAGGTCAAAGGTCAAGGTCACAGTGGCCTTGACCACAAAAACCTTGTCCGATCAATAACTAGACAACGCTTTGTGATACAGTCCTCATATTTGGTGTGGAGGTTGGTCATGACCAGTAGAAGACCCCTATTGATTTTGGGGTCAGTAGGTCAAAGGTCAAGGTCACAGTGGCCTTGACCACAAAAACCTTGTCCGATCAATAACTAGACAACGCTTTGTGATACAGTCCTCATATTTGGTGTGGAGGTTGGTCATGACCAGTAGAAGACTCCTATTGATTTTGGGGTCAGTAGGTCAAAGGTCAAGGTCACAGTGGCCTTGACCACAAAAACCTTGTCCGATCAATAACTAGACAACGCTTTGTGATACAGTCCTCATATTTGGTGTGGAGGTTGGTCATGACCAGTAGAAGACCCCTATTGATTTTGGGGTCAGTAGGTCAAAGGTCAAGGTCACAGTGGCCTTGACCACAAAAACCTTGTCCGATCAATAACTAGACAACGCTTTGTGGTACAGTCCTCATATTTGGTGTGGAGGTTGGTCATGACCAGTAGAAGACCCCTATTGATTTTGGGGTCAGTAGGTCAAAGGTCAAGGTCACAGTGGCCTTGACCACAAAAACCTTGTCCGATCAATAACTAGACAACGCTTTGTGATACAGTCCTCATATTTGGTGTGGAGGTTGGTCATGACCAGTAGAAGACCCCTATTGATTTTGGGGTCAGTAGGTCAAAGGTCAAGGTCACAGTGGCCTTGACCACAAAAACCTTGTCCAATCAATAACTAGACAAGGCTTTGTGATACAGTCCTCATATTTGGTGTGGAGGTTGGTCATGACCAGTAGAAGAACCCTATTGATTTTAGGATCAGTAGGTCAAAGGTCAAGGTCACAGTGGCCTTTGCATACAAAAACGTTGTCCGATCAATAACTAGACAACGCTTTGTGATACAGTCCTCATATTTGGTGTGGAGGTTGGTCATGACCAGTAGAAGAACCCTATTGATTTTAGGATCAGTAGGTCAAAGGTCAAGGTCACAGTGGCCTTTGCATACAAAAACGTTGTCCGATCAATAACTAGACAACGCTTTGTGATACAGACCTCATATTTGGTGTGGAAGTTGGTCGTGACCAGTAGAAGACCCCTATTGGTTTTGGGGTCAGTAGGTCAAAGGTCAAGGTCACGGTGGCCTTGACAACAAAAAACCTTGTTCGATCAATAACTAGACAACGTTTTTATGTTTATTTGTATAATAAAATAAAATACTTCTCAGTGTAAAGTTGTGATTATTTTTCCCCATGACAATTTCAAGTAAAGATATATATTAATGATCCATAACATTAATTTTAAACTATTTCAATATATGCCGTGTCATAAATAGGCACTGATTATCACTCACTTGTGTTTATTAAATGCTTTGGTTTCGTATGGATGGTCACTAAAGCCTGCACATTACCGGAATTGACATAACACTAGAGCTACTATATCTCCGCCAATAGCGAATATTTGATTTAAATTACAATAAAATCCTTTGTGTTAGACTAGGTTAATCTACACGCGCTTATGTTTGTCGAGGTAAATGTAATCCTCTCATTGGATGACCTGGTTATTGATATATAGGAGTTCCACCGTCTTGTAAATTGCTTTCATGACTGGTACCCTTCATTGCTAAAGCTTACAAAAGTCTCTAAATTTCCAAAAATTTAAATTCAATGCTAATAGATATCACTTGCACGTCAGGGGGGGGCATTTGTGTTTGACAAACACCTCTTGTTGATGTCAAAAGTTTGTTGACTGTCAGATTGTTTGTGAACATGAATTACTGGACCCAATATTTTAAAACTGAGTATGGAGACCGGTCTCATATTTAAGCATATGATTGGCTGAAATGTACATGACTTATAGTCTTGTCTCCATTTCAGCCAATTAGATGCTTGAGATTTGAGACTGGTCTCCGATCACAGTTTTAAAATCTTCTACCAGGCCTTTACTTTAGTAGATCTAAGAACTTGTATTTTGTGTTTTATCCAGCCAGATTTTAGGATTGCAGCTACAGGGGTGGTTTTAGAACTTGACAAGTCGTTACAGATTGTTAAGAAGCTGAAACTGACTGGAACTCCACAGAAAATCTACAGCAAAACTGCCTTTATACAGGTATATATGTACATCTACCATACATGTAACTGCCTTTACTCCAGATGCTTTTCCTTTTAAATAATACTGAAAGCTGAAACTGTATTGTTGTTGATGATAATATGTGATATGGAATATGGCTGTTACACCATGTTGTCCCAGCAGCTTTATTACTCCTGTTACACACTCTTGGAAGCTTATCCCTTTCTTCAGTTAGGTAGGGCTTACATCCCATCTGCAATCAGTGCCCAGGGTTATAAAACTGAGCATGGAAACCAGTCTCAAATCTCAAGCATCTGATTGGCTGAAATAGCGATTGGTCGCCATTTTCAGCCAATCAGATGCTTGAGATTTGAGACTGGTTTCAAAACTCAGTTTTATAACCTTCAGCCCAGTGTAGATCAAGATCTTTCTGCTCATCCTTGAAGTTTGACTACAGTTTCCACTGTTCACTTTAAAATTGATTAGATAATTTATGAGTTTATGACTGATACGAACAGTGTAGATCCAGATCAAACTATACAATATAATGGATGTGCAGGCTGATCTAGATCAGCAATGGTAGAATATAGGACATATACCTTCTCCATGGAGTAGAGGGTGAATGAGAAGTTATTATGGGGCGCGTCACGGGAAAAGGTACCTTCGGACAGTTGACGTCAATCTTGAAATGACGTCATAAAGTTGAGCAGACGACATTATTTATTATTCATTTCGCGGTAAAAATACCATTTTATTGTCAAAATGTGTAACAAAATCACATGTTAGTTATAAGAAATTAATTTAAAGTTGTAAGTTCTTTCTAAATTTAGTAAAAACTAAAATATCACTAAAAAGACCAAAGGTACCTTTTCCTGTGATGTGCCTCTTATCATACAGTGTAAGGGTGTTGTAAAACTGCAAGTGTTGTGTTAGGTTCGACCTTACATTAATAATCCGTTATTTATTTGAGGGTTAATGACAACAAAACATAATACATGTAGTGGCATCAAAACATGTAAAATACTTCAGCCACGATGTGGCTCCAAGACGTCGCACAAATGATAGTATACCTTCACTGACAGTTTATTGTACATATTATTGTGTTTTTTTACAGGGGATGTTCAACTCTTCTCTGGAAGTGGCCAAGTTTGAAGGGGCCAGTTTACGCACAGTCAGCGGAGTAAGGGGTCAGATCAAGAAAGCCGCCAAAACACCTGAAGGGGCATTTAGGGCAACATTTGAAGACAAAATTCTACTCAGTGGTTTGTACATGTGTTATTAATCAGTGTTGATATACAATATTCTACTTATATTAACACAATTTGTGCATAGTACAGCTTGTATTCGCAAGATTGATGCAAGTATTACAATGATTTGTGTTATTTAACCCTTTCCTCCATAGACACACCTTTATTGCTCAGGCGAACAGTTTAGATCTAGATCAGATGGCATGGTTTCGATCACTGTTCGCTTTTTGATTCATTAGGTTATTTCTGACCAAAATGCAACCAGTGCAGATCCTGATTAGACAGCATTGATGTGCCAGCTGATCTGGATCTGCACTGGTTGCACATGTGTAAAAATGTGTATATATGGAAGAAAGGGATAAATTTATATAAGACAGTGCGGTTTTCAGTATCTGTATTTTTGTAGTTGCCTGTGTTCTATGCAACAATATAACTACATCATACTAGGTTGTGAATTGTGATGGTTATTTTCTGGCACATAAACACCAAAATAGGAAATTTCATGGGCTTTTCTACAACCATTTCAATATTCTTACACTATTCATAAATATTCGATTGCTTTACTATTGTTATTATTACTACTATTATGTAAACCATGCTGTTGCCTGAAAGTTTGTTGTTTAGTATATATAAATTTGTTTTGAGAGAGAAATTTGTATATAGTAAAAGGACCTTCGGTCTTGCATGATATTGTTTACACATGCAACGCGAATGGATATGAACCAACAGACTCCCTACTGTTATAATATTCCATTGTATTTCAGATATTGTATTCTTGAGGACGTGGTACCCAGTGGAGGTTCCACAGTTCTACAACCCAGTGACCACTATGCTGCTACCCCCAACTCAGAAACAAAATTGGACCGGTCTTAAAACGTATGGAGACTTATACAGGGAGAAAAAGTTAAAACCAACTTTCTCTGAGGATTCACGATATAAGGTATATATTCTATACTTATTGTTTTTTGTTGCCCTTTCAAAGACAAAGTGGTAAATAGGGATTGCTTTGTCCTCGATCTGTCAGAACTTAACGTTGGCTATTTGTCATTATGCCCCCACAAAATGCACTCCGTACGTCCATCTATACGCACGTCCGTACGTACGTCCCTAAATCTTGTGGCATCAACTTCTCCTAAACTATAAGGTGGATTTTTTCAAACTTGCACAGATTATCAAGCAAGATGTGTACTTGATCGTTAAGAAAGGTTTTTTTTTCCTGTGACCATTTTTACCAGAGTTATAGCCCTTTGTCATTACAAATTTTGTTGCAAGAGTGGGGGCATCAGTGTCCGAGGACACATTCTAGTTTCTTAATATTTCTTCATCAAACTTTAAATTATATTGCTTGTGAACAAGTTGATGATGATGATGCCAAATTCTTTCTATCAAGATCCCCTTTTTACTGGGATTTTTTATTCTGACAAAGTACAAGAGGGCAACACAGTTGTTCAACTGAACACTGTTCTAATTGAAATATCTTGAGGCTTCAGGCGTAAGCAGTCTATGACAATCTGCAAGCTTTACCCTTTCCTCCATATATAGTCATTTTTACCCATGTGCGACCTGTGTTGATCCAGATCAGCTGGCACTTCCATGCTGTCTGATCAGGATCTGCACTGGTTACAATTTGGTTAGAAATAACCTAATGAATCAAAAAGCAAACAAGGCAGATCCTGATCTGACGGCACGGATGTGATGGCTGATCTGGATCTACACTGTTCTCCCATGCAATAAAGGTGTGTCTATGGAGGAAAGGGGTAAAAGGGTCTACGATGGTCATCTAAGATGCTACATAAGTTACAATTAGCAAGCTAAAGACTTAAACATTGTATCACTGTGTTTTTTTTCCTAATTTTATTGTAATTTGTGATTGCTTTGGTAAGATAAACAGTTTGTTTTGTTTGTTTTAGGGCAGTAGGGGACACATTAAAATCAGTTGTGATCTTTCTGTCAATAATTACACATAAAAAGCTTAATGCATTCCAAGGTCGAATCCAAGATTTTCATAAAAGGAACTGCCTCTGCATCTGCCCCAGTATTTACCTAATTTAATGCTTAATGTGTTTTTTCATGGTAGATTAAAACAAAAAATTATTATTTTTCCTCAGAGGAGGTATGTTAATGGTAAATCAAAAACAATTAATTGGCACTAAACTAATAATTCTGTTGTTGGTCTGTTTTTCAGAAAATAGAGAGAAAGGGGAAAAGTTACGCTCCATTGTCGATACCTAAAGCCCTTCAGAGGGTACTGCCATTCAAGGACACCCCAAAGAGTCTTATAGAGAAGAAGGATACATTTAAACGTGTTGCCGTTATCAGGGAACCTCATGAGGCTAAGGTTAGAGTTGTCTGTCTTAGAATATCATTAGTATGCACTGGATTTCACCAGTTCTGAAGAACCTGTATCTTACAACCCCTATCCTTACATCATTTGCTTTCTATGACAGACGTGGAATAACTTAAATTAACCATTTCCTTCATATAAACGCATTTTTACACATGTGCAACCAGTGTAGATCCAGATGAGCCGGCACATCCATGCCGTCTGAACGGGATCTGCAATGGTCACATTTTGGTCAGAAATAACCTAACACAACAAAAAACGCACAGTTTAGATCCTGATCAGACGGCACGGATCATGCTGTTTGCCCATGCAATAAATGTGTGTCTATGGATGAAAGGGTTAAAGGACCACTAAGGGGCAAACACAAAAGTGATCTTTGAAGGCAGATGGTGTTTGTTCACAGGTGAATACGTTCTTTGAATCATTCAGTGGTACAAATATTATGTGGTCTTCAGCACATGTTTGACTGTATTATGAAGAAGTTACTGTAATCTTCTGTGTGCTTCTCTATAGAGATTTTAAGGAAACATTGCCAGAAGTACAAGTACATGTATTGTTATGAAGTGCTCCTTTTACTCCATATTTACACGTTTTTATGTGTTTGCGCCCAGGGTAGACATTTGTGCCATCTAATCTGGATCTACACTCATCACATCTTGGTCAGAAATAACCTAATGACTCTAAAAGTGAACAGTGCAGATCCTGATCAGATGGCATAGATTTGCTGGTTGACCTCGATCTACATGGTTTGCCCCTGCAATAAAGGCGTATCTATGTAGTAAAGGGTTATTATGATTGGTTATTACAGATTTCCAAGATGGTGTCAATGCTGAAGAATGTGTATGAGCACAAGCGTCGCACGGAACATGCACAAATGCGGCAACGTGCGGCACAACACCAGAAGCAAGTACAGAAAGTTGATCGAGAAAAACAGAAGAAACACCGAGAAATTAAAAAACAAGTGTTCCGAATGCTCGGCAAAATGGAACAGAGGAAAAATGCGCATAAAAATAAAGATTAATAAAACCTGGAGCAGAATAGAGAATTACTTCTCAAAGCTAAACCCTTTACTCCATATATATATTATACGGGTTTTTGCCTGTGTGCTGAGTGAAGATCCAGATCAGCTGGCACATCCAACCCGTCTGATCTGGATCTTCACTTCTTGATATGAAGTAACTTAAACATTCTAAAAGTGAACAATGTAGATCTTGATCAGAAGACAAGGATGTGCTGGGTGATCTGGATCTACACTGTTCAACAGTGGGATAAACTATGTACGTTGGAGTAAAGGAATAAAGATCATTTAGAAAAATACTGATGTCTGAATAGTCGGTAACAATAAACATGGTTGATACATATGCAGCTGTGAATGTGAAATATTCATATGTATATATTATACTCCATGAAAATAATTATTTGTGCATAATTCAATGTAAGGACACTTTTCATGAATAAAACATTGTGTACACACCGGTCACGTGATGTTAGCTTGATGACGTAAACGCTATTTATAGAATGTGAATAAAGTTAATGAAATTCATTTTTGAAGTATTAGTTTATTCTGGGTCAGGCGGTTTATACAACTTGGAGGGAATGTAATATGTAGACTAAGAACAGCATTTTAAACCCTGATTTTGCTAACTGACTTCCCTCTCCCGATATATTTCCCAATAGTCTCTTAGTGGATACTTCACATGCAATCTCACTAAAGTCAGATCTAACAAAATGTTAGATCTGACGACGGCCCGCAGATACCGTACATAAGTTAGGCAATAGAAAAAAAATATTTTAGATTCTCATCCCCGACCGCCCCTGTCCGAAACCACCCGCCCCAAAAAATTTTATTGGTAAAAAAATCAGAACATATTCAGTTCTAGATAGAATAGGTTTGAGACCTTCTCGGACAGCAAGAATAACACAAAATGTTCATAATTTAAAGGCTTACCGAAGGCAATGGTTACATTATTAATGACTGCTGTGGCTTTTCAAGCAAGGATAGGCATCCACCTGCTACTTTTGTTAGTTTTACTTCTATTCTTGGGTATTTTGTAAATAAAATATAAAAAGTGTCCATCCGCCGCTTTTTCCCCAAAAATCAGGATGAGAGTCTAATATTTTTTTTCTCTGGCCTTATGGTGGTTTTCCGGATTACAATTTGTAGAAATTGTCTACACAGAAAGCATGATTTATAACGCTCGCAAAATGATCTCAAGATGTCAATACTTTAGAAATGAATGCAATACTACTTAAATACATTTATCTTTAAATTTGTAAAATATGTCTTACACAGGCTTTCAACACTTTCCATGGTTTAAAATACTATGTTTACTTTCACTTTTGCGATTTTGTAGGCGACAAACTGATCGGTTCAAAGGGATAGTGATAAACGCACGTTTTAATTACTCGTCGTCAGATCCTCAAGGTCCGTAATTTTACGGATATATCCGCCATGTAAACCTGCTATAATGACGTCATCAATGTCGTCAACAGTAAATGAAAATAATAAACATTGAAAAGACCGATATTTTATTGATATAATTTTCCCCATAATAGAAATGGCATTCGTTAAAGGTAAGCAGTATAAATGAGCGCTTCAAAAATAGTCTGAAAATAATGAAATGGACGCTGTAACATTAATTTTTGCCAGTGCTTCCTATTATCACTGAACTTTCAACTTTGTCAGTCACGACTCAGTGCTCCCATCCTCCGCCGCATTTTTAAACACGGTTTAGTGCACACAATCCGCAAAACAACTATAATTTTTGTCGATGTCCCCACCATCCCAACTCCCTCTCATCCACCACTCAACCGGGGTTTATCGAAATTGTAATCTAGCTTTTCAAAAAAAGACAATCGCTACAGTTTAAAAACACAACAAAAAATTTTGAACTGTTTACATAACTAAAGCACAGGGAATCGGCACATAGCTTTTTTTCTAATCCTTCCAATCTATGTTATAATAATCTATTATTATAACATAGATTGGAAGGATTAGAAAAAAAGCTATGTGCCGATTCCCTGTGAACTAAAGCATATGGAATTTAATAGAAATGTTTCGTTTTTTTAGAATGCAGTTTACCGGTACCCATGTTTACATAGAGCCCGCGTAATAATTATATATAATTTGGTGAAAGCGGGGGCGTGGGGGGGGGGCGGCAGCCCCCATTAACCATTATATTCTGAACTTACTGTTTAAAGAAAAAAAAAAACGAATTAAAATGCCAACGGGGTAATGGTACCACAACAAAGTTTACGTACCGGTAAACTGCAGGTGTCCTTTTTCTTTTTTTTAGGGGTCACCTTTTTACTGAAATGAAAAAAATGTACCTTAAACACATAGAACTTAAATACAGAATACATTTCAAAACAAATGTTTTCTTCCTAACCCTGACCATGTATTCATACTTAATGTGGTAAATGTGCAGTACGAAAACTCAAAGTGGCCAGCTTGAGGTCAAGTATGGCACCATACTTATTTTGTTCCTTTTTTTAAGGAGTTATTTTTTACTGCACGGGAATCTAAACAACATACAATGGATACAGTCATTTAAGATAAACCTACAGTGACTGTTGGTATAATTTGGAACAAAATTAAGTTGTACATTTCCTGTGCCGAATCATTTACCTCCTGGCACACCTCCCAAAACAGCAGCAAAAACGAAAAACCAAGAAAATCGACACCATATTTTTTATGTAAGGAATTGTGGATATTTTGCCATCAGATTATTTACTTTTCCTATCTTCTTTATAACATTTTTGTAAATTTCTGATAAGATTTCACAAATTCGTCAGAAAGCGACATCATTTTTCCTTACACTAAAGGTCCCGGTCCAATTCCCAAAATGGTGAAAAAAAGAACACCGGCCTAGGACAGTAAAGCCTAGTAATGTTCTATTCTTTTATTTTTTCCTATTATTTGACGAGTTGACAAAGTCATTTTTTATTGCACGGAATTTCATACAATACGTAGTGGATATTGTAAATTATTTAAAATAGTAAAGAGTTCCACAATCCCCATTGGGAGCGAGTACCGTTTCAAACCAGGCAGCATTCAACGAGCGTAATTAATAATAAAAAAGGTGAAATATGCATATCAGGGATGGCCAAATCCAGCAGACACAGCCTCCACACACAGCCAAACGGTAGAGGAAAAGAGAGCATTGTATTACAAAAATCAATTTCAATATGGACGCCACAAACAATTTACGAAAGTGAGAACCCAAGGGGTTACCGCCTTGGAACGGCCAGTGGCAAAACAATTTGCCACTTGTTCATAATCGATGTAAAATAAATAAGTTAAACTAAAAAAAAAATAAAGAATATTTGTGACTGTGAAGTAAACTGCTACAAGTTCATTTCTAGATTACCCAGGTCTTCCGTTGTTTCAATATATCTGTTTCTATTGCATGGGATTCCATTTAATATGCAATGGATACTGGCAAATTAACGAGTATCCGAAACTGTATTTAAGCAGGAATCTTTATCAAAGATAAAGATTCCTGATTTAAGTAAAATGTTGCACTTTCATTTCTAGATTGCCCGAGTCTTCCGCTTTTTCCCAGTATCGACGACACCAGAGTGTTCAGCCATGTTGCATTGAATCTCTTGCATAAAGAAATCCAAACTGATCTAACAAACGTCCCGATGTCACGTGATGTTTTCACCCAGTTGGACATTGATGCTCTTACTGGACGTGCACATCCAAAAGAGGACAAGGAACCCAGGAAAAGGCTAAGAATTTCATGCTCGAAAAGCAGAATTTGGAATTTCTTCTGCTATTTCCTACCAATTCTTGATGCTATACGAAACTACAAACATGACTTAAGACACAAAGTTATAGGTGAGTTTGTTTCTTTGTTTACGTAATTAATCTTTCGCGCAGAATCAGTATCTTTTTTCAAATTATAGCAATATTCCTACGCGTAGAATCAGTAACTTACTCAAATTAAAGCAATATTCCTACGCGTAGAATCAGTAACTTACTCAGTCTCAAATTATAGCAATATTCCTACGCGTAGAGTCGGTAACTTACTCAAATTATAGCAATATTCCTACGCGTAGAATCGGTAACTTACTCAAATAATAGCAATATTCCTACGCGTAGAATCAGTAACTTACACAAATTATAGCAATATTCTTACGCGTAGAATCAGTAACTTACACAAATTATAGCAATATTCCTACGCGTAGAATCAGTAACTTACACAAATTATAGCAATATTCCTACGCGTAGAATCAATAACTTACACAAATTTTAGCAATATTCCTACGCGTAGAATCAGTAACTTACTCATATTATAACAATATTCCTAGACGTATCACAGGTATAGTTCTACGAAACTTTAATGTTGTAGTCACTCCATAATGGAGAGAATAACATTTTATTTAAACTAAATAATATATCACATTTCTATACATATAACGCCAGCTATAGAAAGGATTTTTCTCATTACGGATTCACCATCATGACTTCTTTGCGGTAGTCGCCCTTGCCATTTACCATGGTGTTTTAGCTTGGTGTATCGGTCATTAACGTCGTGGCGGAATTAAGATACCGTTCATTGAACCAGTTAACCTTTTAAAAAGAGTTGTTTCTGTTAACTTACAAAATATTTTATTATTAACTGATGCCATTTATCGTTATTGCAGGCGACCTGATGAGCGGTATATCTGTTGCTTGCTTGCACTTCCCTCAAGGGCTGGCCTATGGACTTCTCGCCTCCCTGACTCCCAAGGAAGGACTTTTCACATCATTTTTCCCGGTCCTGTTTTACACAATATTTGGATCATGTCAACACATGTCGTTTGCAACGGATTCCGTTGTTGCGATACTGACAGCGGAAGTCATCGACACGCAAGTCACAAACGTATTCCTAGAGAAAATGAATACTTCTACAAATGCAAGCCACGCTTTTTCTGATGCCGAGCTTTTGGATTACAAAATTTCAGTATCAGCAAGTTGTACGCTTGTGTGTGGGATGATACTCGTTGCCATGGCGATATGCAGATTTGGATTCTTGACATCATACCAGTCAAAATCTTTCATTGGTGGATTTACGACAGCTGCGGCGTTCCATATTTTCATCAGTCAAATTCCGAAAGCACTTGGAATTAGAATTCCAGTAGTAAAGGGAATTGGAAAACTTATCATCACATTCAAATATATTTTCATGGACATCGCGAAAACTAATACCGGGTCGCTTATCGTGGTAATAATATGTGTGCTGTTCATTCTGTTCATCAAAGATTTCATCAATATCAAATTCAAAAAGAGGCTCCGTGCTCCAGTTCCGGCGGAACTAATAATAATTGTAATTGCTACGATTATTTCAGCGATCAGCGGGTTTGAAGAGAAGTTCGGTATTCGAGTGGTGGGATCGATCGCGGCAGGTATTTCAGCACCGACAGTTCCGAAAATTGACGAATTTGTCGACATTTTCCCAAAATGTTTTCAAATTGCTCTGATTATATTTTTCCTTAGTAACGCCATGGCTAAAGTTTGTGCTGAGCAATATGAATATGAAATCGACGATAACCGAGAACTCAATGCATATGGGCTAACAAATATCGGCTGCTCCTTCTTTCCGTGTTTCCCGGCCTCGGTCTCGCCGCCGAGAAATATGATTTTAAGTTCAATGGGTGCAAGAACAACATTAAATGGTGTATTTACAACAAGCATAATGTTGCTAGTTTTATATGTTCTTAGTCGGCTCTTTGCGCAACTTCCGGTTCCGACTTTGGCGGCCATGATTTTCGTATCGGTAAAACCTCTTATGCTTCAAGTGAAACTTTTGCCAAAGCTTTACAAAGTGAACCTGTACGATTTCATAATATGGATTATCACATTTTTGACTGGAGTACTAATGGATTTGCCATACGGACTCATGTTTGGAATAGGCGTATCCATGGTAACCGTTGTTGTTCAGAGCCAGACCGTAAAAGCGGAAGTGATGCATCGCACCGCTGAACAGATTTTTATGAACGTAAACGGCAATACCGCGAAAATTGTAAATTCAAAAATAGTACTGTTTAAATGGAGCTCATCTTTGTACTTTGCTACATCGGAAAAATTCCGCAGAACTCTTTACGCTTTGACGAAAAATCCCCTCGAAGTAAAATTCAAATCAGTTACTGAGATTGTAGTTACATTCAGTAACTCATATCCTTCAGAGCCATCCGTTTCCAGTAACTCTCGTACAGATATGAACAGCATTATTTCGAGGACTAGAATGCACAGCATAACTTCTTCGAGTTCGGACGGGGAAATAAAAGTAATTATAATAGATTGTAGTGCTATGACCTACATTGATATCCAAGGGATTAACACTTTGTCTGTGATTTTTGAAGAGTACCGCAGAGTTGGAATCACGGTATTGTTAGCCGAATGCACACCGTTTATGTGGAAATGTCTAAAGAACTCGGATTTCTTCAAAGTTGTGTCGCAAGAAAGGGTATTTTTTCAAGTGCAGGATGCCTTCTTCGCTGCAAGGTCATTTGTGCATTAAATAATACCAACAGCCTGTGTGATTACGTAAACAATACATATAGTTACTGTCCGGTGGGATTCAAACTATGAAAAGAACGCTCTTTGACGCAACGATAACAGGATATTTTGGGTCCAATATGCTCATCCAAGCCAAATCAGACGATTTCTAAAATTGGGCGCGCCGCGGGAAAAGGTTCTTTCGGACAGTTGATGTCAATCCTTGAAATGACGACATAAAGTTGAACAGATGGCATTAATTGTTATGCATTTTGCGGTAAAAATATCATTTTATTGTCAAAATGTGTGATAAAATCACTTCTTAGTTATGAAAAAATAATAGATAGTTGTAAGTGCATTCTAAATATAGTAACAACTAAAATGACACCTTTTCCCGTGGCGTTCCCCAAATGATGTAAGTAGTTAAGTAAGCTTAAATCTGTTGACAGTTAATAATTTCGATGAAAAATAAAAGGAACGGAGTAACGTTTACGAGTGTTGTTAAAAGCGATGCCATCTCCATGTTTTGTTGTCTAATCCAACAAGATCTGATTGGAGGCTCGTACACGACCATGCAACGTTTTTAGTTATGTTGATTACAAAATTGATGAAAGATTTGGATTTATGTATCCTTTTAACAATTTGATTTTAATCTTGTAAATATATTGATCATACAAAACTTATTCAGGGTCGGATTTTCCGATGATGGAATTATAGTAACGTTCAGCACATGTGTCCTTGGTGTTGTGGTTGATCCCCGGCTAAGGAGGCCAGTGAATAAGGCGAAGGACGCTCTCGTTCTTACTTAACTGCACACTTATAAGTGATATTTATATAAACCTATCAGCACATGTTTCCGTGGTGTAGTGGTTATCACATCCGCTTCACACGCGGAAGGTCCTGAGTTTAATCCTCAGCGGAAACATTTCTTTTGTTTACTATCGTTTGAATTTTTTTTTCAAACGCTAAAATGCCTTGTTTTATGAGATTAGAAACGTTGTAGCGACCTTGTAAGCACGTGCGTTATAACCTCAATTCATAAAAGCGAAGGTTGTTCAAAAAAGTTCACGGAAAAGAGCTCTCTTGTCTTAACTTTGAATCACACCTTTATGAAAATTGCTGTTTTAATCCTTTGATGTACTGCTTGCATAATTATTAACAACAACGAACTGAACGATTGATTTGTTTCATAAAAGTTGTATTGACTGGGAGGTATGTCAAAAGAATTATAGTCACTCTCTGCAGAATATTTCCGTGGTGTAGTGGTTATCACATCCGCTAAACACGCGGGAGGTCCTGAGTTCAATCCTCAGCGGAAACAGATATTTTGTTGTATAACAATTTTGATTCTGTCTTGTTTGTTTTTTTTCACATTATGATGGCCAGTTTTATGGGGTTACAGGTGTCGGAGCGGTGCAGCGCCATTGTCACAAAATATTCTGTTACCACAATACCATTATTTTATCATGTTAAAGTAATCTGTTCCCTTTATGGCGTTTTTTCTGCATACGTTTCATCATCATGTTATGAATAGGCCATGAAGTATATGATCGTGTAAGAATTTGTGGCATGTTAAGCTGAAGGCACGGTAATTCACCGGAATCAGATATAAACATATTAGGTTACAAGAATGGAAGAAACCACTCATATTTAAACATAAAACATATCTCTAAAGCAACTTTCAAACCTCCGGCGGGACTCGAACCGCAATCCCCGGCTTAGGAGGCCGATGCCTTATCCATTAGGCCACGGAGGCTTTCTTACATACCCTATAGCACACTTAAAAGTTAGATTTCCCCATGAACGAATCATAGACACGTTCATCACATGTTTCCGTGGTGTACTGGATGATCCCCGGCCAAGGAGGCCAGTGAATAAGGCGAATGACGCTCTCGTTCTTACTTAACTGCACACTTACAAGTGATATTTAATTAGAAACCACCAGAACATGTTCCCGTGGTGTAGTGGTTATCACATCCGCTTCACACGCGGAAGGTCCTGAGTTCAATCCTCAGCGGAAACATTTATTTTGTTTAATATATGATGACTTTTTCTTTCAAACGCTAAAATGACTTGTTTTATGAGATTACAAACGTTATAGCATACATAATTATTAACAAAAACGGACTGAACAATTGATTTGTTTCAAAATATTTATATCGAGACGTATGTCAAAAGAATTATAGTCACTGTCAGCAGAATGTTTCCGTGGTGTAGTGGTTCTCACATCCGCTTCACACGCGGAAGGTCCTGAGTTCAATCCTCAGCGGAAACACATATTTTATTGTATAACAATTTTGATTTTGTCTTGTTGTTTTTTCACATTATGATGGCCAGTTTTATAGGGTTACAGGTGTCGGAGCGGTGCAGCGCCATTGTCACAAAATATTCTGTTACCACAATACCATTATTATATCATGTTGAAGTAATCTGTTCCCGTTTTTCGGCGTTAGCTGTCTAAGCTCACTTTTGACCTAGTTTTTCGACCAATGAAATGTTGTAAATAATACTCGTATTCTCTTATTATGCAGAGGGAAAATGAAATTAACTATTTCGATTGGTAGCTATTTACACCTGAGAGGCATCTAGCAGGCTGGAGAGGTATCTAGTGGGATTTTATTATTATGCAGCGGAAAAATCAAATAGATTAATTAGATTGGTTGTTAGTGGGTGTTGCATTGGAGGAAAAACATATTTACGATGTAAGTAACCAGTTAAGTCAATATTGATGGCTTAAATATAATATTATATGGAATATTCTTGGGTGTCACTTGCATACAATACACAGTGTAAAACGAAAGAGAAGTGTTCTTACTGGTTCCTTTCTAGTTCCTTTGATACTGATTGTTAATTTCAAGTTCGTAAGACAAGTTCATTATAGTGTAGTGGCTAACACTCTCGCCTCTGAAGCGGAGGCCCCGGGTTCAATACTCAGGACGGACACTTTTTTTAAACTTAATATACGTAAAAGTTGGTAGATTTCGCTCTTGTAGCAGGCTGTTATTATTTATATTTATTAAATTTCAGGGACATTTATTCATCATGAATTCTCACTCTACACGAGGTATTTTATTGAAACTGAATATTTTGCTTCTTTAATCGACTTGTTATCACTGTATGAAATTGTTGCAACAGCTTCAACATTTTTTTTGAAAGACACTTTCAATGAATTTATGAGTTGTCATGATTCGGTCGCTTAATCTCTAAGTCATACAAAGAAGGCAGGGAGGGTTCGTCAACAGCTATAACAAATAAAATAAAATAACTAAACTGTGTCTGCTTTGACTCTCTGTATTTCTTTCTTTCTTATATACATGTATATATATATATATCTTTTCCATCAACGCCGTTTATCTTTTTTAAAGATATTTCTTGTTTCTTCATACGTTTCATCATCATGCTATGAATAGGCCATGAAGTATATGATCGTGTAAGAATTTGAGGCATTTTAAGCTGAAGGCACGGTAATTCACCGGAATCAGATATAAACATATTAGGTTACAAGAATGGAAGAAACCACTCATATTTAAACATAAAACATATCTCTAAAGCAACATACAAACCTCCGGCGGGACTCGAACCCGCAATCCCCGGCTTAGGAGGCCAATGCCTTATCCATTAGGCCACGGAGGCTTTCTTACATACCCTATAGCACACTTAAAAGCTAGATTTCCCGATGAACGAATCATACACACGTTCATCACATGTTTCCGTGGTGTACTGGATGATCCCCGGCCAAGGGGGCCAGTGAATAAGGCGAAGGACGCTCTCGTTCTTACTTAACTGCACACTTATAAGTGATATTTAATTAGAAACCATCAGCACATGTTTCCGTGGTGTAGTGGTTATCACATCCGCTTCACACGCGGAAGGTCCTGAGTTCAATCCTCAGCGGCAACATTTATTTTGTTAACTATCTGATGACTTTTCCTTTGAAACGCTAAAATGACTTGTTTTATGAGATTACAAACGTTATAGCGTACATAATAATTAACAAAAACGGACCGAACAATTGATTGGTTTCAAAATAGTTATATCGAGACGTATGTCAAAAGAATTATAGTCACTGTCAGCAGAATGTTTCCGTGGTGTAGTGGTTATCACATCCGCTTAACACGCGGAAGGTCCTGAGTTCAATCCTCAGCGGAAACACATATTTTGTTGTATAACAATTTGATTTTGTCTTGTTGTTTTTTCACATTATGATGACCAGTTTTATGGGGTAACAGGTGTCGGAGCGGTGCAGCGCCATTGTCACAAAATATTCTGTTACCACAATACCATTATTTTATCATGTTAAAGTAATCTGTTCCCGTCTTTTGGCGTTTTTTTCTGCATACGTTTCATCATCATGTTATGAATAGGCCATGAAGTATATGATCGTGTAAGAATTTGTGGCATGTTAAGATGAAGGCATGGTAATTCACCGGAATCAGATATAAACATATTAGGTTACAAGAATGGAAGAAACGACTCATATTTGAACATAAAACATAACTCTAAAGCAACATACAAACCTCCGGCGGGACTCGAACCCGCAATCCCCGGCTTAGGAGGCCGATGCCTTATCCATTAGGTCACGGAGGCTTTCTTACATACACTATAGCACACTTAAAAGCTTGATTTCCCCATGAACGAATCATAGACACGTTCATCGCATGTTTCCGTGGTGTACTGGATGATCCCCGACCAAGGAGGCCAGTGAATAAGGCGAAGGACGCTCTCGTTCTTACTTAACTGCACACTTATAAGTGATATTTAATTAGAAACCATCAGAACATGTTTCCGTGGTGTAGTGGTTATCACATCCGCTTCACACGCGGAAGGTCCTGAGTTCAATCCTCAGCGGAAACATTTATTTTGTTTACTATCTGATGACTTTTTCTTTCAAACGCTAAAATGACTTGTTTTATGAGATTACAAACGTTATAGCGTACATAATTATTAACAACAACGGACTGAACAATTGATTTGTTTCAAAATAGTTATATCGAGACGTATGTCAAAAGAATTATAGTCACTGTCAGCAGAATGTTTCCGTGGTGTAGTGGTTATCACATCCGCTTAACACGCGGAAGGTCCTGAGTTCAATCCTCAGCGGAAACACATATTTTGTTGTATAACAATTTTGATTTTGTCTTGTTGTTTTTTCACATTATGATGACCAGTTTTATGGGGTTACAGGTGTCGGAGCGGTGCAGCGCCATTGTCACAAAATATTCTGTTACCACAATACCATTATTTTATCATGTTAAAGTAATCTGTTCCCTTTTTGGCGTTTTTTTTCTGCATACGTTTCATCATCATGTTATGAATAGGTCATGAAGTATGTGATCGTGTAAGAATTTGTGGCATGTTAAGATGAAGGCATGGTAATTCACCGGAATCAGATATAAACAACGGACTGAACAATTGATTTGTTTCAAAATAGTTATATCGAGACGTATGTCAAAAAAATTATAGTCAGTGAGCAGAATGTTTCCGTGGTGTAGTGGTTATTACATCCGCTTAACACGCGGAAGGTCCTGAGTTCAATCCTCAGCGGAAACACATATTTTGTTGTATAACAAGTTTTTTTTTTTCACATTATGATGGCCAGTTTTATGGGGTAACAGGTGTCGGAGCGGTGCAGCGCCATTGTCACAAAATATTCTGTTACCACAATACCTTTATTTTATCATGTTAAAGTAATCTGTTCCCGTTTTTGGCGTTTTTTCTGCATACGTTTTATCATCATGTTATGAATAGGCTATGAAGTATATGATCGTGTAAGAATTTGAGGCATGTTAAGATGAAGGCACGGTAATTCACCGCAATCAGATATAAACATATTAGGTTACAAGAATGGAAGAAACGACTCATATTTGAACATAAAACATAACTCTAAAGCAATATTCAAACCTCCGGCGGAACTCGAACCCGCAATCTCCGGCTTAGGAGGCTGATGCCTTATCCATTAGGCCACGGAGGCTTTCTTACATACCCTATAGCACACTTAAAAGCTAGATTTCGCCATGAACGAATCATAGACACGTTCATCGCATGTTTCCGTGGTGTACTGGATGATCCCCGGCCAAGGAGGCCAGTGAATATGGCGAAGGACGCTCTCGTTCATACTTAACTGCACACTTATAAGTGATATTTAATTAGAAACCATCAGCACATGTTTCCGTGGTGTAGTGGTTATCACATCCGCTTCACACGCGGAAGGTCCTGAGTTCAATCCTCAGCGGAAACATTTCTTTTGTTTACTATCGTTTGAATTTTTTTTTCAAACGCTAAAATGCCTTGTTTTATGAGATTAGAAACGTTGTAGCGACCTTGTAAGCAAGTGCGTTATAACATCAATTCATAAAAGCGAAGGTTGTTCAAAAAAGTTCACGGAAAAGAGCTCTCTTGTCTTAACTTTGAATCACACATTTATGAAAATTGCTGTTTTAATCCTTTGATGTACTGCTTGCATAATTATTAACAACAACGAACTGAACGATTGATTTGTTTCATAAAAGTTGTATTGACTGGGAGGTATGTCAAAAGAATTATAGTCACTCTATGCAGAATATTTCCGTGGTGTAGTGGTTCTCACATCCGCTAAACACGCGGAAGGTCCTGAGTTCAATCCTCAGCGGAAACACATATTTTGTTGTATAACAATTTTGATTCTGTCTTGTTGTTGTTTTTTTTCACATTATGATGGCCAGTTTTATGGGGTTACAGGTGTCGGAGCGGTGCAGCGCCATTGTCACAAAATATTCTGTTACCACAATACCATTATTTTATCATGTTAAAGTAATATGTTCCCGTTTTTTTGGCGTTTTTTCTGCATACGTTTCATCATCATGTTATGAATAGGCCATCAAGTATATGATCGTGTAAGAATTTGTGGCATGTTAAGCTGAAGGCACGGTAATTCACCGGAATCAGATATAAACATATTAGGTTACAAGAATGGAAGAAACGACTCATATTCGAACATAAAACATAACTCTAAAGCAACATTCAAACCTCCGGCGGGACTCGAACCGCAATCCCCGGCTTAGGAGGCCGATGCCTTATCCATTAGGCCACGGAGGCTTTCTTACATACCCTATAGCACACTTAAAAGTTAGATTTCCCCATGAACGAATCATAGACACGTTCATCACATGTTTCCGTGGTGTACTGGATGATCCCCGGCCAAGGAGGCCAGTGAATAAGGCGAAGGAAGCTCTCGTTCTTACTTAACTGCACACTTATAACTTATAAGTGATATTTAATTAGAAACCATCAGCACATGTTTCCTTGGTGTAGTGGTTATCACATCCGCTTCACACGCGGAAGGTCCTGAGTTCAGTCCTCAGGGGAAACATTTATTTTGTTTAATATATGATGACTTTTTCTTTCAAACGCTAAAATGACTTGTTTTATGAGATTACAAACGTTATAGCATACATAATTATTAACAAAAACGGACTGAACGATTGATTTGTTTCAAAATATTTATATCGAGACATATGTCAAAAGAATTATAGTCACTGTCAGCAGAATGATTCCGTGGTGTAGTGGTTATCACATCCGCTTCACACGCGGAAGGTCCTGAGTTCAATCCTCAGCGGAAACACATATTTTATTGTATAACAATTTTGATTTTGTCTTGTTGTTTTTTCACATTATGATGGCCACTTTTATAGGGTTACAGGTGTCGGAGCGGTGCAGCGCCATTGTCACAAAATATTCCGTTACCACAATACCATTATTATATCATGTTAAAGTAATCTGTTCCCGTTTTTTCTTCATACGTTTCATCATCATGTTATGAATAGGCCATGAAGTATATGATCGTGTAAGAATTTGTGGCATGTTAAGCTGAAGGCACGGTAATTCACCGGAATCAGATATAAACATATTAGGTTACAAGAATGGAAGAAACGACTCATATTTGAACATAAAACATATCTCTAAAGCAACATACAAACCTCCGGCGGGACTCGAACCCGCAATCCCCGGCTTAGGAGGCCGATGCCTTATCCATTAGGCCACGGAGGCTTTCTTACATATCCTTTAG